>WNWU01000007.1:4554330-4586491 GCA_012654045.1 Ptyas mucosa | reverse complement strand
TATCTATCTATCTATCTATCTATCTATCTATCTATCTATCTATCTATCTATCTGTAAAGATAAAGGTTCCCCTCGCACATATATGCTAGACGTTCCCGACTCTAGAGGGCGGTGCTCATCTCCGTTTCAAACCCAAAGAGCCAGCGCTGTCCTAAGACTTCTCTATGGTCATGTGGCCGGCATGATTAAATGCCAAAGGCACACGGAACGCTGTTACCTTCCCATAAAAGTTGGTCCCTATTTTACTACTTGCATTTTTAATGTGCTTTCGAACTGCTAGGTTGGCAGAAGCTGGGGCAAGTAACAGGAGTTCACCCTGTTACATGGCACAAGGGATTTAAATCGCTGAACTGCCAACCTTTCGATTGATAAATTCAGTGTCTTAGCCACTGAGCCACTGCACCCCTAGAGTCGGGAACGACTAGCACATATGTGCGAAGGGAACCTTTGCCTTTAAATATATATATATATAAAATGATTCCAAATGTAAAAGTGTTACTTTCTTTTTAATAAAATTTGTGAAGTCATTCATTTGTATAGATTTTTACTTTAAAAAATTGATTTTTTTTAAAAAATTTGATTTATATGCCGCCCTTCTCCAGAGACTCAGGGCGGCTTACAATGCGTTAAGCAATAGCCTTCATACTTTTCTATATTTATACAAAGTCAGCTTATTGCCCCCACAAACTGGGTCCTCATTTAACCTACCTTAGAAAGGATGGAAGGCTGAGTCAACCTTGAGCCTGGTGAGATTCAAACTTACAGTAATTGCAGACAGCTGGTTTAAATCACTATGCTTTTAGTCTGCTGAGCTAAACCAGGCTCCTAAACCAGGCTCAAAATTCAGTTTGAAAAAAAATTGCAATCCATTTTCCAAATCTGTTTGATATTGGAATAGAATTGATTCAATATTCTGAATCAAATCAACAATTCAAATATGATCAATATTGATTTGTTTAACTCCATTATTTAAAGCTAGAATATACTATCCTAATGCCAAAGTCAACATCATAGTAATTCTTGTTCTGTGTCTAGATCAAACTTTAAATCGCCAGAATGAAGCCACCTTCTTGGCTTTGTCGTTGGCCAAAAGTAAGTCATTATCAGTACGTGTTTCTGGTAGTAAATGAATCATTGCAATATATTCTATATTTTTAATTAAGTGATTTGGTTGTGGATCATAAATAAACAAAATAAATTTTAAAAAATTTCCAGTGAAATTCACCTGAAACCATTTCCATGTCATATCATTAGGATTGGATGTAAGGGAGACTTGATATTAGAGGCTGTAGAAATTACTTGAAAGACAAATATCTATATAAAAACCTCAAGAGGTGGTTTTTCCATCAATCTTGAGAATCCCATGGTGAGCCAGCAAGACGATTGTATAATGTTAAGTAATGATTGTCTCTCCCACTATCTTAAGTTTTATCTTTTTTTGGTTTTTATTTAGTATTTCATGTTTTGTGACAGTGGCAGATAAATAAATTTGTTAAATAAATAACTTTATAGACATGTTACTGACATTTGCATTAGAATTTTCTCTTTTCTGAATGCTAGGTATCTATTTAATAACATTCATGAAAAATCTAGAAAAATGTGCATAAAAATATACAAAACATTATTATTTATAAGTAAAGCCTGCATTCTATTTTACTATTTTAGATTAAACCCTGTTTCAATTTCTATTCTCTCAGGGATGAACTAACAGTTTGAGCTCAGCATGAACACCATCAAACACTTGAGCTGAAATTTAGATTGGGCAATTTTGGCTGGTGAAGTAGAAAAGGACATGTGGAATGGCAGGGAATAGAGCCACTTATGGAAAGGCAGATGTTTTAATAACTTGTTGTCTAGAGAGAATCCCTGGTATCTAAATTTAAACACTGCAGTACATTAAGGGAAGAACTTGTGGGAAAAGCTGGTTTTATAAAATTTGACATAAATGAGCACAAGTAATGTCTATCTCTTTGATAGGATATTGTCTGCAAATGAGGAATGAAATATAATTAGGCAAATTTCTTAATGGTAGAACAAAATACATTGTTCTCTTTGGCTGTCCTAGATTTGTTTTTATTTATTTATTTTTTATTATTTATTTATTGTATGACATATCATACATGGCCTAGTAATATAGATTAATATTTCACATAGATTAGTAAATCATAATAAAATATACATGTTAATAGAATAGAATAGAATTATTTATTGCCCAAGTGTGATTGAACACACAAGGAATTTGTCTTGGTGCATATGCTCTCAGGGTGAATAAAAGAGAAGATACATTCCAGAGGCGGGTTTCAGCAAGTTCTGACCAGTTCTGGAGAACCGGTAGCGGAAATTTTGAGTAGTTCGGACTGGTCCCGCCCCCATCTATTCTCTGCCTCCCAAGTTCCAGCTGATTGGGAGGAAATGGGGATTTTTCCCTGGAGTGAGGAGGGAATGGAGATTTTACAGTATCCTTCCCCTGGAGTAGGGTGGGAATGGAGATTTTACAGTATCCTTCCCCTGCCATGCCCACCAAGCCACACCCACAGAACCGTTAGTAAAAAATTTGAAAACCACCACTGATACATTCATCAAGAATCATAAAACATTCCAATCAGTGCAGTCAAGGCAGGCCTGTAGCTTTAACTTTGCCTCCTCAGTCCAGGTCCTTACTGATTTAATTGGTTTTGTGGTTTTAAGTCTTTGCCTGTAAGCAGGTACAAGGTGAATCATGCAATGATCAGAGTGTCCCACAGCTGCTTGAAGTAAAGATCTAAAGTTCAAATACCAATGTCTAGGCAATCTAACACTATAAAGTGCAGCATAATTTATGTTTTAAAAAATCAGATACTGGACCAATATACTTGTATGCTCTCAGCTTACAACTGGTCACAATGTGATCTACAGTTTGATGAGGGACCCCACAGTCACACTGAGCAGAGGATACTATGCCCCATTTATAAAGTGAGTCCTGGCAGAAGCCGTATGAGGTGTGAATCTTACTCAGGATTGTCCATTGCTGACATGGTAATTCAAAGCCTGGCACCTTTTTAAGAGGGTCTTTTATATATCTTCCTATGTCTGGGTATTCAGTGTCTCATTTAGATTGGAAATCAATATTAAAGATGTTGGGCAGATGTTGTGCAAGTGCCAATAGGAGCTTTCTGGACTTGAGCCTTCTGGTTGACAAATGAGAATAAGTTGTTTAAAATTTTTCTGTATTCTCTCATTGATGCATCTTGTCTTTGCAAAGCTGGCAGTGCTATATGTCTCAGAACAGAAAGGCAGCAAATCGGTGTGGTTTTAACACATCTGCTTATAATCCTCATGGCATAGTTGAGTCTAGCACAGTGATGGTTAACCTTTTTGGTGCTGAGTGCCCAAAGCACAAGTGCGCACGCAAATGCAAGAGCACATGCCCAAACCCCCAAAATGAAATGCGAGCACCCCCGTGCATGTGCCCCACCCCATGCATGTGTGTTCCCTACGCATGTGTGCGCGTCCCTCATGCATGTATCCCGCACCCTGTGCATTCGCCCCAGCCCCTCCGTGCCCCATTTTGGTTTCCAGGTGGTGCAGGGGGCTTTTCAGGGGCGTGGGGTGGTGCACGAGGCCCCAAAGCCCTGTTTTGGCTTCCAGGTTGATGGAGGAGGCTTTCCAGGCACAAAATGGGGTATGGAGCCCCATGCCCCATTCTGAGCCAGGAACACCTTCTGCACCAACCTGGAAGCCAAAACGGGACATGTGGGGGGGCCGCAGGAGGCCACTCCATGCCCCTCTTGGGACCTGGAAAGCCTCCTGCAGCAACATGGAAGTTAAAACGGTGTGCAGGGGTGCAGCGCAAGGCCCCCCCATGCCCCATTTTGGGCCTGGAAAGTGTCCTGCACTAACATGCAGCCCCCATGCATACACCCCTCCTCTCCGTGCATGCACGCTCATGTCTCCCACATGCACCCCATTCCCATGCATGAGCAGCAGAGACCCAAAAACCAGTTGGCTGGCAGAATGCCCGCGTGCATGCGCGGTGGAGCTGGGATGGGGCGTGCCTGCAGAGAGGGCTCTGCGTGCCACCTGTGGCACACCTGCTATAGGTTCACCATCATAGGTCTAGCATCTAACTTACTAGTATGGCATCTGTTAAACCATACAGAGGCACAGTATTCTGCTGCAAAGTGCTAAGGATCTGAGGGTGGCATTGAAGCTCCCCATTTAGTTCAACATAATTTTTGGAGTATGTTGTTCCTATTGTTGATTTTTGCCTCTATGTACTCTTGATGTATCTCATAAAAGAGATTCTAGTCCAATGTTACTCCAAGGTACTTTGGATTGGATTTATAAAGGTAAGTTGTTGTGTAAGTAAACCTTTGGGGCTTCATATGCTAATTAGTTGTTAAGAAAGTATGTAGTTAACATTTTGCTGGTGTTAGGAGTGAGCCTTCAGTCAGTAAAGAATTTTTCCAAGATTTTAAGATCGTTTTACAGGAGGCTGTCTGCCATCTCCATGTGTTTTTCTTGTACTGCTAAGGCCAAATCATCAGTATATCCAGATTTGCATCCCCTTATCACTGACATATCTGATATGTGTAAGTTGAACAGTGTAGTGCCATTACAGAGCCTTATGTTGTTTAATCTTCTTACCTTACTTATGTGGCCTCCATTATTATCTGAAATAACCTATCACTCAGCATGTTATTAATTAATCAACAGACATTTTTGCAGGGGATAATATGGCACAGTTTGCATAACAATCTGTCCTTCCAAACTGTCATATGCTGCAGTTAGGTCTACAAACACGATCATGGCCTTGTTGGAATCCTGCTTCAATATAGCCTGTTAGGCTTAGCACCTGATCTACACAGCTCCGGTCTTATCAGAAGACAGTCACAGCCATCTATTATGGGACCTATCCTGTTTATAATGAATCTTTCCAGGAAATTGTGGAAGGAGCTTGAAAAGGGCAATTGGTTGGTAGATTTCAACTCTGGTTTGCCAGGTTTTAGAAATGATATTATTTTAGCTTTGTTGAATACTGGTGGGATTCATTGGAAACTACATCTGAAAGGAATTTACTAATCCAATTCTGTGTGTACCTCCTGTAGTTTATCAGGTATTTGGATGAATGCCATTGAAGACAGGTCCTTTATCCCATTTCAAACTACCAATGATAGTGTTGATTTCCTTTATGCAGAAGGGACAAGACTACTCAGAAAGCATTTGGCCCAACTGCTGAAGAGCTGAAAGTGCTTTCTTGATGAGAGTGGAGTGTCCTTTCACCCCTGGAGCTTTGGAGAGCAATACAACTTGAAAGGCCATTTGGTTAGGAGTGGTATTGTGTGTTTGTTGTCTAGCTCCATCCAGTTTCCTTAATAGGCTCCAAGCTTTCCTGCTGGATTTGATAAAATTTAGTGATTCCGTGTATTATTCCCACTTCTTATGTTGAGCTGCATCCAAGTTATGTAAGAGATCGTTAGTGATTTCTGAATCACAAAACTGTAGTGTCTTCAGTGTCTTCATTCCCTCCTGGGATGTAGTCTCTTCTGAATCCTTGAGGTATATGTCTTTTTGCTGAGGCAATTATTGCCTTCATGAATCTATGATACTGCTATCTCCTTTGATGTAGTGTCCCTGTTTCCACCCATCCCTCCTCACTTAGCATATGAAGTAATAGATAAAAAACTAGAAGAGTGAATACAGATCAGAACAACCAGTACTGCCAACATACTTTCTTCACATTCAAAAGGGAAACGTATGAGCAAATAAAAGGGATGCACATGGGATGCCCAATTTCAGGAATCATTGCAGAAACTGTTCTATGTGAACTAGAACACCATGTATTTCAAAACTACATATCTAAATTTTGGTGCTACTACATGCATGAAACATTTTCATCATCAAAAGGAATGCATTGAAAGACTTTCTTACTCTAGTGAACTTCATCTTCCCAGACATACAATTCATGGAGAAAGAAACGGCTAGACAATTACCATTTTTAGCTGTGTTTGCAAACAGGCAGGAAGATAAACCATAGTTTATCGTAAGTCCACCAACACTCCACACATTCTTAGTTTCAACAGTAACCATTCATTATCACACAAAAAGAATTGTGTCAGAACACTATATGGCAGGGTGAGAACCCACTGTCGTATTCAGCAAGCTACACAATTGGAGAGAAGTCTATGGAGATTCTCAGTCATCCAGATCTTCCAAGAAACTTTTTCCTCTCTGAAGAATGGATGAGAAACAAAATGTCGTCAAAGAAAAACAAGAAAGTCCAGTTGCCTCTTGAAAAACGCACCTTTGGGACAACTGGACAGAAGGCACCAACATGAACAATTCAGGAAGAATGGGTACCACAAGCACTTATTACAGGGAAGTAAGAGAAAGTAAGGAAGAAGGTATAAGATCAAGTACCGTGTTTCTCTGAAAAAAAACCCTGATTTTTAAGTGTGCGCCTAATATAAGCCCTACCCCCCAAAATAAGTCCTAGTGAAGGGGGCTGGTCATTCACCAGGATGCAGCAAACACACATGGGCCAGGGTGTCTGGAAGCAGTTGCAGCCCACACAGTGCAGGAGAGTTGATTATCTGTCCAAACAGCGGATGGAGCAGAGGCATGGGAAAGCCAAGAGTCGGTGGGCCAGAATGGGTGGTCGGCCAAGTGAGGCTCATCTTTGCATCTCTTGGCTTGCCTGCATTTGGACTGCCTGCTTTCTGTCTGCTTTCTGCCTCCTTCTGCTGCTCCCTGCCTGCTTCGGCCCATGGACTCTCAGCTTTTCCATGGCCCATGCAGTGCATCCAGATTGCCTGTCTCCCCCACTGGTGCTTCTACTTCCATCTGCTGTTTGGACAGGGAATGCGGTCCAAACTATGCTGAACGGGCTGCATAGCCTCAGAGTTTGCTGACCAAGGGACCAGCAAGCTGCAGCTGCTGCCAGATACTATCGGTCCCCATATGCTTGCCACCACTTATGCGTGCACTGGGGTGGTGGGCTGCCCAGCCAGGCTGGTCACCCTGAAATTTTGGGGAAATGTGTTTTCCCAAAAATAAGCCCTAGTGGTTTTTTGGAGTCCAAAAAATATAAGACTGGGTCTTATTTTCAGGGAAACACGGTATATAGCACACCCTGCCATCCATCAAAAACATTTTGGAAACAGTAGAATGCAGCTTCCAAGATTTGCAAGTAGGCATTGCACACCACCCAGAGGTTACCATACGAGGACATATTATGCATTGTAATATGCATAATATGTCCTTGGAGATGGGAGATATTTATAATGTAATCTACCAGATCTCTTGCACAAATTGCCCTTATGACTATGTAGGATATGTGGGAAGAAAACTAACCATCAGATTAGAAAAAACGCAAGCGAGTGGTCAGACTAGGAAACCCAAACTCATTGGTAGCCTCACATTGCAGTGAACAAGAACATACAGCATATTCAATTTTGCAGCTACTAAAATAGTTAGATGAGCAGATACAAAAACAGTCAGGGAAGTGATTGAAACCTCACCAGTCAACAGAAGTGCTGATTTACCACCAGTTTATCAGGTACTTAAGAACGAAGTACTTGGCAGCACAAGGAAACAATAGCCAATGACTTAATAGCTGGCCATCAACATCCTAATCAACCAATAAAAAGCCATACCCAATCAGGCACCACATAAATACAACATATAGAATAGTCCATACATTCTGGTAGAGAAAAGTTCCCTGAGGATGGGCTCTAGCATGAGTCCAAAAACTCAGAAGACTAAATCTCTGGTCTCGATGATTGACCCAGATTGGATCCTGCAACATTATCCTAGGACATATATATTTGCCTTCATTCACAAATTATGGGAATTTGGGTTCCAAATTTGAGCAAGATAGGATAGTTTTGGCTGTGCGGGAATATATCCACTGCTTTCCTGTTCATCGGGACCAGAGGTGTGCTGCTGGTGGTTTGGACCGGTTCGGGCAAACCGGTAGTTGTGACCTGTGGGTGGGCATGGCCACCTGCCATGGCACTATCCCCAACTATATCACCATGTTTTCGAAGCCGTGTGCATGTGTGGAAGGCTGCACGCATGCGCGGAAGGGCAGTCCACCACTGATTGGGACTGGCAGCGAATTTGGGCCTTCTGTGACAAAGCACGTCTGGATTGGTTTCATAGTTCCATGCCACTGATTTAAATGTGCCCTTTCCTTTAGCATAAAAAAATCAGTTGTTTGGTGCAACCCAATAGGATAATAGTTTGCCATTGTCATCAGTGGAATAGTATTTCCACTTAACATGATGGCTATTGAAATTGCCCACACATTGTTAGCTGTGGCTTGATGTTCAGGATATAATGTTGCCATGCTGTCAGAAGTGATTTATAGATGTTCACTATTATTAGATCACCTAGTTTGGAAATTACTTTGTGTGTATTTTTTGGTAGAGGCTGACAATAAGTAGGCATTCTCTATATTCCTTCTAACACAAGTAGCTGCACCATAGCTGCAGTGGTAGGTGGCTCCCAACAGGTCGTAGCCATGAATCTTGCTTCTTTTGAGTTGCTATTATGGGTAAGTTACTCTTTTTTTAAAAAAATTTGATTTATATGCCGCCCTTCTCCGGAAACTCAGGGCGGCTTACAGTGCGCTAAGCAATAGCCTTCATACTTTTGTATATTTATACAAAGTCAGCTTATTGCCCCCACAAACTGGGTCCTCAATTTATCTACCTTAGAAAGGATGGAAGGCTGAGTCAACCTTGAGCCTTGGTGAGATTCGAACCTGCAATAATTGCAGGCAGCTGGTGTTAATAACAGGGTGCCTTAGACCACTGTACTATCCAAGGCTTTTGGATAGAGTCTCTGTTCTCTCAGTGAACTTTTCCCCCCTATGAATGGGGTTAGAGATAAAAACCCTAATCACTTATGTGGAACATGACCTGTACTTTTCTGCCAGCATAGTGTATATCCAATACCATAATGAAAACTCCAATTATTAGAATCTATCTATACTGTTGTGTCATTTAAATATTATGCCAAGAGCACACAGATGTAATTTTAGGGAAAATGGATGCTATGAGGTTAGAATAATGTCTGAAATCCCTATAGTCATGCAACATTCAAGACAGATAGAATATTTATGAAGTCTAGATTACATTATTATAAAGATCAAACTATTTCCACTGCCTGTTTTCATTTTTTCTTATTCCTGCTTTAATAATAGTATTGTAGAACTGGCCAGGTCAGTAGATATATTTTTAAACATAAGAAATATTTTTCTTGATATTTTAATAATTATGCAGTACAAGTCTATGAACTTATTTATATGAATTAATACATTCTATGTCAATTATACTATATATAATATATAGTACAGATATATTCAGACAGATATATTCATTCAGTCATTGATGTCCTGGTCACTAGGATATTTTTTTGTTGGTATACACAATAAATAGGCTATAATACTCAAACTTTATTTATTGTGTAGAGATAATAAACATAACTTGAACTCTATTTTCAAAGAATTTAGGAATTTCCATTGAAAAGATAGTACATTGGACTATCCAGTGGTTTATGTAAACATCCAGTGGCTGCTGTGGAATAGGATATTAAACTAGATATGCTTAGTGTGCTCAACAAATCCAATAATTTGTAATTTCAATATGTAGCAATAAGAGATCATAATGAGGTGAGCTCTCGCTCCCTAATCCTCAGTCCACTTAAATTTTTCCATTTCACTACTTTTCTGAATATCATTTCTAAAAAGACAGCATTGTTAATATTTTGCTTAATTGAAGATCAGATACAATTGCTTTTCTCTATAAGTTCCTCATTTTTCTCCCTGTTCATCTTGAACACACTGAGGATATTAGGATAAATAACAATTAGGTTTAGTTACTGCCCAATCAGGAAAAATTAGAAAATTAATGTTTATATAAATGCTGATGCCAGTTCTTGGTTTGTCTTTTATAAACTGTTGTTCAAATGAATTATTGCATTGTCCTAAATGATGGTAGTGTGAAAAAGTGCTGTAACTTATATAGGTGGTCCTTGATTTGCGACCACAATTGACCTCAAAATTTATGTTGCTAAGTGAAACATTTGTTAAGTGGGCTTTGCCCAATTTTATGACCTTTCTTGCTACAGTTTTTAAATGAATCACTGTAGTTGTTAAATTAATAACATGGTTTTAAAGTGAATCTGGCTTCCCCATTGACTTTGCTTGACAGAAGGTCGCAAAGGGTGATCACATCACCCCAGGACACTACAACTGTCATAAATATGATCCAGTTGCCAAGCATCCAAATTCTGATAACATGATCATGAGAATGCTGCAATGATTGTAAGTGTGAAAAACAGTCATAAGTCATAGGTCACTTTTTTCAGTGCCATTGTAACTTTGAACAGTCATTAAACAAGGACTACCTAGACTGACAGATACAAAGCTTAACCAGATCTAATTATAATCAGAATCAGAATCAGTCTTAATTGTATCAGTCCTTTAGACACAAAGCCAGTTGGATAAAATTGGGTTAATCACTCTCTTTTAGCCTTTGGATGCAGGCAATAGCAAATCACTTGCAAAAATCCTTGTCAAGAAAACTGCAGGAACTTATCCAGGTGTTCACCAGGAGTCAAAAGACTTAATCAAAGGCACAAGAAACAACAAACAGACAAGCCCACTCTTATTAACAATAACCACATAACTTCTTAAGGATAACTATTTAGGATAACTACTCACTAAACTTAAACTTAACTTACTTAAACTTCTTACTTCTGTTTTACAACATAGCTATAGTATACAATTCTGAAATATTCTTCAAGGAGATCAAGGAATACAAATTAATTATTTTTCTGTAAGTAATCTGTGGGGAAGAAATGAGGATTTTGCATTTAGCATGCAGAGGTCAACTGTAACAAAGCCCAGGGACTAAAGAACACCACTACTTGATGTCCTTATAAAATAACAGATCCAGTTTACAGCCTCTCAGGCCAATGCTGACTGGAGATTGAGCCAATAAAAATGGTCATCAGGCTAAGGAGAATCTAATTCTTAAGAACAAAATATACTCTGCTGAATATGCTAAATAATTGCATTTTCCAGTACTATTCACTCAGTTCTTTTCATTCAGACAACACTTCTTTCTCTGTTTATTTATACAGTCTCTTTTTGCTGAGACTTTCTTGAAGTATGGAACAGATGGCCACACTGATTTTCTGTGATGGAAATATGCTTGGAAAGAAATGATAAAGAATGAATGATTAAAAACAAGATTTGGATCTGTTGAGGACATAGATTATTAGACAGTAGAACATTTTGATGTAGATGATTATCATATGATTTTGTTTAGATAAAAAGAATCTTATAAAAAATTCCATAAATTATATATCATTTGACAAAAATTATTGTTTTTTAAAAAAAAATCTAACATCAAGGATCATGAGAAAACTGAACAGAACAGTGCTATTGACATAAGCACACAGGAACCCATACACATAAATTTTGTTAAATATGAAGTCTTTTATTTAAATTAGAAAAATGCACAATAAGAACCAATAACTACATGGGTTATTCAAATTAGGAACTCAAATTAGATATAAAGTTTCTTTCAAAAAAGCATATGTGATTAATGAAGAAAACAAACTGCTAACGAAGAAGGTACATTTTCTCAGATTAGAACATCTTTTAAATCTATGCTTTAGCCAATTAGAATATACTATGTTACAAGAGTAATAATTGGAAGAGATTAAGTTAGTTACTGTGATATTGGTCATGTCATTTAATCTCATTGCATCCTATTAACTTTATAATTATTAATCTCTTGATTCCCAAGTATTTTAGAATCCAATTTTCAATGAAAACTAAATTTACCAATTCACAAAATCTAAATGTAAAACCAATGTTACACTCCTGAAAAGGAGCTTTGTTGATCTGTATTAATATCATAATTATAGCACCTATTACAATTTGAGAATTATCTGACTCTGGCTATTTT
Organism: Ptyas mucosa; assembly: GCA_012654045.1. NCBI lineage: Eukaryota > Metazoa > Chordata > Lepidosauria > Squamata > Colubridae > Ptyas > Ptyas mucosa. Next base: position 4,574,528 of record WNWU01000007.1, on the reverse strand, counting down.
ATAATATTAAAGGCAGTTTTGATCTTCCAGGCATACAACATTTTTAAAAGCAGTTTTGAAATATCACATCATTTGCCTAACTTTTAATGATCCTGATAGTTCGCGGGTTTATTTTATCACACTTTTGTTTTGTTTTAAGCCTTTAAGATTTCATGAAGTTATCTATCTAACTCTCAGTTATGACTGTATTTGAGCCAACATCTTCCCTACTTATCATCCATTTCAATTTAATATTTGTAGTGCTAGAGTTTGCCTATATCATCAATACTAAAAAATATCTTATCTTCAACTTTCATTCCAGTGCTTCAAAGGGGTTTGAATTTGCATCTTACTCTAGGGAAGATGTAGCTTAAAACATTTTTTTTTGCCCAGCTTGCTCCATTAATTTCTGAGGAAAACGCACCTACCGCTGTGACTATGACAGTTCTCAACCTTGGTGTTTTTACAGGATGTCCCTCTCCAGGGAATAGGCAACACCACTCTGACTTATCCTGTTGGAACTATATCTCCTGCTGGGTAATCAGCAACTACTGTATTAAGGGAGAGATCTCAGTATGATTAACTGGATGCCCTTTGTGACTGCTAAGGAAAAGGAGCTTGAGAAATGCTATGTGTGAATGCATATGTGTGTGCATGAAGGAGAGGCAAGAGGAGATTTTTAAAAGTAATCCCCTTCTTTTCTATCAAGGCAGATAATTTACAGATGCATACAGCTAGATTAATTATTAGCAGCACTTATTTTCTACATTCAAGTAAGCTCTAACTTTATATTCATCATTTCTACAAAATATTTTCTCCCAATTATTTCTTTGAACAAGTGAAGAGCAAAATTCATTTTGTAATGATTATCTGACTCAAGTAAAGCAGATTTTCTATTATTTCAGGCCCAAGCCTCTGACAAGGGCACAAAAAGGATTATTTTTTCAGCAGTTTGCAGCCCAGCTAAAATAGCAGATAATGCCATCTACGATTCAGAGTGATTTTCACCTTAAGCCCTCCTCTTTGTTAAAGTTTCTCACATCTCAAATGTGACACGGTGGCAAAATTATTCCAGAGACACCTCTGAGTCTCATGAGAAAGAATACAAATCTGCATCTCCCTCATCCCCGATTCCATTCTTTCTTTCTTTGTCAATTAAGACTTTCCTTTTGCAACAAAATACCCAGTGGTGCTTCCCATTTTATGGCGTTATACATAAAGGGTTGTATTGCCAGATAATCCATTTGCACGTGGTTTAACAAAGCACAGTTCATGAATATGGTTAGCATACTGAGATAAATGAAAGGTTACAAAATAAGACTACTATATGATCTAGTAGAGTACAAAAAATGAAACAGTACTGATGGTTAATAAAGGATATTTAAATAAATTCCATCTTAAGACCAGCAAAGAAAGTAGGGTAAGCTTCTTACACCGAATGTTTTATTGCTGAATACGATATGTGTTCAGTTCTGACAGTCAGGCACATAACGTTGGTGAGATGTGGGTAACAATATATTGCTTTGCAAGGTAGTCTCTGGATAAGAAATCTTGGTCTGCAAAAAATAGTGCAAGCATGCCTAGAGTTAATCAGGGCTTGGATTATGCTTGTGGGATACTATCTTAAATGTGCCCAAACAGCCACTATACTATTTACTAGTAATAGAAAATGCTTCTTATTAAGCATAGTTATGACTAAGGCTATTATTTTACAACTTCTCTATCTTACTAAAAAGATTAATGTCTCAATTGTTTTAATACATGGAAGGTGAAAAAGCAAAGTGTAACTAGTGATGATTATGGCTTATGGAATATTGCAGGTTGGAGTGTAAATCATGGCCTTTGCAAAAAGGCCAAAACTTTATTTATGGTATCTAAATGCCACAAAATAGAGCAGGTAACCACCTTTAAATACCTGGGGGTGGTCATTCAGGCCAATGGTTCAAGAAAAGCACATGGAGAATATGCAGCTGCCTTGGGCCAAAGATCAGCGAGCACCATTCTTAAATTCTTCCGCACAAAAGGAGGATATTATGTCCCTGCTGCAATTAAGCTTTTTCTGGCCAAGTCGCTAGCACAGCTTCTTTATGGGACCTTACTCAGACTGTCAGCTTCATGTTTTACATCATTAGAAATAGTTCAATCCAAATTCATTAGATCAATTCTCCAGATGCCGTACTGTGTCTCAAATGCACTTCTGCGCCTGGAGACAGGATTGACAAAAGTCAAAGTCAAAGCAAGAATCTGTATAGCATCCTTAAATCTCTGGCTAAAGCTTAACTTCTTACAGCAAGGTTTTGCTCCATTAATCCTCCAAGACAAATTCTCCTCATCATGGATCAAGGCTGTCGAGTCCAACCTTGCCAAACTAGGCTTCTCCCCAGCTTTAATACTCAAGATGGACTATGATCTAACAAGACAAACCTTGCGACAAAGGGTGGAAGACATTGAGAGGCAGGCGGACTTAGGGAAAGCTCCGCTGTTTCTGGCTCCAGATGCCATTAGATGTGTTGTTGCTCTTTCCAGCTATCTTATAGTCAGCTGGAGTCAGCAAACCACTGGAAAGCATTTGCACTTACATGGTGCCATGCACTTCCATCGGCAGTCCTGTATGACAAGTATAAAAGGATACCATTCACTGAAAGACTCTGTCCCTGCGGCTCAGGAGAGATGGCGACTGTGGATCAGATGCTCCTTAGATGTTCCTTGTATACGGAGATTAGGAAAAAATATATTCTGCCAATAATTGCTGGGTATTCTGGCCGTACTGACACTATTTATCTTCACTGGCTGCTTAAGGATGAACAGTCCATAACCACAGCACAGGTGGCCAGATTCTGCGCAGCAACACTGGACATTTGTCACAAACACATGTCTTCTCCACCATAGTGATGTTATATAACAATTGTAGCAAACCCTTTGCACTGCTTCGTCATTTCCCTTTTAGCATTGAATCTACAACAGGCCGCACAGTTTAGGGATTGCAACTATCATATAGCCAGACCATGTATAATTGACACTGCATTTTATTATAGATTTTAGTTGTTATTTATTATTTTATATTAGAATTTTTAAGTGTATATATACTGAATGCTTTTATTTGTTCTGGTCTCTGGTTTAAAACTGTAATAATAAATTGAAAATGGTGAAGATTCTATACTGACTATGAGATAAAAAAGCAAAAAGTTACTTATTTATTATTTATTAATCCAATTTATATGGCTGCTCATCTAAATAAATAAATCTACATCAAGACTCAGTAAAACCACTAATCATATATTTGCATACTAGAATCCCTATACTAACATCCCAACACCTATGCTTGGTGAAATGATGAATTGAAATAGATTATGAATGAGAAAAAATGTATATAAAAGAATGACTGAAGAAGTGTATATAATGAAAAAAAGATATCTAAAAGGAGAATAAAGAGAGTAAAGTATATTTAAGATTAAAAAACCAGAGAAAATGCAGACTAACTTAATGCATTTTAAATTTTAAAAATGAAGTAGGTGAGTGCGGCTAAACAAGGAACCTCCAGCAGAATGAACAGAATTAAACTATGGAGATATGTATGAGAATTACAGTGATATTTCAAAGGAATGCAATTCAAACAAATGTTATCCGTGTTTTTTTGGGGAAAAGGGATCAAAAGGCATTGTGAAAATAGACAAATGTTAAAGTAAAAATGTAGTGTCCTTATGGAGTGGCTTTGCAATGTGTTTAATATGCGTACGAAGACTTCATTAGTGCTGATGATTGGGAGAATATAATTATTCCTCTATCTTAAAAAAAGGTAGCAAGAATGAATCTAAACATCACAGTGTGATTAGTCTAAGTATACTTTATACGACTGTTGGTTTCAGTAATATATCAAAAAGTAATATAAATGTCATATACCTCTGTGTATTAATGATTCGACTGTGGAGGTGGTTAGTAGTATCAAGTTTCTGGGTGTGCAGCTGATGAGCAGGTCAGCTTGGCTGCTCAACAGTGAGACACTGGTGAGTGGGCACAGCAGCATCTGCATATTCTGTATCGTATGAGGAGAGCACATCTTCCTTTCCCCACCCTTACGACTTTCTATAGAGGGACAATTGAAAGCATCCTGTCGTATTGTATTACTGTGGTTTGGAAGTATTACTGTTTAATACGTATGTATTAAATATGTATATAAAAAATACAACTGACCGAAAGAAGAAACTTTTCCTACAAAAACAACAACGACAAATAAAGACAAAGCAAATTAAACCAGGAAAAGATCAAAAGTGGGTTCCATAATCATCAAGGTCTTCAATAGTTTTGTGTGGAAGAAAGGTGGAGTCATAAAGAATATATTGGAGGGAGCGGGGAGATCATTCCAGGGCAGGAATTGTAACAGAGTAGGTATACTTTGGATCTAGGAGATTACTTTATTTAACTGACAGCACTCAGAGTGCAGGTGATCCATTTGACTATACTGTATGAGCGAGATAACTGCAGATGGGCGGTCCTACAGATATCTAGGCTTTGTGTTTGAATGACTTTAAAAGTGATAAACAATACTTTGAATTGTACCCAGAAGCCAACTCGCAATCAATACAGTTGCAGTATAGGCGTTGGGTGAAGCAGTTGGGTGATATGCACATTCTGGGTCAAGTGTAATTCCTATATTGAAGTAGTCACAGTTCGAGCATGAGGACATGAAGAAGACATGAGACACTGACTGCCTAAAGAAACTTCCAATTCAAGAAATGCTGTAAGAGGGACTTTGGCCTCAATTTCCACATGTTCTTTGAGTCCAATAATCTGTCCAGATTTCACACCATAAGACAATGAGTCAGTGATAAACATAGCATGGGATAGCTAGATCTAAGGGGCCCAAATAGATATAGACTTTTGATCTTATAATGACTGAGTGTCAATCTGTTCCTGCCTGTCCAGACCTATCCTGACTTCAAGCATAGGCTCAGGACTTCAGATGGCCAGTGTTCTAGATATATAACTGACCATTAACCACAAACTCATCTAAACTGATAGATTATGTCACCCAGAAGTTTCATGTAGACGTTGAACACAAAAAAGATCATTTACTCCATAGATTCGGTGCAATTTATAATCTACATGGGTTCATATCAAGTTCTGGGAGTAGGAAAAGGATGATTTTGACAGACTGCTATACCAGTGGATTTAGAAATATGATTAAAAATCATTCTGGCTTTGTGCCAAATGTTTTGTTAGGATGCATTCAGATTGGAGTTCAGCTACAAATTGAGACTAGTTGAGAAGAGGACTGTATTATGAAGTTTGAAATGTTTCCAACATACAGGGCCAAAAAGGAATCCCACTTTTATAGGTCATCTGACTGTACCACAATGGAATGATTAAGAACACATTGAAACTGCTATTGGTTAAATGAAAATAGAACTGAAATACCAAAACAGCCAATAATGACTTAAAATTGTGTTACGACTTAGCAGCAAAAAGAAGTTGCTGAGTATGTTTGTACTATAGTTCAGTAAACTAGACAAGGAGGCATGATTTGTTTAAAAAAACATAAAATCTTAGAATGAAAATAAGATTATGGAATAAAAATCTTTGCAGGTTGGCTTTGCTTTTTTGTTCACTGCGTTAAAGCCACTATTTTATGATTTCAGAAGCAATTGTTACTGTCATGTGATAATTATTATTTCTACAACTACTATTACTATTACTCTAACAAAAATTCATAGTTAATAAAATACTGTGAAAATACTGACCTTCTATAATGCCTTCATTTTATGTTATTTCAATGAGACTGTTTACTGAGTATTTATAAATCTGATTATTTTTGTCTAATAGAATATATGTGATATCTGACAAGTACATAACAAATATATATATTAGCAACAACAGTTCTTGAGATTATGAGTAAGCTCATAATTTAAATTGCTACTCCTTTTTGTGTATAGACTGTTTAGTTCATTTCTAAGTTTATTTTATTAAGAAACAGTGTAGAACAAAATAGTTAGCACACTGTTTAAAAGTAAAAAAGTAATGTTGATACAATTTTCAACTCAATGATGTCTATGCATAAATAATTATTCTATTATTAATTAATTCTATATTAATTTTTAAAATTCAACAATCAAAATTCAGGTAGAATATAGATAAGACTTTTAATCTAGTTAAGGAAAATATAATTAAAAAGCAAACCTAAATCGATTTATTTATTTTTACTATGCCTGGCTCTGTATTTGCATATATGTCAGCCCTTCGAGATAAATCAGGTCAGGAGAGATACCTCAATAATCTCTGATATTATTATGCATAAAATAATAGAATCATAAAAGTCTGCCAACATTTCCTTCTGTCCTATCTTATATTATACAGAACGAAGACAGGATTATTTTGAATTTCTGTGGTATATTCCTATCTTTCCAAGGATAAAGTTTCAGTATTGTTGCTTTTCCCTGCTAACAACTTTTGCATTTCTTTGTCTGTGTTACCTCTCTTTCTTCTACAGCGCAAAATACTTGTGTTCTTAATGAATCTCCAAATATTCCTCTAGCTTTTATTATGAATTGTAGAATTTGGAGACCAAATTATACATACTTATTGGCTATTGTGATCTGATTTTTATTTCTTGATGCATGAAATCAGCTACTGCAGTTTTAAATAATGGTTAAAGACAAAAGTGGGAAAATCATGATTTATGGATCACATTCCCTCCCCAAGTACTTTATTTGGAGCTTTTATCACACTAAAGTTAATTTAATATCAAACTGGCAGATTTTCAGTGACGTGTTCTTTATTTTCTTAAAAAACTATATATACGGATCTAGAATGGCTCTGAAAGGTAGAAAGCAGGAATAGGTTCTACTTACCTTTACTACTGGTTCGCATCGTGCCTGTGCGTGCTTTTCTGCACATGTGCAGAAGCTTCTGTGCATGCTCAGATCACCTTTGATGATGTGTAGGTCAGTGGGCGGAGCCTCCCATCAGTTTTTCTACCGGGTCTTGCGAACCGGTCCAAACCGGGGGCAACCCACCACTAGTAGAAAGCTCAAGCTCATATTTTCACCCTTAAAGTTGCTCACCATCTCAAAATGGGTCATAGCCATTGCAACTGAAATTCATTTATTTTGTTGCCAAAAGTCAGTGGCAGTTTTAGAATGAATTAGCAAATTTTTATTTTCAGATTCACTTTGATAACTGAAAAATGTCTGCTGCTTTTCCATTCTTATCTCCCCATTTTATCTATCATATTATTGAGTCATCAGAAACTCTAGTTCAGTGTAGTGATTACTAACGTTAATCTGTCCTTGTTTAAGAATTAACATAAAGTATACTGTGGTCCTACTCAGGTACTATGATCCAACAAACATTGTATCAGGACTGTTATCCAATATCTCTCAGTTTGCTTATTTTATTGCAACAAATTTAAAAAGAAAAACTGTGACTAATTTTTAGCTATGTAGATGGATTTGAATGTCTGTTGAATATGATTAGGAACTGAAAGAATAGCTTCCCCTGGCTTCATAAAGTAAAATTGTAAGCCCTCCAACAATAAATTGCTAAAATAAATGTAGCTGCACACTACGTTTAGTTTGGTACTAAGTGAGGCAGAACTAAGAGATTAACTAAACTTCCACAAAACAGTTTAGAACTGGGGGTGTTTCCATTTTACTGTAGTGCATTCTAAGCTGCAGTGTTTAAATTTATAAAGGGAAAATTACTGGTACTTGAAGTGATCTATTTTATTCCTCATTTTAATGAGAAGGATACAATAATTATTTTATTTATTTATTTATTAAGAAAAATTATATGGCCACCCAATTTAATCATGACGACTCTGTATAATCACTGTAAAATAAACTTTTGAATAAAATTGTTGAGATACCAGTAGAATTTAGGAGATGAGCCTTTCACTGATGATACCGTTTTGGGCAATATTGTTTCCTGGAATGTACTCTATGTGTGACCTGGAATATTATATAATTAGATGAGCATGCCACAGAAATGCTTCACTGACCAAAAAAAAGAGCATGCTTTTGGAGAAGAGCTCCAATTTCTTAGCTAAGAGATTTTTTTTTAATTTAACCTATACCTCATAAACTTCCTAGAACAAGGGCAATACTGCCTTCCTCCTTTTTAAAAAAAAACTGATCAAAGGGAAAATATTAGCAAATTTTCACTTGAAGTTAGCAATTGCTCCCCATGACATGGGCTGGGAACATATGGAAATATGGATTAATTGGAAATTAGCAAAAAGTTACTTACTCAAGCAAAGGTTTCAGCCAAATGTTATAGTTGCCTTTTTAGGTAATCATTCTCATTATCTACAGTTTCTAAAAGATAGACGGAACTCATAAAAGACTAAGAAAAAAATCCAATGTGCGTGTCATATTTCATAGAATTATTGTGAAGGTACAAAGCTGAAAACGTCAGTGGGAAAACTTAACATCAATTGACAGATACAGTAGAAGTGATGCCCACAACTGAGCATGAGGTGCTGTGGTTTAAGTAGATTTTAATGCTCAGTTGGAAATATACTTTGATCTAAGAGAAAAGAACATGGCTTGACTGAGAAAATGTAAGGGAATGATTACTGCACTGCAAATATTTTTTATGTCAAAGGAAACCTTAAAATACTGATTGCTTTTTGCAATTCATTTTGTGAGAATAAAGGATTCAGATCCATTTATATATACATTTTAATTTACTCATTTCCTTGGGTTTGTGTCACATTCATTCTTTAGAAATTAGCTTTTATAGATAAGGTAGGCTAGAAATGCAAAGATGTGTATAATGTATAGTGCCAAGTTTAGATTTTTTTAAACCAAAATGTATTAAGTAATTTAATATACTGAAAAAATGCAGAGTAGCAAATAGCTAGGAAAAAAATTCAACTAAAAATAATAAAGTATACCCCTGGATATCAAACTGCTGTATTACAAATAGCTATCACAATTATTTATTTATGTATTTCTGTATTTACTTATATTCAATTTATCATATTATTTATTGATTACCATGAGAAATGAGGCTTCCATGATTAGGAATGTTTGGTTGGATTATTACTGATAATTCTATAATCAAAATATTTTTTGAGTAGCAGGTAAGTATGGACATAATGAAACAAAACTATGGGAATGTTAATGAAAAATGTGCAGCTGCTCTTAGAGTATATATATAAGAGAGAGAGGGGAGAGAGAGAGAGAGAGAGAGAGAGAGAGAGAGAGAGAGAGGAATGAGATTTACTTCATTTTTTGAACAATACAATCTAATTATCTCCTTACAAGATAATATGAGAATTGCAACAAAATTAACCTTTAAATTTGACAGACTTCCTTATGTAATTCTTGGCTCAGAAATTTTATAATAATGTAATTGTTAGGGGATTTCCAAACAATTTTGAAATGTATATACTTTGACATGTATGTAGGATGGAGGGTTATAATTGTAAAGTAAAATGAAATGATGCAATATAAGTATATAGAAATGGATAAATAAATAGACTGATATAATACATAATCATCCTCGATTTCTTGCATCTTTCATACTTCCTTAGGGTTTGTTGTTACCTTCTTTTATTATTTTGCTTGCAGGAAACCAAACTGCCTTCAAGGAACATGGGGTATGGTCTACTTTGCTCTACACATGCATCTCTTATTTACTGATGATTTCCATTAGCTTAGTACCTATTCCATGAAAACAAATTCAAGAATTTCTTTAAGGATGCTCTGTTGGGCAATGGGGTGTTAATAACTGAGGCGATGCAGGTTCAGAAGCTAACAAGCCTTTTATTGGCTTAACTAACAGCAAGAACAGAGCAACAGGAACAGAACAACAACTTGTGCATTTGACAGCTATTTATACGATAGCTCAAAGTTTTCAACCAATAGCAGGGTCTGGATTCTCCCGCCAGAACGGCAGCACGTCTTAACCAATCAGGAACTTGCATCGTTAAGTCCAAGGACTTAGCGGACTTCCGTTGGGACAGCGACATCGCTAGACACTTCTTTTTGAAGTACCAGCCCAGGGCTCCGTAGAACTGCAAAGAACAGCGACTATCAGCTGTCTTGCGGTTTGGAAACTTTCCCCCTGGTATGAGGGGGGAAGGTGAGTAGACAGGTGGGGTAGAGCTCCCTGAGAGTGCCAGATTTTACCCATAATCTGGCGCTCGAAGATGAGAGCTCCCCGTTAAGCCTGTCAGTACTCCGGACCCTGGATGCCTCTGCTTTGCAGAGCTAGATGTCGTTACCATCCCAGTAATTAACTTTAGACAACTACTTTCTGAATAAATCTGGCGGAGCACAAGCAGCATGAATGAAACAGCAAGTATTTTTTTTTCTTTCTAACTCCAAAGATTTACTCTCTTTAAAAGATTTTTTTAAGCTGAAAGTGAAAGCAAGATGGCGTTTGAGTTTTAACGGGGCGTGAAGAAGTGAAAGTTAAAAGTAATTATTGATAAGCCCCTGTTTGAAACGTAAAACTCCTTTTTGAAAAGTGGATGAAACAAGAAAGGAATAATTCAAGCAGCAATACAAATTACTCTTTTTTTCTTCTTTTTCTTTTTTTCCCCGTCCTTCTGGAAGGGAAGGAAGAAGGGGGGCAGGATGGCTGGTCTTTTTGAAAGCAAAGAAAACAAAGGAGGGTTATTTAACCCTCAATGGTCTGACTTTGACGAAGTCAAAGAGCTCAATTACCTCTGCTTTATTGAAAAGAATTGATACTATATTTCAAGCTTTTCAAGCTGGAAACAATGAAACACATGGAAATACTGAGTTGCAATTTAGCAGTGGGGGATTGAACGAAGAGCTGGGAGATGGAAAAGTACAACAGATCACCGAGGAGAGAAAGATGGAGGCTGTGCAGAATAAGGAAGAAATCTTGGAAGCTGATGAGATTTTGGTTACACAAATTTTTTCTTATAAAAATCAATCTGCAGTTAAAGAGCTGTTTCCAAAAGAAGTTATATTTCTCCAAAAATTTTATATTATGCAATCCCAAAAATTGCAAAATTTTACTGGAGTTAAAAAAGGCAGAGGGTTCAAAGTTAAAAAGAAAGTTCGTAAAAAGGAAAAGAAGAAAGATTGGAAAAATGGAAACTAACCCTGCTTGATGAGATGATGGTCCTTAAAAAGTATTGTTTAGCAGTTTAAAGATTTTGAACTTGTGGGAAAAAAAATAGACAGCAGTTTAATGCCAGTTATCTAAGCGATGAGCGACGATGAGGAGGCAACCTACAGCGGTATTGGATTATTTTGAGAAGAATAAACAGATCACTGCAATGCTGGTGGGTTGGGCTGTAAAATATGCCCTGACTTGAATGATTTGGAATATTTTATTAAGGACTGCAATAAATTTGGATTTAATGGCAATTGCAGAAGTTTTATTGAATATAGTAAATTGGAGTCTCCTGACTGATGGTAATAAATATAAGGCAAAAGGACTATGGACCTAGGGCAACTGCAGTTGATCTGGTGGTTTCCCTAACACGTTTGATGAATTTATTAATCTAATTTTTGACTGGATTTGATGGATATTATTTCAAATACAATCATAAAGTCACTCGGGGGGTTTTTTTATATAAAGAAGCAATTTTTATTTAGGTGGGTAGATGCAAATGAATGAAGATATTCTAAATGCTGTTGGAGGATGTGAAGACAAGAAGATTAGCAACTGGTTTAATCTAGTATGAAGAATTTAAACGTTTGATATAGTTAATAAATGATGTTTTTAGCTGATTTGTTAATATGTATTGATAAACTAATAAGAGGTTTGATTATTATTTTTTTAATTCAAAAAAAATATTTTTTATTAAGTGCTTTAATTATAATTGGACCTTTATGGTTTAAAAGTGGAGGACGGAAGAGTTTATATAACATTTTATTTTAAATTTGGGGTTTTTGAATGAGGGTTTCCTTTTTTTTCTCTCTCTCTCTCTCTTTTGTTTTCAATGAAAAAAGTTATAAAATATCTTGTTAAATTGTATAGACCTAATAATTTGTTAAGCATGAAATAGCTAAATTGAGTAAAGATAGGCTTAATTAGGTAATCCTTAACTGTTTTATTAGCTGTTGTAATTATGAATGGATATTAATTTTGTTGAATTAGATGGAATAAGAAGAAAGAAGACTTGCTTTCCTTTTATCTATTTGTTTATTGATTATGATTATGATAAGTGTGAAATGGAGTTTTAGAGAATTTGAGCTGTATTTTATTTTATTTTGTATTTGCTCTGGGAAGTCGGGGGGGCGGTTGGGGAGGGGGGAGAAAATGTATGTAAAACTTTTAAAACTTTTTCAATAAAAAAAAAAGTCCAAGGACTTAGCAAAGGAAATAGAAGATCTGCATTGATTTTTCATATATGTGATATTAGAATGTTAAATCTGCTTGGTAAAGAAGAAAAAAAAATCCCCAAACCCAGAATCTAACTATATCTGATGATTTTAGAAATTGAAATAAATTAATTTTCAAGGTATTTTATTCAAGGCCATTTAATGAATACTCAAAATTATGACAGCCCCCCCACCCCCCGCTCAAGCTACATACCTGTTTCAAAGTTATGATGGATGCAGTGGGCTTGCAGTCATTCACCCTTATAAGCCACCACAAGATCCCTGCAATGCTATCCTGCATCTCTCCCCATTCCACCCTACTGGAACCTTGCAGCAGACTCATTCCCACAGGCCATCATGCCCCAAATTACCTTTTGAAACTCTCCGACCTCAGATTGTGGAAGAAGGCAGCCCATGTGTCCCTGAGCTGTTTGGTGATGATCCAACTGCAGTAGCCATTTCATCCTGCTTATTTGTGGATGGGACAAAATGGTGGACGCTTATTTGTGGATGGGACAAAATGGTGGACGTTTCATTTTGCTACCTTAGAAAGGTCTGCACAGTGCTATAGAAGCTTCTGAGCATGTGAAGAGTGTTTGGACTGGAGGGTGGGGGGTGGGGAATCAGGCCTAACACCAGGGAGGACCTGGTGGAAGTGGGAAAAAGCCTGTTGGGACCCAAGGTGCAGAAAGTGGGGCATTGGGCATCTTGGAAATATGGAAGGTCTTGGGAGAGCCATGGTAGGTGGGCCTAGGCCTGTACTAGGTGTCCAATTGCCTTCTCCATCTAGAATGTACCCCACATGCCACTTAACTACCTGCACATTCATTTTATGTTTCATTGGGGAGAGCAGGGATGGGAGAGTTCATTAAGTGATACATTTCACCTAATGACTGCCATCACATGTGACAGTAATGGGCAGGCTCTATTACAGTCGTATCTGTAGAACTATCTGTATTATATGGGAACTTATAACTTATCTTTTAAAAAAGAAACAGTCATCTAAAATCTCTTATTAGCTAGATCAGGGGTGTCAAACTGGCGGCCCATGGGCTGGATGTGTCATGCGCAGGCCACACCCACCCCAGCTCCAATGAAGGGAAAAAAATGTCACGATATGTCACGTGATGGCAATGTGACGCAGCAAGTTTGAAACCCATGGGCTAGATGATACAAGTTGTTATATGGAATGGATATATTTTGGAAAAAAGTGAAAGACAGTAACATAACTAAGATTTTAAGATTTTAATTTCATTCATGGAAAAACTGGATAATATAAATAAAATGCAAATGCTGCTTAGGGAAAATCAAGGCCTAACTAGAAAATGTAAAAGAAAGAGTATAGACCAAGTAACACAAAATTAGTAGAACAGAAGTAAAGTGATCAAAAGAGATGCTCTTAAAACAATAAGGATTTTTTTTTCTGAAAAGAGAGTAAATAGTAATTGAGATGGAACTTGTATATGATAATAAATTAAAACAACACAAACATAAGGAGAAAATTCTAATACATGAGAGCTTTGGTTTTTAAATTATATGACTGAGATAATATCCATATGTTTGGATTGGGATTTATATTTTATCAAGATCAGAGATGAAAAAGTAAATAGAGAAGCCAGCTCAGTCTCCAAAAATAAAATAGAGGAATACAAACAAAACAAACAAATGTGTATTGTAAATGGACATACAATAAGAAACCAAGCTAATGTAAACTGTCAGTTATCTGTGATGCTGTTAACCTTTGAACGTCTGCTATAATAAAACCAAATTATAGAAATTTGGCTCTCAAGTATTTTATCGAAGATCCACGAAAAAATATTTTAATTTTTATAAATGTGTTTAACTACTTCATTCTTAATATAACTAATGAAATAGTATCATAAAGAAACTAAAAAAAGTGGTACAATAAATTTGGCTATAATTTTAATCAGAATTTTACTGAAGCAGTGTGATAAAGTAATACCAAAAAAATGTCATTATCAGGTATCTTTGTACTCATTTTATGCCCATCACATGCAACTGCTCTTTGATAATAAGAGCAAATAAAATTTAGATTAATAGGAAATAAGCCTTTATTTAAAAAGATATATTCAGGTATCTTGTAAAATGTTTCTCACCACCATAAAACAACATATAATACTGAGATAGAGAACATAGTAAAGGACCATTGAAATAAAACTAAGAATCACTTAGCCCAGGGGTTAACGAAGTCTGATATAGTTTTAGCAATTTTTCCAGCTTTGCAATATGATTTTTTATTACTAGGATGCTACATGATATTCCAAATGTTTAGGTTATGATTATACTGATATTAAAAAAAAAACTTTTTAACTTTTTAATCAAATCATAAAGTTTGCCTTCAGTGCCCAAATTGGACTAACATTTTCTTTGAGAATTCAATATAATTCCAATTTTCTAATCAGCCTCTGCTAGAGGACATTCCATTAATATGTATGCCAATTTTAGGACTTTATAGGCTGTATATATAATACTTACACATGCATCCAAAAACCTTGATACTTTAAAGATCAATTAAGCAGAGAGCTGAAGAAGCTTCTTGGATGAGAAGCAAAACATTTTCAAAGAAAAATAAAAAAGGCCAGTTGTCCAGTTGACAACTATGACCTGGATGACTGACAATCTCCATAGATGACCAATTTTAGCTATATAACTTTGGACTCCTTTATGATTTTACTAATCCTACAATTTTGTCCCTCCCCCCCAAAAAAACTCAATAATACTTCACTGTGATGGTGAGGTGAACAGTATAAGCCTATTATATTGGCCAACACAGGTCTGGCCCAGAGAAAGACTCTTACTCCAGGCCAGAGGCAACTTACTCCAGTTTTCCCCACCAAAAAAATGTTATGGATTGACTCAAAGACATGGAAGATAGGGTACAGTGAATGCCCTGGCTGGGAGATACCAATATAACTACAGGGGAGGAGCAAAGAGACTATCACATAGCAGGAACATCCATGATTGCAGATGAGATAAATCCTAATGGCTCACCAGTTACTGACACCAGAAAAGCTTAACATTGGTAAGAATGAAATGAATAGGCTCAACATTGATATACTAGGCATCAGTGAAATTCATTGGACTGGCTGTGGCTTCTTCAATGTTGATGGTCATATTGTATACTACTCTGGCAGTGATACTATTGGAAGAAGAGGAGTGGGTTTCATACTGCATAAAAAAGTGGGCAGAACTATAGGAAGTTTTTGAACAGTCAGTGATAGAATAATGGCAATATGTATCAATGGAAAACCTTGCAATATGATAGGATAATGGCGATACATATCAATGGGAAACCTCACAACATGGCAATTTTGCAAGTTTACACTCCCAGTGAAGAGTACTTCTATGGTTCTGCTCATTTTTTTATGCCGTATGAAATCGTCTCCTCTTCTTCTGATGGTAATATTGCCAGAGTAGTATACATATGACCATCAGAATTGTAGAAGCCACAGAGGTAGAAAACATCAAAGAATTCTATGCTAAAATTCAGGAAATTCTGAAATGAACACCAAAGAAAGACATTATCTATATTGGAGATTTCAGTGCAAAAGTAGGAGACATGCAAGAAACAGGATCACAGGAGAGTTTGACTTTGGTGAATGAAATGAGGCAGAAGGCAGGAGACAGGTTAAGCATAATGAACACGTGGTTTGAACAATCCAAGTGGCAACTATACATTTGAGCTTTACCAAATGTAAACATCAAAACCAAAGTGACTACATATTATGTTAAAAGAAGTGGAAAAGTTCCATCCTCACTGTGAAAATGTTCCCTGGTGCAGATTGTGGGTCAGACCATGAACTGTTAGCTGCCAAGACCACCCATGATTCAGAAATTTGATGTCAAAAAGATTCCCCCGACATATGCAGTTAAAGTTAAGAATAATTTGAATTGCTCAACATCACAGAAAGACAACCAGATGAGCTATGGGAGGAAATAAAAATAACTGTCACAGAAATAGCCAAGAATGTATTACACATGAGAAACCAATGAAATTGGCCAGATGGATATCAAAGCTACAACAGAGACTGCAGAAGAGAAAAGGCCTAACTGTAAGAGGAGAAACTGACCTACCAGAAATAGAACTAGATGGAGGAAGCAGTGTTGGCACTCAACCTGTTGCCTAACCATAAAGCCTCAGGAGTTGATGGAATTCCTGCAGAGTGGCTGAGACCACTGCCAACAAAAGCACTGATAATGCTTTGCCAAAGGATATGGAAGTCTGATCAGTGGCCAAAAGAATAGAAAAGGTCAACAGTTATCCCAATACCAGAGAAAAGTGATACGAAAGACTGTTCCAACTACTAAATGGTACCATGTCTTGATACCATATTTGAGTAAAACTCTCTTGAAAATATTCCAGTAATATCTGAATCCAACTATCAATAGGTGTACAAGCAGGAATTCATAAAGGAAGAGGAACATATGATCATATTGCCAATCTATGTTGGATGATGGAAAAAGCAAAGGAATACCAAAAAGACATCTACATATACTTCATTGACTATATAAAATCCTTTGATTGTATTTTTTAAAAAAAATTTGATTTATATGCCGCCCTTCTCCGGAGACTCAGGGTGGCTTACAATGCTCTAAGCAAAAAGTATTGACCATGATAAACTCCTAAACTGTCTCAAAGAACTGGGAATATCTCACACCACATCCAGCTCATTCAGTCATTGTACTCTAATGGCTTGCTATTGGCTTATGGCTGCAAAATGTGGACTCTGATAAAGGCAGATAGGTGGACACCTTTGAATTGTGGTGCTGGAGGTGACTATTATGCATTCTACGGACTGCAAAAATAACAAAGAAGTTCTAGACTGAACCGCATCAAAAAAATCACTTGAAGCCAATATCACCAAATAGAGGCTGTCATACTTTGGTCATGTCACTGTTTCACTTGAAAAGTCAATGCTAGGAATGATCAGCGGAAAAAGGCAGAGTGCTGATTCACAGAGTGGCTGAAAGTTGGACACAACTGAATGTCTGATGATGCTGAAGTTTCATATCATACTTGTATAAACTTAGTCACCTCTTTGTTCATCACCAATTTGAAATTATTTATAAAACAAACTCAAAAGCACTAATATTAATTAATTAATTGATATTAATATTAATACAAAATCACCAGCAGGAGCCATTGTGGCACAGTAGTTAGAATGCAGTATTGCAGGCAAACTCTGCCCACAGAGCTTGATCCTGATCAGCTGACTCATCCTTCAAAGGTGGGTAACATATTGTATGCTGACTTTGTAAACTGCTCAGAGAGTGCTAGTAAAGGGCTATAGAGCGGTATATACTATAAGCCTAAGTGCTATTGCTATTTCCCAGTGCCTGCTTAGCATGCCAGAGGTTCAATGTTTTGTGCTATAGAGAGACTAGCTAAGCACAAATGTGACAGTTGTGCAAATAATGAATCTGATTGATGTTTCTTGATGTTACAAGGGTTCATTCCTGAAAGGAGCCACATGCTTCTGGAAACCACAGTAAAATGTTTTGTTTGTATAGAACAATTTTGTAGGAAGAAGTTAGTAGCTGCACCAGGTCCAACCAAATATTTATATTGTTTCTTAACAATATTGTTTTTATAATTAATTTTAATTTACAATTGTTAATAATTTTGACATTAAATTTTCTTGTCAACATTTAGAATTAAGTTGCTATCAGTAGTATCACAGAAGAATACAAAAGTGCATGTATTCTAGAATAATGAACCCTTTTAATGAACCCTTTCAAAACAAAGACCAAATTCAATCCTCTTTGATAGAAGCAGTGTATCCAATTTGTGATGCTTGAGATTTTCAATTTCTGCAAATCTTTAACCAATCTCATATTCTATAGAAATCATAGTACTGTAAGATCCAATTTTGCAATTCTCTGATAATGATGATGGAAAACGGAACAGCATGAGCTGTGATATGCCTGTTTTGGTATGTCCATGTGACATCTCTGTTCTATAAGTTGCATTAGTTGCCAGTTTGCTTCTGGGTGCAATTCAAAATATTGGTTATGACTTCATGGCATATTGCTTGGTTTCTTAAGAAACTATATATTTTCCATGGTGTCAGCTAAGCCAATTTGATCTGCCAGAACTGGCATGGGTCCAGGTTTCTTTAACAGTTTCAATCAGGGGTGGGATTGAAAAATTTTACCAAACAGTTCTCTGCCTGGTTACTGGGTGGGCATGGCTATGGGGGTGTAGCCTACTTGGCCTCCTGCACCACGGCGGGGTGGACGGACGTTTCCATCTACCTGCAGGCTCTGGAGGCTTTCCTGGAGCTTCCAGGAGGGCAAAAACGGCCTCCCTGGGCACTGGAGCCCTCCAGAGGCCAGAAATGGGCCTGTTTCCAGACTTCTGGTACTTCTGGTAGGCCTGTTTTTCACTCTCCCCGAGCCTCCACATGCACCCTGCAGTTACCTGGCACCCAAAATGGGCTGGATGGAGACTCCTGGGAGGGGCAGGGTCAGCCAGTTCTTGGAACAACCGGTTCTGTGAACTAGATTAAAATTAACATCCGATTCGCCTGAACCGGTCTGAACTGGCTGAATCTGCCCCCTGGTTCCAACTATTACAATGGCCATAAATGTACTTTCTCTCTTGCAGCACCTTCCTTCTGAAATAAAATCTGGTGGCTTTCACTTGATTTGGATCTTGTTTTAGGCTCTGGGCTAGGGTAGATGAAACCCTATGCTGGATGTATCATTTTTTCTTTAACTGACTGGATTAACTATATTATTTAAAGGGATTGTGTTTATTATTTTTAAATTATACCTTTGTTTTTTTTTCTGGGTCCTGCTTAAAGTCGATTTGCTCTTAGGATGATGATGATGATGATAATAATAATAATAATAACAACAACAACAACAACAACAATAATATTGATGAATGATTATGTGAACCAAAGTACAGAAAAATTCATGCAGGCTGTGAAAACATTATAAAAGCAACAGAAACAAAGACAGAATATAAGGAAAAACAGCTGGATGACAGATTAAATAGATGGAAAACCAAAGCTTTGCATGGACAGCACTTGAAAAACATTGAAGGAAAATGTGATGACAACTTTACATGGCATGGCTTAAGATGGGAACCATCAAGAAAGAAATGGATGGTTTAATACTCGCTGCTCAAGAACAAGCACTACAAACTAATGCCATGAAAGCAAAGATACAAAAATCCACCGGCAATCCAAACTGTCGACTTTGCAACAACAAAGTTGAAACTGTTTCACATTTAATATGTGAATGGAGCAAAATCACACAAACTGATTACAAAGCTAGACATGACTGAGTTGCTAAATTAGTCCACTGGTCATTATGTAAAAAATACGACTTTCCTGTATCCAAAAAGTCATGGGAACATAAAGTGGAAAAAGTTATAGAAAATGAGAAGGTGAAGATATTGTGGGACTTTCGAATACAGACGGATCATCACTTGGAACACAACACGCCAGATATCACAGTTGTCAAAAACCAAAACATACAATTTATTGACATCGTGGTACCAGGAGATGCCAGAGCCGAAGAAAAAGAACTGGAAAAAATAATGAAATATTGCAACCTGGTCATCGAAACTACACAGCTATGAATGAAACATGTAACAGTGATACCCATTGTCATCGGGGCACTTGGTACCACGTCCAAGAATTTTATAACATACATCAGGAAATTGCAGCTTCGTGCAATAACACTAGCAGAACTGCAAAAAACTGCGCTACTTAGAACATCATACATCTTAAGAAGGTACTTGGTTGATACCTAGGATGCTAGCAGCAACCCGTATCACCCATTAGCACCAGTCAATGGTATTTGTGATGCATTTTTGAATGTTCAGTTGACTGACTGTTAAGGATATTGATGTTGTTTGACCAACCAGCAGAGTAACTGCAC
>WNWU01000007.1:4533347-4554320 GCA_012654045.1 Ptyas mucosa | reverse complement strand
CTGGACAATTGGTTCTAACATTATATACACCATATAGAATCCTAACACTGACTTTCATATTTAAAGAATAAAGATAAGAATAATAATATCATTTGCTGGAACATCTGTAAAACATATCTGGCTCCAATAATGAAAAATGGGTGGGAACAAATAGTTATAAAAGTAATTGAAAAGAGTAGAATAGGAAGACAAAGAATTAAGGAAGATTACAAAGTATCAAGATATGAAAAAACAAAATCGAAAGATTATGGCAAATATTGGCTGCAGTGGTCCCAATGGTTATCAGAACACTGATTGCTGTACAAAAAATAACTTGAACAGCACTACACAAATACTAATATTCTACAAAATTTACATCTGTCAGTCCAAAGCCATACTGCTTGGATCTGCACATATATTACGGCAATATATTATAACTTCCTAGGTTCTCAATGCATTTGAAAGCCAACATCTTCATCCTAGAATTCCATGTGTATGAAGGCCAACAATAGCTAAAGAACCGGCAACCATATTTCATATTTTTGTGTATGTAATAATAACTTAATTGTCTTATCAACCATTATTGATAAGAAAGACAAAAATATCTTGATAGTGGATGTTGCAACAGCTGGAGATGTAGAAAAAGAGAAAGAACTGGAGAAAATCACAAAATTCAAAGATCTGAAAATATGAATAAAATGACTACGGCAAAAGAAAGCAAAGACAATTCCAATAATAATAGTTGTCTTAGATGCAATTCCAAAACAACTGGAGCATCCTGTGAACATCATTGGCATTGACAAAACCACCACCAATCAATTGCAAAAGGAAGCTTTACATGGAACAGTTTACATACTCCAATAATACCTTAAACATTATCAAAAAATAGCATCTGTCTATCTCAGATTCTTGGAAAAGATTCAATAGATAGACAAAAATGCCAAATCCATCCTAAACATCTTGCTGACTGTGCAAGCTATTGTAATATTATTTTTGTGTTTATGAGATGCATGCAAAATTCATGTTTTAAAAATGTGTATAACAATATATTCTAAATGAAAAAGCTTGGATTATAATAATGAGTTTTTATATCTTTTAAAAAATTACAGATTAATGTGCAATTGAAATAGAATGGATTTATGCATATATTGAAAACTGAGAAGAACAGCATGCTTTCTTATCTGTAGTTTTATTCACTGCCACATGGAAAGGAATGCACTGTATGCTGCCTTTATGTTGGAAGTCCCTGCGGATTTTATTCTGCTAGTTGTTGCTGACTATAGGACAGCACTCATCTCCATTTTGAGGCCATAAGCCAGCACAGTCCGAAGATATTTCCACAGTCAAGTGGCCAGCATGACATCGCAGAGTGCTGTTTCCTCTCCACCAAAGTAGTACCTATTTATCTACTCACATTTGCATGCTTTCAAACTGCTAGGCGAGCAGGAGCTAGGAGAAAGACAGGTGCTCACTCCATCATGAGACACTTTGTCTCGAACCCAGGCTGCCAGCTTTCCAGATGACAAGCCCAGCATCTTAACTGCTGTCTTCATGTTGAAACAATGAAATTATAAAATACAAAATGCAGTGGTATGCTTCACTTATCGATACAAAAGTAATAATAAGAAACACATAAACAAAAGGGATGTAGAATTAGAAGAGGCACAGAGGAATTAAAAAAAAAGAAGTGATGAAATAATGAAATTTCAGACATAGCATGCTGTAGAGTAAGGCATCTGCAGTTGCAATAGATATAAACAAAATTCTCTACATCCTGCCATCTTTGTCTCAGTTAATATTACAAGTGAAAAGCACATTAATATGTTAATGTTCTAAAGGACACAAGATTTACTTTATGGACCCAGATCAATCAAGCTTTCATTTTTGTGGCTAGATTACATAGCAACATAGATCTACAAAGTGAAAATCAAATTCCTTCCTACCTGCTTTTATACCTAACACAGTAATTTCCAAACAATTATTTCTATAAATTTCTATCTTTAGAAATGTAATAAGGTGTTCAATCTCACCTACAACAAAGCCAAAATAGTAATAAAATATATAAAATAATTTAATAGGGCCTGTTTTTCTAATGTAGAGCAAGCTGGGTGAGTTTAAATAGTCTAAATAGTTATTACAGCCTGACTGTGATGTGTTCTTCCCTCCACGCTTGCTGAAGCATTTCTTGCATTATTATAATGGTTTCTGAAGCAATAAATTACAGACGCAAAGCCAACTGCTGAAAAGTGTAGGCGTCTCACTCAGCATGATGCAAATCACACTGTGGGGTACCATTGCTTTATAACAAGAGTTCCATAATATTCCACCCACCACAGCACATGTCTACTTTGCTACTGAGTGGCTATTGTAAGGAGGTTTGGCATGCTGGGTATTTGCCAGAGAAAGAAAATTCTAAGCAATAAGGCAATTGGAACTATCTCATACATTTTCCCTCAGAGAATAATCCCAGCAAGTTCAATAAATCAGTGCTGGATTGCATCCTCAATATAAGTCTTAAAAGTAAGGAACTGTTTAAGGGTAAAAATATTAATAAGAAAGTATTCTCTATAAACATACATTTATTCATTTATTGACCTAAAATTAAAAAATGTAGGAATGAAAGTAGAAGTTATAATAATAAGACTTTTAATAATTCTTAATAATAAGAATGCAGATTGGAAACTATGTTTTAAGTGAGTTACAGCCAATTAAACTCCCTCCAATTTCTATGGATCTATTGTAAGTTTGAATAAGATTACCATATTTTTCAGAGTATAAGACGCACATTAGTTTTTGGGGACAAAAACAAGAAAAAAAAATCTGCCTCTGCCTATCAGCATCCATCAGTATTCATCTGGCTAGCATCCTTGCAGCAAATAGCAAACAGCCTGGTCAGTTTCAGCACGTTATCACGGCCAGATTCACCATGAGCAGCTGATTGGCGGTTGGATTGGACTCCCAGAATACTGCCAATCAGCTGTTTGGGATCACCACAGCCCATCACCGCCTCCGTGTGTTGCGCCTTTGTCCTTTGTGCATCACATTTTCAGCCTCAGCACACTCTATTTTAGACCCGTTCAAGGTTGCGGGGATCGCTACAGCGCAACGCTGCTGACCGGCGCATCGGCATGTTGTGTTTTCGGCCTCCATGTGTTGCATTTTCAGCTGGTTCCAGGTGGTGGGGATTGCCGCTGCCACTGATCCCCACTGCCTACAATGGCTGAAGATGCATGGAGGCACAAAATGTGGTGTGTGGAGGCCAAAAACGCGATGCACCGAGGCAAAAAATGTAACATGTGGAGGCAGGGATCGGCGGTGATGTGCTGTGGCAATCCCCGCAGCCTGGAACAGGTCTAAAATGGAGCATGCAGAGGCCAAAAACGTGACGCTTGGAGACTGAAAAAAGCCTAAGGGTAGGGTCCAGTGGGTGGGCAGGGCTTCGGCAACATTCAGTGTATAAGACGCACTGCAATTTTCACCCACTTTTTTGAGGGGGAGAGTGCATCTTATACTTTGAAAAGTATGGTATATTTGACACAATATATTCATTTTTATCAGATAATAAGATAAGCCATGACCTCATTCTTTCAGAGTTATTTCATAATCTAAACAGAGAAACAAAATGATCACAGTATATTGTTACTGTTTGATTTTAAAATTAAAAAAGAAAACATTTTATTAAAGAAGAAAATGTGTAGGATGTTTTTGGTGATATTTGGAGTTGATCAACTATTCTTTAAAAATACTCTTAGGTTTTCACTATTTTTTCCTTAGTTTAAACTGACATATAGCTAACCATGCTAGTTTCTGGAATATCAGTTTCTCCAGATAATCAGCTCATTTTCTATGCCTTTGCCTTTGCCTTTTGTGTCTAATGAGAGCAAAGCATGACTGTATTGGGAACTATGTCCACTGAAAGTGGGACATCTTCATCTTCTGATCAACTGAGTGTAATTCTTGGAGTCATGATAATGTCTTTTTGAACATGTTTATCTTTGCTACTTGATTCTTGTGGAATTATTCTAAAAGCATCCACATTCCATTGCAAAGCCTTCAAAAATTCAAGTTCCTCATGAAAATGGCAGCATATCCTACTGAGTGATTGAATCAACCAAGTTCCCCAAAAATGCTCTTATAGTCACCTAAATTTATTCTCCAGGCACGTCATTACCTATGAAGTACTTACCTTGAATAACAAATCAGCACTTGCAGAACACACACACACACACACACACACACACACACACTAAAAGTAAGCATATTTGGTTACTATTTCTACATGGTGAGCCTTATTGCCATAAATTAGGCTTTACCCATGTTTGATTGGCATCACTCTCATCTTCCTCCAATGTCAGTCTGGGTATCATTTCAGGGGTGCATATAGACATCGAGCAGGGATCAGAGGGCTCCAGCTTGATGGAGCAGCCATAGCCGGAATGACCAGAGGGCCAGAGGGAGCCACAGCTGCAGCAGGTTAGCTTCATGCAAAGAATGGGAGCAGCTGCCTGCGTTCCATGAGGATGAAAAGGTGGAGTCCCCACATCCCACAGATCCAAGGATGCACAGGGCAAAGAGGTGATAGACACAATGCTGGTTGGCATTGTCAGTTGGCATTATGAGGGGCTGTACTGGCTTTGCCTATTTAATTCCACCCAAAGAATTGGGTGTTGATAGAACAACATATGTCGATTCCTTGCTCTGAGATTCCTGCTGCTCGTGTTTTCCCTTCAAACTCATGTAGTCAGAAAAAATACTGCCCTAATTGTTCAAACAGTTAAAAATGGCATGAGGGAGTTTGTGCTACAGACTTGCAAGATACTGTTAAAGTAGCTTTACAATAAAGTAAAATTAGCCCATCTAGTCATGTTTTCTCTCTGGGAAAGGCTTTACCTGGGAATGCTGACTTCAATCTACTTCCTCATACCAGCCCTAGAAATAAAGCTGATGAGATATGAGGGGTACATTCCAGGGTTTACAATATATTTCCCCAACTATCCATTCTGGCTTTAAAACCTGGCTCTTTACCCAACCACAGTGGTAGAGTGGGTGAATTGCCAGAGAATTGTTGATTCACACTAGGAAGTTGATTGAGGTGCCTTGTTTTTAGTTTTTATATGCCTTAATGATTTTTATGGCTTTATTATTGTGAGCCACCCAGAATTGTTTAATAAGGGTAGCCATACAAATATTTTCAAATGAAATGATAAATAATGGCCAGCAAGGTTGCAAGTTGGGAGATTTATTGCCAAACCCAAGTGTTAGACTTTATATCTAATTAATAATAGATCTCTCTCCACACAAACACAAACAAATACAAATACACTCTTATTGAATAACCTCTCCTATAAAATACTGGTAATGTTTACAACTTAGAATAAAATGTTTACCAAGTCAAATATTTTGCTAATGTTATGACAAATGTGCAAGTTTTTTAACAGATTTACCAATTATATCATATAGTTTTCTTGATTTATCATGAGAACAGTTATTAATCTAATATAGTATCTGATACTGAAACACTCTAAAATGTTTTGAATAAAATTTAGTTTCAATGAAATATATTAACAGATAAATGTGTAAAAGTAGCCATCTTATATGTGTGACAATATGGAATGAACAATAATGTTAATTGTGCTATAGTATTAGTAATCTCATCTTTTTGCTTAAGGATGAATAAATTACTAGCATTTAGTATGTAAATTACCAAATTACACTTTGCAAAAATGGGTCAGGTTATAGATGTAAATGAGGCCTAAAATGTCTCATTAGGTTTTGAATTGCCTTTTTTTTGTTTTGTTTTGTTTTGTTTCCTAAGCATTATAAATCTTGTAAGCTTTTGAGGTAATTTTCTTGCTTCACTAAGTTGGTACAGTTTTTCCCCAATAATAAATGAACCAAAGGCTTTATAACCCTAATTTGATCTGAAAAAATAATTCAAAAGCTGAATAAAAGCACTAAAGTCATTTCATTGGGAAGAAATGCTGTTATTTTCCTGCCCTCCCAAAAGTTTGTTGAATGAGTAGAAAGTACTTATTATTCCTCCTCTCTTCTCATCTACATCAATAGATAAATCTTCAGTCACATGAAGGAAACAGAAATACGTAGTAGTATAGTTCTGCACCTTAGTTTGAACTACACTATCTATCATACTGAACTATATTCAGATATGGTATTCATGCATTTGCTCTTGTATTTTCAGTTAAAAATCCCTCCAACGTTCTTCTACCATTTATTTTAAAATTATTTGAATGGCACAAGCAGTCGTGGGATTCAAATTTTTTTACTACCGGTTCTGTGGGCATGGCTTGTGGGCAGGGGAAGGATACTGTAAAATCTCCATTTTTACCCCACTCCAGGGGAAGGATACTTTAGTAGAGGGGGCCGGGCCAGTCAGAGGTGATATTTACCGGTTCTCTGAACTATTCAAAATTTCTGCTACCAGTTCTCCAGAACTGGTTAGAACCTGCTGAATAACACCTCTGGGCACAAGGAAATAAATAAACTCAGTTACAGATACCTTTATAGATATATGCATACATTACCATAGCTTAGTGGTGCCAGAAACAATACATTATCTTATTTTGTTTGTGTTGAAAAACTAGCAGCTTGCCATGCATCAGATAAGAAGAAAACAGAAATATCTTTTATTTATTAATTGCCAGAACAATGAAAAAACGTAATTGGAAAAACTGGAAGGCTATGTGCAAAAAAACAGGATATTTCACTTTCCCTCCCCAAGATTTCAACCTAGACTGACTATTTCTGATTCATGTTGAATTCTTACAACTGCCCCAGATGAATGTCCATGTTATATTTGGATAGAATTAGGAACCTGCAGCAGTTGATAGTTAAAATTTCTAATTTGCTGGGACACAAATAAGTAGAACACCATTCTGTTTTCTGTGAATGTGACAGGGATAATGAAGTTTGGCATGAAATTAGATATACTTTAGTTATACATAGTACATGATTATAACAGTCATTTATAACATCTAACAAGATGTTTGTTTTACATAGTTATCTGTAATATTCATAGGACAAAGCTGTTAATATTTTCATTTTTGGGGTTGGAATATAAAAACAGAAGTTAATAATCTTTGTTAGTACTTGTAGTAGGAGAAAGCTTATGAAACACTATCAAAACATGGAACTATATTGGCAAGCTAATTAAATCTATCTAAATGTATTGCATTACATACTGTTTATAAATCACAGCAGAAGTCCTTTGTTTAACAATTTAAGGAGGAAGCACTAGAGCAAGAATAAAATTCAAATGGTTCTAGTTAATTTGCATTACAATGGGATTTTATATAAATTTATTAAATGATACTATCCATGCATAAACAATTGAAGGATTTAAAAGAATGCTGTTTGACAACAATACTTAGTACTATATCAATTACAGGCAGTTTATATTAGTTATGATAAAACTCAGAAATGTACTTATTTATATTATTTATAAGTACTAGAAAAATAAATCTATCTTCTAAAATATGACATTATACTAAGGTTTCTGTTACTAAATTTTTGCTAAGATAGTTTTTAAAAATATTATGAAATGTATGACTTTTCAGTGCTTATAACTATAGATAACATATTGATTTCATTTTGATGTTTAATAAATCATGGCTTATCATGATAACAATGAGCTACAGTCAATCTTTGGCTTTGTCTGTAGATATCAAACAATGCATTTGTCCAGATAAGCAAGCAAGCAAGCATACAAATAAATGTACTGTGTACTGTGGGTTAGGAAGTATAGGTTTCATTGGGTAATTGTAAAATTTAATTCCACATGCAAGTTTATGTAACTTATTTGGATTTCAATGAAATTTATTCATTGAAATTGATTTTATATGAACCCACAGATTTTGAGGTTTATTTTCATCAGAGGTTTTGCATTCTCTACCATTAAATATTTTTAGTGGCAAAGATAGAAGAATAATATGGAGAAGAAATTAAAGTTGAAAATCACAACATTAGATTAAAAAAAAGTAATAAGAGAAGTCACACGAATGGTCAATAAAAACACAGAGAAAGTATAAAGAATCAAAACACCACAGCAAATTTATAATATCTTGTCCATTTCTAATTGTTTTAAACACAAAGCAATTTTTTTTAAAAAAATCAACAATGTTTTATTCATGGATTGTAAATGTGGAAGTGGTAATTTAGCATTCCTGGTGGGCAACAGGTTGGGAAAGACATTCCAAAATATTTAGTTGCCTAAAAGAGTGAGCAAGAATCTCAGCCTAAGGAAGGGAGGAGGAAAGGAAATATTGTGAAGTGGATAGAGTAAGAACTTTCCATTTTTTTCCATTTGGTATTTTATAGGAGTTCATTTTCTTTTATAAATTATATTGACTATTTCAGAGATTACTATATAAATGTCTTGTGTTTTCACTTCCATATGGCAGAAAAATATAAAATTAAGTTATGAAAAAGTATACATTTGCAAAAAGTTAGTTTGGTAGTTTGAGCCACAAACTGATGATTACCACCTATCATGTTTCATTTATTTAAATAGTAGTCAAATATGTTTCTTACAATTTTTATTGTAGATTTAAATTGAATATGAACATATACAGTATTTATTATTACATTTTTATTTATTTAAATTATTTAATTTATTTATATATAAGATATACTAGAGATTTTTTTTAAAAAAACACTAAATATAATGAATTCCAACTGATTATAATATTATTATTAGTCCTCTGAGGCAGTATTTACACCATTATTTTTGTTTATACTCTTCTCAATCAGATTTATTTAAATGATCCACGCCAATAGAAAGTAATGTCAGAGACGAATGAAGGCAACAAATGCTTCCTATTCATATGAATGAGGAGCATAATTACTAGAACATCCAAATAAAAGAGGACTGTGGTACGTCAGAATGATTCTTCAAAAGAAACGTTAGTGTTTGTGAAAATTTAAATGTTGCATTTTTGAACAGGTACATCTTCGGCATAGCTGATTTAAAGTGTTGCAGACCTACCTACTTTTGTATTCAGTGCCCTCCTAAAATATGTTGGAGACTGAATCTCAAGACTTGCAAAACTCCAATACAGAAAAAAAATATTTGACTCCACAGTAATATTACTGTATTCAAATGATACAGTATCAAATGATATCAAATGAAGTATTTGTATAATAATATACACCAATATAACTTAATAGAGAAATATTACTTTCAAGTAGGCTGAAGTCTAGGGACTTCATTGTTTTTTTATTTTGTTGCAGAAAATACCCATAATTTTGTGACACAAACTTGAGAAATGTATGTAAATTTTATAAGTGCATGGTTCACACATTCTGCATAACTATTTTGTAATTTCATATGTAACTAATTAATTAACTGCTAATTAATACTTTCAACCCTTGGTGACAAAATGTTTCTTACTTACAGTATATAGCTTTCAGAAACAGCAGAATGAATATTAATTAGAACCATATGCTGAGAGTGAACAAGGTGTAAGTTAAATCAATTCTGCCTTTTCTCCTAATCCACACCTGTTTAATTATTGTCATAAGCAGTGCTAAATATTATTACATTTAAGCATATGTTTTATTCTAGCCCATGAAAATTAGACATGCATATTTATGTTTTGGTCTACCATCCATAGATGAATCTAATTCCTAACATAACAGTGAGGAGCCAGTAATTGTCATGGCACACAGCCATTGTGGAAATAGTTATTAAGACACAGTGAGAAATGGGCAGACATGAGAAAAGGACATAAATGATGTAAAGCTAATTGCTCTAAAGTTGTTTTAACATAACCAAAGAACAATTTTAACAACAACAAGAAGAACAGCAAAGGACTTGCAACATGGATTGAGATGTCATCTTAATTGTCATAATTAGGAAACTCCGGTCATAGAGAAGCATCACTGATAGTTTTGATGGAATTCTGTTTTACAACTATCTATTTTATATGAAAATTATATTACAAAAAACTATTACCGCTAAAGGTACATGCTTATATTTATGGGTACACAAATGCACACACAGAGAAAGAGCAAAGAAGCAAGTAGCTGCCCTTTAAGTGAACTGACACCAGCTGAACTGGGAGATTTAATGGCTTCTTCAGTTTTTTTAAGAAAAACCTTAATACATCAGTATTCTCAAGGGGATGCTAAAATAAAATAAATTTTAATATAATAAAAACATAGGATGTATTCTTTTCTTTTTGTGTTCTGATCAAAGAAATAATGTGAAATATAAATCTCTTGATAAAGACTAGCTGTGGATTACAGGAAAAGGGATGTTTTCAATGGAAAAAATGCATGTCTCTGAATCTTTTTTTAAAGAATAGAATAGAATAGAATAGAATAGAATAGAATAGAATAGAATAGAATAGAATAGAATAGAATAGAATAGAATAGAATAGAATAACAGAGTTGGAAGGGACCTTGGAGATCTTCTAGTCCAACCCCCTGCTTAGGCAGGAAACCCTATACCATTTCAGACAAATGGTTATCCAATCTCTTCTTTTAAAAACTTCCAGTTTTGGAGCATTTATAACTTCTGGTGGCAAGTCGTACAATTGCTTAATTGTTTTAACTGTCAGGAAATTTCTCCTCAGTTGCTTCTCTCAGGTGCTTTGGAGAATAGCTTGACTCCCTCTTTTTTGTGGCAGCCCCTGAGAAATTGGAACATGTTATCATGTCATCCCAGTGAATAGAATAGAATAGAATAGAATAGAATAGAATAGAATAGAATAGAATAGAATAGAATAGAATAGAATAATTTTTTTTGCCCAAGTGTGGCCAAATAATTTGTCTCCAGTACATAAGTTCTCAGTGCACACAGAAAACAACAAAGTAATAATTATCATAATAATGATACTAATAAGAGAAAGTAATAGAAAAGATGAGAAGGATAATAGTAATATAGTCATACTGCATGGGTAAATATGCTTATACATAAGACAGTATTGTGGGAATTAGGTATTCAGCAGAATGATGGCATGAAGAAAAAACTGTCTTTGTGTCTAGTTGTTTTGGAATGCAATGCCCTGTAGTGGCATCCCACGGGGAAGAGTTGAAATAATTTATATCCAGGATGTGAGAGATCTGTAGATATTTTCTCAGCCCTCTTTCTGACCCATATAGTATACCGATCCATAATGGAAGGCAAGCTGATTGCAATTGTTTTTTCTGCAGTCCTAACTATCCATTGAAGTCTGTACCTGTCCTGTTTGGTAACTCTACCAAACCAGACAGTTGTAGAAGTACAAATGACAGACTAAATAATTCCTATGTAGAACTGTATCAGCAGCTCCTGGGGCAGTCTGAACTTTCTGAGTTGACAAACGAAGAACATTCTTTGTTGTGCCTTTTTAATGATGGTTCTAATGTTAGGTATCCATTTCAAATCCTGGAAGATTATAGAACCCAAAAACCTGAAGGAGTTGTTGTTGTGTTGTCTAATATGAATTTAATGAATCAAAATAAAGCAATTCAAATTATTAGACATTTCTGTATGATCATTCTTTTTTTTTTCACTTTAATTTTGAAAATAAAATTGAATTGATCAGATTTTGGGATGGAATGTATTTCAGATTCCGAGAAGGGAGTGCATTCCAGAAGAAGCACCTCAGTTCAGATAGCTTATGTGAAAGGAAGACTGCAAAGACAGCTCCTCCTTAATAGTTCTCAGAGTTTACTGTATCTTAATGTGGCTGGTAGTTTTCTTTAGTTTTGCAAGAATAATAAAGAAATCTGTTTGGAAGAATCACAAAGTATCTTTCTTGGTTTCTGGAGCCAGACAGTAGCCAAATTGGCTACTGGTGTGTTTTTGGGAGTAATGCAAGGTGCTCAGAGGTGGGTTCTGCTTACCTTTACTACCGGTTTGCAATGGACCTGCGCGCACGCTCGCTTCGCTCATGCGTATGTGTGCTCTACTGAGCATTAGGGTTGACATCAGGGTTGGTGGGCGGAGCCTCCCACTGGTTTTACTACCAGTTCTATAGAACCGGTGCAAACCAGGGGCAACCTACCACTGAAGGTGCTGTTTCTCTCCTTCAAAGCCCTACAAAGCCCTACATGACTTGGGACTGGGTTACCTGAAAGACTGTCTTTTCCAAGTATCTCTACTCATCCAATTGAATCCAGCATATTGGGAGTACTGCAGTTCCCATCAGCCAAAGAGTGTTGACTGATGGATAGCAGAAGATAGGCCTTTTCTTCTGTAGCCTCTGCTTTATGAAATATTATCTCCTCAGAAATTAGAAATGCCTCAACCCTGTTGGCCTTTCCTAAAGCATTGCACTCATGTCAGAAGCATCGAGGTGCTTCTGGGTGGAAGGGATTAGCCGGTGATATCACCATTGCCCAGGGATGCTCATTTGGGGGTTCAATCATGTCCCCAACAGGAGCTGGAGCAAGCTCACTCAGACCCATGGTAGGACTTGGATCTTGAATGTGGGCTTTCTGCTTGTCAAGCCAGCTCCTACCCATACGAGCAATTCTGCTCCTTCATAAGGCTTTAAAAACGGTGTACTTGGGCCTGAGGCCCATAATATGCTAAAGGTCCCACTTCTTGACATTAACATTGATGGTTAACTATCTTGTCTGTTGTATATATTTATTCTTTGGATGTTTTCATTTTTATTGTTTTTAAATTGTTTTAACTGTGTTATAGTTTTAGAATTGTAAGCGTCACTTGGCTGATATGGAATGGCTACAGAAACAGAATAATAAATAAATAAATACATTCAAACATATTTTAAATAATTTACTTTGATGTGTGAATATGATTTAAATATGTACTGCTTTTAGAGATTAGCCAATTAACAATTTTGGAGCTACACACTAGCAGGTAAATGATCCATCAATCTGCCATTGGTATATTTACTTTTTCTAAGTTTATTGATTGAAGTAATCATATGTAGTTTTGCATGCTTTTGATCATTTTATTCTGTGAACCCAGTGGTACATAAGTGAGGGTTATAATATCATCTAACTATGGTTTATTAAAAAACTACAAGTTAATATACACAAAGACAGGTTCTTTTTCTTCATTTGCCTGTTTTGAACCTATGATTCTGGAAGAAGACAGTTAATACATACATACATACATACATACATACATACATACATACATAATAGACACAAACAAACACACGTGTGTGTGTGTGTGTGTGTGTGTGTGTAATAGCACCCTTTCCCCCAGGGGTGGGTTCTTTACTACCAGTTTGCAATGGGGCCGTGTGCGCTCTTCTGCGCAAGCACAGAAACATTTTGATGATGTCAGGGTCAGTGAGCGGAGCCTCCCACTGGTTTTACTACCCGTTCTATAGAACCAGTGTGAACCAGGGGCAATCCACCACTGCTTTCCCCCCTTAGAATAGGAAGAAGCAAGAATAATGAAATAGTGATAGACATAAGGAGAAAGTAGTTTCATTGTAGGGAAGAAAAACACTTGAAGTTGTATTGCTAAAACTGCTGTTTCTCCAAATGTAGCTGGGTATGAAGTGTATGAAAATATTTCAATATCCCAAAGGCACAAGAGTTATTTATATAAAGAGAATGATCTCTTAGACCCAAAACCATTTTCCTTCCTTTGTTCTGCAAAGATGAATGCAAAAATATTATAGTAATATTGGAAAATCCTACATTTGTATAGGAGATCTCTGGAATGGGTGGCCAAAAAAATCTAAAAGTAGGCAAAACTGTGCAATTGAAGTCTCACCTTAGTATGCCCCATATAAAAAAGGTGACATTTTAATCAAATAGCCACCATCTTGACTGCAAATGCCCCTGGTATATATACCAATTTTTAAACAGAATGAGGTATATTTTTTATTTGGTATTTATTAGTCATTTCTTACAGTAATATTTTGCATTTTCTCCAAGAAACAGTTTTTGGTCCCTCAATTTACTTTCAAACAATTCAGTAAAATAGTTTGGATAACCATGTTTGGCTCCTGGCTACCCATTGAGTTTCCAAACTGGAAATTTAAATTTAAGTGTTTCTCCTTTGAGTAACCTGACATTCTAGTGACTTCAGTGCAATAGCTATTTGTACCATTCATTTCTTAATGCTTAAATTTAAAGAATGTTTAAGGCAAGAAAACCTTGTTATTAAAAGACAGAGAGAGAGATTTGTCTGTACATATAAGAAAAATGCAGACTGTTGCCATCTATTAAATAAATTATGTGGAACAAGCTGATTTTACTTCAATATATAATTTAAGACTAGGATTGAAAACACGAGGTGTATTTTATGCATTCTTTCCTTCATATTGTATCTGTTTGTATTACTGAGTTTAGTTATAATGGCTTTTATATGTATGCTGCCACATTCTCATGTCTTATCCGATGCATTTCATCAAAAGTACAGGGGAGCTATAGGCAAAAGAAAACCAATGGCAATGTTCAAGCAGTTGGCATCTCACGTACTTTAATTTGATCATGGATAAAGTACTAATTAATGTATATCTTCTGTGTAATAATAAAGTTAAAATAAAGATGTTTATATATTAAGGATTAAGAAACTAATTATTACAGGAATGCCTGTAGCTCCTTGAGCATGAAATCTATCATTCCTTCCAACCCAACACAGCTTATCAAGGTATGATATATTTTTGTAAAAGTTATGGTTCCTATCCCTTTCCTAGCTCTAACTAATATATTGCTCAGACCAATAAA
The DNA here is from genome assembly GCA_012654045.1 of Ptyas mucosa. Taxonomy (NCBI): domain Eukaryota; kingdom Metazoa; phylum Chordata; class Lepidosauria; order Squamata; family Colubridae; genus Ptyas; species Ptyas mucosa. The sequence continues at coordinate 4,539,680 of WNWU01000007.1, read as the reverse complement.
ACATAATTTACAATCAGCAGGTGAATATATACTACAAGGTATGGAAGAGGCAATAGACATCACGATCTCCGGAATGTTTAAAAGTTTAATTTTTTTTTATTTTAAAACTTATGCTAAGCTTTCGTCGGCCCCTACCGACTTCATCAGAGTATGGAATCCCCATTGAGGAGCTGCTTGATTTTATGTAATGCTGAACAATTTAGTTGTTGCATGCGTAACAAGACCACACCCTTGCATTCTCCCTACAATTAGCTTTTTTTTGCCTTAGTCATGCTAACAGATGGCGATGCACTTCCCCCTGCCTCCTTCCCCATTGTGTATTGCCTCTTTCTCTCTCTGGGGGATAACGCCAGGTTATCCGGCATTGCTTTAAAGGTATTTCTCCTGGCTCTCCCTCCCTCATTGTTATGCATGAGCATAACATGTTAGCATGACTAAGGCAAAAAAAAGCTAATTGTAGGGAGAACGCAAGGGTGTGGTCTATCGCCTCTTCCATAACTATACCTGGAACTCGCATTTTTAGGACACTACAAGGTATGTATCATCTACTTATGCTAGATTAATGATAACAAACCTGTATATAGTTAGTGTATGTTAGTCTTTAAAGAAATTAAATTGCTATTAATTTATTAATATTTGTTAATATTAAAAACTAAAAAATGAAGACACTTTATGAAAAAAGTTGAATTGTAATATATAAAATTACCTTCCTTGACTGTTCCAGAAGTTTTATCTTCCTCTGAATATTTTTACCTGTTATAAAAATATTTAAAAGTAACAGTCCTCTATTTTGATCATTTGCCATCAAGTTGGTATTGACTCTAGTGACCATATAAATTGAATTTCTGTGCCCAGCCTGGTAGGCCAATATTAACAGCAATAAAAAAAAACCATTGCAAACATAAATTTGCAGATTATACAAGAAACTTGGAATCATGTATTTGAATGTATTGCAATGTAATGGTCTCAGATATTAATAAACTTAAGGGTTTTTTTTACCAATTTAAAAATAAGATTAATTGAACCAAAAAGTTTCGTCAGATTTAGTGGATTGCCCAATGGATGTTCAAATAAAAAGCCTTCTTATAATGAATATACAATACGTTAGAGTGTACTTGTCCCTGATCATACATTACTACTGTGGTGGATTAGGTCTAGATAGAAAGTTAAAGTTAAAATATATCCATGTGCCACTAAGTTTATTTCTCCAAACTGTTCTTTTAAAAAGAACTGTAGATATATTGTACTTGGTTATTGCAAAAAGACAATTTTGCGTTTTTGTAAAGATATGTGTATGGCAGATTCCAAAGACTGGCTTCACCAATTTTCAACCATTGTATTATCAATCAACAAAAGGGAAAGGTAGATAAATTATATTTCCCATTTCCCAGCTCCTCTCCCATTTATATAGTATATTAAAATATTAACTGAAAATTACAGATTAATGTGAACTAATTAAGGCAATATGTTTCAATCTTATAATTCAAGAACAAAGTCAAAGTTAACTGATCATTTTGCCATAAATTTAATCTGCTTAAATAAGCAAAACTTGGCTTTCTTGATTCAGCTTCTGAATAGCAAACCAAATGGAATCCAAAGCATGTAAATGCAACACTTCTTCCTCTCAGTTTCAAGTTCAATGACCTTGTGGTGTAAGAGTTCATAACAGTGGAAGGACTGCCTCACTGTTTGGATCCTCTAGACATTCTAAGAGTTTGTGGGGGTGTATTCTATAAGGAATATTGTACTTACATTTCTTCAACTGTAAAATTAATATTATCTTTCTCAATAAATGAGAATATGATAGAATAGATAGAAACTTTTACTATTTAATCTTCTTTTGGGAGCCTTGAACAAAAATGTTTTGCTCAGAATCTTTTATTTCCCCAGTGCAGCTGTTAATAGAAATGTTCCTAAACTACTGCTGTTACTGCTTTATTTTTTAAGTGATAGGACAATTTTAATTATTTTATTTAATTGCTAAGGTTAGTTTAAGCAGCCAATTCAGCTAAAATATAATTTTCAATATAGGAAGTCCTGTTGTTGTTAAAAATGTCATTGAAACTTTTCACATAAATACATTATAATATAGACTTCAATGATTTCAAATAGATTTAGCCATTCCAAGATCATATTTTCAATATGACATGATGCATAGTATTTCTGAAGCTTCTTTTAAAAAGACATTGCCTGAGGAAGTAAAATTGAGTCACTTTACACATAGGTATACTATTTTATGATTGTCAGGTGAAAACTTTTCAGGATTAATGCTTTATAATTCTCACATGGCTGATGCTTAGAGCTTCAAAGTGTGGTAGAACATTTCAAATTTTTTGTGGCCCATGAGAAAACCCCTTTTTCTTTTATTGAAAGTAGCTGTCATTTTGGGACCTTGCATTTATACAATTATTACAGATTTTATGAGAATTAAAAGTATGCACAAGGCATAAGAGTTCCTATGGCAAATCTGGCCTATTCTATAATGCAGTACCAAAATCAATGAAATGTTTGGGTACATGCCTTTTTTCTATATACAGTTCATATGATTTGAAAAGACGAACAATGTGAAATATGTTAATTATTCTAGAAAACTGTTGTTAAGGAATACCGAATACATATTTCAATATTCCTTAGTGACAGTTTTCTAGAATAATAAACATATTTAATATTGTTTGTCTTTTCAAATCATAAGACCTAAAATGATCTATGATCAATATATATTTCCAGGCATAGATTTTACAACACCTTTAATTTTGAATCTTACAGTGCTAAACCATGAATGTAGAGCTTACTTAAGTAAAAATAAAATGTTTGCCCCCCCCCCAGTTATCTATTACTTCAAGAGAAGTATTAGCACCACTCTGAATTTGTATGAAGCAGGCTCCCTTTGGCAACTAAAACAGCTCTTTGAACCACAGAACAGATGTAATGAAAATTGGTTCCATTAAATGCAGCTGGCAAATTACAAACTGAGAAATTAATGCACCATACCGTGACTCTAAAGTCCAGAATGACTCAAGGTGTGGTTGCCAGATGTAAATGCTTCTTTTCCCCGTCAGTACAAACAGTTCAATGTTACCACTATATTCTATTCAGAAACTATATTTAATAATGAAATAAAATTCTAATATTTTACTAGTATAATCTAAATATACTGTATCTCCACAAAACAAGTGCTGTTGAGGCTTGTAAAAGAAGCTGATCAATGGAAAAATTACAGCACTATCACCTGATACACTTCTTAAGTACTCAATTCCAGCTGTATTCAACTTATTTGTATATTTTTCCTGACACACTCAACTTTTACTCTCATATAACAAATTAGACAGCAGCCTACTTATATAATACAGCTAATTCTTTTGACATACATCAGTTTCTCAAAACAGACTACATAATAGTCATTACCTTTAAAGAGCCACGGTGGTGCAGTGGTTAGAGTGCAGTACTGCACTCTACTTCTGCTGATCATTTGATCTGCCAGCAGTTTGGCAGATCGAATGTCACCAGCTCAAGGTTGACTCAGCCTTCCACCCTTTCAAGGTCGGTAAAATGAGGATCCAGATTGTTGGCGGCAATATGCTGACTCTGTAAACTGCTTAGAGAGGACTGTAAAGCACTATGAAGTGGTATATAAGTCTAAATGTTATTGCTACCTGTAGCATTTGTTGACCAAACAATGTCTTGTGGTTCTACCTTGACCTCAGAACACATAATCGGTTTATCTCAAATAGAACAAGTTCACACACACACACACACACACACACACACACGCTAAAAAAAGCAATGTAGTCTGCATAGGGCTGCCATAAAGACCACTTGGAAGCTTAAACTGTTAGAAAAGGAGCAACATGGGTTGTGATCAGCATAGCTTAAGATGCCCAAGTGACATTTCTGTTTCACAAGCAGTATTGATTGCCAGTATGTTTCCTGGTGTAATTCAAGGTGTTGGCTATCATCTATAAGGCCTTTTGATATAGGTTAGGTTATTTGAGTACTGCTTATTTGTCCAGCTGAGAGACTTCTATTCTGCAACCAGCAAGATAGTATGTTTAGGAGACCCACTCCTTTCCCTTCACATGTCATGGCAACATTCATGACCCCTTCCGATATCTCAGATATATCAATTGGAACTTTCTCCTGTAGAAGGAACAGAATGACTGGAATGTACTGCTGTTTATCCCCAAATCTTATAAGGAGTCCAGAAGAATAGCATAACACATTATACATTACTTGATTATAGGATATTTACCTTGGATTGCAAATATTATTAAACATTGACAAATACATTTTATGAACATTATAAAATCCACAACCACTGCCTAATTCTATTGGATTTTACACTATAATAATTTATATATAGCATTTGGTGATTTGATACCTGTTTCTGAATAGGAAATAAATTAGGAGCAATTAATATAATCCTATATATCATCTCATTTAACACTTTCACTGAAATACATCTTAAAAGGTAAACAGCTTCATCTGATTTTAAATGTTAATATTTCAAATTGGAGTAAACTGTGATCTTTTCTAGCAAACTTATTTATGACTTTGTGTAGTAAATGTGTTGTTTTCTTTTTACATTCCTTCCATTAGATGCTTAAGTCTTTATTTTGATTCATGCAGATAATATTATCTTTTGTCATTTAGTTGGATGGAAAAATGTTGGTTGTAAAAATGCTGTATATGTTTGGACAGTAATGCAAAAAATGAAATCTTAACATTAATTGTGCTGAAATGATAATTGTAATTTTTGAAAAATAACTCCAAAAGTCTGATTTTTTTCCCAAAGAAAAACATTTTAAATAATTGGACTTTTGTTTGAGTGTGATAAAGTCTTGGGTGATCTCAGAAGATTGTATTGAAATGGAAGCAATAAAAATAATGGACCATATTTATAGATTTTATTTAAGAAAGAACTGCTTTCTGTTTATAAATTTTATCAGAGCAAAGTTTTATCCAAACTATATATTCTTAAATATTAATTTAATCCAGACTCTGAAATTATGCAGAACCATTTTTTTGCTTGTTGCTTTTTAAACAATTGTATTTCTAACAGGAACTCCTTCTTCAGGCAGAATTTGATCTATTTTATGTGATAATTTGAATTTATAAAACTTATTAATATTCACATATGTGCATATTATATTTACCCAATTATCCAGGCTTTGAAGCATTAAAGTATCATGCCATGGACATCAGCACTCCCAGCAAATGTATCCCTGCATTATTTATTTAGGGAACTCAAAGGTGCTCTTCAAGGGACAACTGGACTTTCTGGTGTTCCTTTGAAGAGGTTTCACTTCTCATCCAAGAAGCTTCTTCAGCTCTGACTTGATGGTGGGGAATGGAAGGATGATGACTCCTTGCAGACAGCTGTCATTTGCTTTCATTCAGTGATTCGTTAAGGGCCCCTGGAGGTTTACCTGTGTCGTCACAGTCACCAGAACCTTTTTGGATCTGCTGAAAGGACTGTGTTGTAGACTAGAGATAGATGATGCTGTATCTCCCCCTTCTGTTGAGAGAGGGCTGTTCAATTTTGACATAGATGGTCTCTTTGATCCCTCTTTCAAACCAGTGGTGCTCTCTGTCTAAAATGTGGAGTTTGTCTTTTAAGTGCAGATGGACTGCTGAATCTAGTCCTGATGGGTTTGTTCTATGTTTTTTCATGCATTTATGAAGTGGTTGTTTTGTTTCCCCAATGTACAGATTTGAACATGGCTCACTGCATTGTACTGCATATACTACGTTGGTCAGTTTGTGTCTGGGTGCTTTATCCTTGGGTGGACAAGCTTCTGCCTTAGTGTATTCTTGGGTTTGAAATGTGCACGTATGTTGTGTTGGCTGAAGATCTTCCTGAAATTTTCCGATATTCCTGCAACAAAGCCATCTATGTCAAAACTGAACAGCCCTCTCTCAACAGAAGGGTGAGATATGACATCATCTATCTCCAATCTATAACACAGTTCTTTCAGCAGTTCCAAGAAGGCTCCATACCAATTTGCATTACTCAGGTGACCCTGACAACACAGATAAAACCTCCAGGTGGCCTCAATGACTTGCTAGATGATCAGCTATCTGGAAGGAGTATAAAGCCTTCCATGCCCCACCATCCAGTCAAAACTGAAGAAGATTCTTGGATGAGAGGCAAACCATCTTCAAAGAAAAACCAGAAAGTCCAGTTGCCTCTTGAAAAAGCACCCTTGGGACAACCATGACCTGGATGGCTGAGAATCTTCAAAGACATTATTTAGGGGAGTTGAAAGGCTGGTGATGATAGATAGATGATAGATAGATAGATAGATAGATAGATAGATAGATAGATAGATAGAT
>WNWU01000007.1:4446224-4530786 GCA_012654045.1 Ptyas mucosa | reverse complement strand
TCTATTCTATTCTATTCTATTCTATTCTATTCTATTCTATTCTATTCCATTCCATTCCATTCCATTCCATTCCATTCCATTCCATTCCATTCCATTCCATTCATGTGAGGTTCAGTGAAGGACTAATAATTACACAGGTTAGTTAGGTTAACTAACTTTTTTGACAATTTAACTATTAGCTTGATAGTTAACCAATTCCACCAGGGTACATATAGAGAAATGAGGGAATACTGAATCTATCAAACTGTTAATTGATATAGTACATGGGATTTCCTAAATTTCTTGAAACAAAAATCTACCATTGTCTTAGGAAGCTTTTTATCATATACTGTTATAGTAGGAATATACAACAGCGATATAATAAAGATAAAAATGCCTATCATTAATATGAACACAATTCTATCCCACCCAACAACTGGCAGCTAACTTCTTTCATACCAAAATCAATGCACTAATGAAAGAATAGCAGATGGGAAGGTTGGCTATCAAAATTCTAAAGTTGTTTTTCTAAAAATAAAATACTTGCTCTTTCCAACTTCTATATTTACACACCTGGACACCAAAAAGCACAATGAAATTGTTTTGGAAAGGGCTTCTAAATAACAGCTGTGACAGTTAATGTCTAACAGTACTTTCAAGAGGTACTGGATCACTGTACCCCATACATTTTTCATCAATAGGTCAAAACAATATTCCCTTCCAATCCCTATAATTTATCACATGGAGTACAGGAAGCTGATTACTTGGAACTCAGGTGAAAATGATTTGTAAGTAAATTTATCAAACATTATAGGTTTGAGATCTCATTAAAATCAACAGATTTTTACATTAACATCAGGTTAGACCATAGGAGATAAAGCTTAATGATAAAATTGTATTTTGCATGATAGTAGAACCAACGATCTTTAAAGCTTACAACCCCTCAAACATCTTTTGATATTCACGAGTCCCTTCTTATAGCTTCTTAAACAGTTCTCTGTATACAAAAGTAAATTACCATAAAGAAGAAGACAATACTTCACAAAATCATTCGTGTAGTTGCTTTCATTTAAGATCCTTACAGCAGAAGCCTTGATCAACAGAAGGTGAGAAATGAGACAAGACCAAGCCCTCCGTTTGGATAAATCAGATGATGTACCCTTACAGGAAGTTGTAGATAGAATATATGAGTGTGGTTATTTAAAATCAGCGTGTTATTCAATCTTTGATAGTACTTTCTTCCACAGAAGTAGAGATCTGGTTTAGTAGCTGCATAACTGGATAGAAAAACAGCAGGTATAAGTAGTGTTCAGACCCTAGTCTTCCTCCACCAAATATTATTTTTGGTTAATTAATATATGTCTCTGTGTGAAAAAAGAGACGTTTCATAGAATATCTTATATTATTTCCCCAATACAAAATAAATACCGAATCAGAACATTTTATAATAAATATTTCTCAGGGAAACAAAATATATTAATAACAAATTCTAATAAGTGCCATCAGGAGAGACATAATTAGAATGGTTGTCTGTTAAGTAGGAACCCTTAAGGGAAAAACAAAAACTCAGTTCCATCACTATCAATATCAGTGAAGTGAAGCTATTGCTTAGAGGTAGGGAACATACTTTAATGAAGAAGATTCTAGCTGCTGTTGTTTCCCTTATCAGTTGAAGAACAAATAGGCTACAGTGGGAAAATTGATTAATAATATAATGCAGTTTAATGTGCTTATATAAATTTGTTATGTATGCTGGGGACAGAATAGACAGGGTAATCAAATATAGGCTTACAATGTTTTTATTTATTTAATTATTTGTCAAGCATGTATAAGATAACAGATATAAGTATAAACACGATTTTGAATACAGGAAATGGATACGAATAAATGGGGATATTAAGACAGGGATGGTAGGCACATTGGTGCACTTATGCACACCCCTTGCAGACCTCTTAGGAATGGGGTGAGGTCAACAGTAGACAGTTTAAGGTTAAAGTTATAGGGGTTTGGGGAAGAAACCACAGAGTTAGGTAGTGCATTCCAGGCATTGACCACTCTGTTGCTGAAGTCGTATTTTCTACAATCGAATTTGGAATGGTTTACCTTAAATTTGTATCTATTGTTTGCTTGTGTATTGTTGCTGTTGAAGCTGAAGTAGTCATTAACAGGTAGGACGTTGTAGCATAACAATGTATACATAAAATATTATGTATGTGTTAAAAATTATGTATACAACGTATACATAAAATAATATTCTTCAACTGCTTTTCACCAATGGATATTATTCATAGACTTTTAATTGTTTTTAACCAGAGCATTCACTAATATGTTTGACAAGGGTTCTTCCCGGAATTAACTACAAGGCTCTCCCGGAACTAAAGACTTCTTCTCAAATAATGGGATAGGAAACTATTTCAAGATAGTTTGAAAAAGTTAAACTGTCTTGCTCAAAAAGTATTCTAAGTATATCCTGCAGTATACAGAGTAGGAGGCACTGTAGTTTAGGCAAGTATTTGAATTAATCCTTACTTTTCTCCTCCTGGGAGTTGTACTAATTAGAAAGAAAAGGAAATTACCACTGTGTCGGGGAGACGAGTTCACTGCATCTCAGGTTTAAATCTGGGTCAAAACCAGAGCAATTCGGACAAAATAATGTGCAAATCTTTCAAAATAATTGCTGAATCCATATCATTGGGGGAAAAGTGCAGCTTATATAAAAACTATGACCATATAAATCTATATGTGTATTAAGTTTTTTTTATCTATGAGGTTTTTCTAAGATCTAAAGGGTTACTTGAAAATAAGTAATTTTTAAATGTCTTAAGGCCAGTATCAGACAGTATACAATCTTTTATAGTTTTCTAATCTTTGTGACACGATGCCCTCCAGCAAGCACAGAATGGTTCCTCTTTTGGTGCTTTTAAAAAGACCAGAATGAATCAGAATAAAGTTGGTCTCAGCATGTTAAAACAGCATGAAATGCATTCTCTTGCAAATTGTTTACAGAAAAATGTGTTTATGGAAATGTATTCCTGATTAAAATGACTAAAGGTAAAATATCCTCTTGGAGTCATATTAATTGTATTTCTTCACTTGATTGTATATAGTTTCTATAACATTCATATCATTATTAAATCTATAAACTGATAACAAAGCTTAGTTCTACATATTCTGGATGGAATTTAATTCAGAAGCTCAATAGTACTTTATCATAATCTACCACATGTGCACAGATTGTGAAAATAAGATATTTTTATAGGAAAATTATCATATGTCTTCAGATATCAATTTCCCATTCATTGCTCATTCCAAAAAGGGTTTTGAACACTATGTAAGAACTTTTTTTTCCATATGCATGTAAGTAATATGATTAAAACTACTGACAGGCCTGAAAACTGAATACAAGTCGGATTAATTCTGAACATTAATTCTGATCAATCATCTCCCCTTAAACTTTAAAGCATTGTATTTGGAAGTCCTTGTTGATCCAGCATTATTTTTTGGAAGCCCAAAAAATTAGTGGAAAGTAGTATCTGTAGCAACACATATTGAACTTTTAAGCATTTGTTATCCCCAAATATTTTATGGCCACTGAGGCATGCTACTCTGTGAAGATGAAAGACATACATAATCAAGCATTATACACCCACAAATGCTGATAGAAAGCCCCATACAATAAATACATAATGATTTTAAATGATAGCTATTGACATCTAAATACTTTCTTAAAGCCATCTGTATTGGTGTCTATCACATATGTATTTGTCAGGGATCTTTTTAATAGATTTAAAAGGGATGGAATTTAGTCTGAATGCGTTACTAGTTTTCAGCTGGTTGATCTATTTAGCTACTCCTGAAAGAATGATTGGGAAATATAGTAATAATTATTCTTCTACCAAGAGGAAACAATTTTCCTAAGCTTTATTTCATTTATGAAAATGTGCCCTCTACATTGCTGACATTAATTGATGCCATAAATCTTTTAATAGTCTTCTGTTATTTGTAAGCTAAGATATTTATAATATTTTTTTCTTCTGTTTATTTTGCATAACCTTCTAACTAAGTTCTTTCTTTGTTTTAATGCATGCTCAAACTATTATTATATAGGAGTCCCTGGGGATTTACTCCGCTAGCTGTTACCAACTATAGGGGGTGGTGCTCATCTCTGTTTCAAGGCCATTGAGCCAATGATAGCTGAGATATTTTCACGGTCATGTGGCCAGCATAATGTCACAGAGTGCTGTTATTATTATACTATTATATAATTATGTGAATCATTTACAGTATATGCTTCAATACAGTTCTTTAAAAATTGTTTACATACCTATATGAATTATTTGTAAACTATAAGAATATTCTGATCAGATTAGTTTGGGAGAATGATAGTATGATGTCATTCTGTAGTCAGAGTCAAAACTGTCATTAAGTAGATGTTTTTTTCCAAAGACTTTCTGCGAGATCTAGTTGCATCTATACTTGGCTAGAAGTGATTTTCTACAAATAAGTCCTGAGCCAAAAGATAAAGAACTAGTGGGAGGTGATAACAAAGGCAGCATTCAGCATCCTGAAGCTATGCAAAACATGAATGACTATTTTATTATTATGAACAACTGCCAAAAGAATTTTCAATAATAAAATAATAAACACACCAAATTAATAATAAAAAAACAAAAGGACAAATGATATATTGCTTCTGAGTTTATAGATAATGACACAACATTTTATAGCACTTAAAGTAATTTCTTTAGACAGCAATAAATAAATGTAAAAATAATATTTACAATTTGCAGTGTAAAAAATTAAGCTGATCATTTAATAACATCAACATAAAAAAGAAAATTTGGTCCTTGTTGACAGAAACATTTCAAATTAAATAAGTGAAATATTTTTCCAAGCAAATCTAACATTTGGGTAGGGAGAAATTTCTTAATATTTTTAACTATCTTAGTCAATATTAAAAATCGGCCTACAGCCTGCATACAGATCATCCTTTTCTGATGGTGGTGGAAAATGGTGGATAACTAAAATAGCTAAACATTTTAGGTAAAGATAGTCCATTTAAGACTCCACCTACTTCTATACATAGAGAGAGAAACTTTTGTTTCAATGAAGCATTTGGCAATTTTTCATTCTTTATTTGATGTTTAAGATGCTGCTTCAAATTATTCAGCTTCATGCCTCTAATATATGTGTGTAGAGTGCATAGAAAAAATGAATATACCCAGGGAACATGTGCAACATGATCTTTAAAGGGCACAGCAGATATTTCACTTTCATGTAAGAAAATAGAAATCCTGACACTCAGAATTCCTGAAAGACTTAAAAACATGTAAACAAGTGAAAGACTCAAAGAAAGTAATATATGCCATGCAAGTTCAAAGGAAATGTACTACAGCCAGATGAAACTCATTTCACTGCCTTTCCTTTTGGGAGCCAAGATGTTTAAAGTAAACTGCTAAAATATAAAAGATTACAAGTTCGCTGAATCAGAAGAATCCCGGCTTTTGGTATGATTAAGTTTTAATTGTATTTCTCCCTTGGGATCACTAGTAGCTAATAAGCTCACAAAAATAGTTATTTAAATAGCATGAGTAGTAAAAGCCTCTCCATGTGCTTTATTTTGATATGCTTGGTTGCCTAAGGCATCTTACTGCCTGCAGTTTCAAATGTTCTGTTTTCCTCAATGAAATATCTAAATGAAACATAAAATATGCTCATTTTGAAAATGACAGCTCACTGTCCCTCTTCAGTTTATCTAGTATTTAGAAAACCTAAAATATAATGCTACTATGGGATTCATTTAAATCTATCTGCATTTGTTTTTTTTTTAAAGATATAGTAATTTGTATTCTGCATGTTCTGTAACACAATTTTCCATTTAATTCATATCTGTCTTGGAGAGCTTTCAAAAATGATAAAGAAGATCTAGTTGATAGATAGGTAGCTAAATCTTGAATATCAAGACAGTGGCATTTTTTCATTTAAAGAAAAAAAAATAATCTCTAAGAAATATATACTTGAATAAGTGCCATGAGATTATACACACAGACCTATGGAAAGATAAATAGCTAATTGATCAGTACCTGGTGATGCTTGTTTGAAACACCCCAAACCACATTGCTACGACTAAAATTATCTGATTATTGTGGTTGCTTGAAATCTTCTTAAACTGTTAGTGAACCACTGGATACTAGGCTACGATTAAGAAGTTGAAGTGAAAATATTATTATAAAATAATTATTAGTCCCATTCTTCCCACTACTTACTTTCCCAACTGCTAATTGCTAGTTAAATATTTTTATACTATGAATTAGATATTTGTAATTATGATTCTTTTCAACTGAGATAGGCTTGATATTTTAAAAATTATTTCTTTCCTTCCAAAAACATATTTACCATCATGACCTGGATGACTGAGAATCTCAATAGACCATATTTACCACCACTTTTTCAATATAGACAATGGCTTCAAAATCCAAAATTTAAAATTCAAGGATTATCTGTATTACAATGTCCACTATCTAGATTTATCACCATGTTTCCCTAAACATAAGACCTGGTCTTATATATTTTTTTGCTTCAAAAGACGCATTAGTGCTTATTTTTGGGAAAACATGGCATCAGGATATGCTCACTGCACAAGAGGCAGTAAGCATATGGCGGCCGATGGTGTCCAGCAGCAGCTGCAGCCTGCCGGCCAAGGCTGATGCACTCTAGGGGTGCACAGGTCATGCAGTGCAGATGAGTCCGAGTGCTAATGTCAGCGTTCCAGAAAACCCCAACTCTGAGACAGCGTGGCTGACCCTCCAAGCAGCAGGTGGAGGCAGAGGCATGGGAGGGAGAGGCATGTGATCCAGCCCACCGGACACGTCATGCGGCCACCTGACTTGCCATAGCCACGAGCAAGCAAAGACAGATGGTGGGATGGAGTTGGCGGGAGGCCATGTGGCAGGAGCACTTTGGGATTGCACAACCCATGTAGTGCAAGTGAGTCTGAGTATTGTGAACTCTGGGCTGGCCCTCCAAGCAGCATGCGAAGGCAGGTCGAGGGAGGCACGTAATCCAGCCCACTGGCCGTACTGTGTGACTTCTTACCCTGTCATGACCGTGGGCAAGCAAAGACAAACCAATGGGATGGAGTATGTGGGCAGCTTTGATGCTGGCTACCCACTCCATCCCACTGTCTGTCTTTGCTTGCCCGTGGTTGTGATAGGGCAAGCGGTCTCATTGCATGCCCAACTGGCTGAATCGAGTGCCTCCCTCATGCCTCTGTCTCCATCTGTTGTGGTGCCACCACTGTGAAGTGAGGCAGGTGGCGGGGAAGGAATGGTTCCATGCTGTGGCCAGTGTATGCTCAGCCCACTCCATCCAACTTCATCCTCTAGCTTTGCTGCACATGCAGGATGAGCCTTTCACACCCACCCTGTCCCACTGTCTGTCTTTGTTTGCCCTTTGTTTACAACGGGGCACTCCATCTAGAGGGCCAGTTCACGTGCCTCCCCCCATGCCTCTGCTTGGAGGGCCAGCCTGGTGGTTGTAGCACTCAGAGTGGGCTGCGCAGCCCCAGAGTGTGCCAGCCAAAGGGCTGGTGGGCTGTGGCTGCTGCTTGACACCATCGGTCCCAACGTGCTCACCGCCTCCTGTGCTAGCCATGCCCATCCCCTCCAGGGCTGATGACCTTAACTGAGGCTAATTTTCGGGATAGGGCTTTTATTACAAGCATCCTAAAAATCATGCTAGGGCTTATTTTCTAGTTGGGTCTTATTTTCAGGGAAACACAGTATTATTGCTAGTGACATAGTCAGCCAGATATTCAGACAAGGATCTGGGATATGCACATGTGGATGTTTGAAGGTCTTAAAGGTATCATTGCAGGATGTAAGCTGCTCTGAATAAAGTTGTCTTTTGCAATTGACTTATGATGATTTTGTCAATGCTGATGATGTTCAAGTAATGTTCCAGTTGTTTTGGGATTGTACCCAAGCTGTCTATATAATTGATACTAACTTTGCTTTCTTTTGCCACAGTTTTTCTATTTCTATTTGCAGATCTTTCTATTTTGTTATCTTCTCCAGTTCCTTCTCTTCTCTTCTGTGGTCTCCAAGTACTCCCATATTGACTATTCAGACTTGTTTTGTCTTTATTATCGTCTTGGGTGTTATGTGGCAAGTGCCTATCTGTTTGGATCCTAAAGTCCTAGAGTACTTTAGGTTGTTCATATTCTATTACTTTCTTTATGTTATGATCCCACAGTATTTGCTTGCAGGCAAATGATATTTCTGCAGATCTTCCAATGCACCATTGGTGCTACCGGTACTTTGTCATGCTGTTGTTTCTAGTCAGTCTATGCAATCTTCTTGCAGCAGCTAACCAGGTAATAATAACAACAACAGTTACAGAGTTGGAAGGGACCTTGGTGGTCATCTAGTCCAGCCCCTGCTCACGCAGGAGACCTATTCTAGGGATTCGAACCACTGAACTGCCAACCTTTCTGATTGACAAGCTCAGCGTCTTAGTCACTGAGCCACCTAGCCAGGTGGTCCATTGTTTCTTCAGTTTCTTTTCTATATAATGTTGTATTTTCAATTCTGGCTTTTTATGCATTCCTTCTTAAGGCTTGGTCTTGTGCAGCCAGAATTACCCCCCCCCCCCATCTCTTTCTTCAACCTTCCTGCTCTTAGGCATTGCCAGGTTTTGTTATTATCTGTTCTCCCTAGTATTTTTTTTTTAATGTACTTGCCATGTAATACTTTGCTTTCCTAAGCTTATTCTGTTCTTCATTTGATTTTTTTTGTAGGCCAGTTTGGTCTCTCCAGTACAGTAGGCTTTGATGGTATACTAGCTTCAGTGCATTTTCTTCACTGTGCTTTAGATATTCTTCCAATACCTTTCTTCTTCTTCTTCGACTATCTGATGTACTTGTAACATTCCATGGCCAAACATTTTCCTTTGTGAGTAGAATCTGTCAATATCACTCTGAGGATAAAGCACATGATTCATTATCCTTATTTTTCTAATCTTCCTATCCCCGACTTTTAGTTCTGCTTGAGTCCAGTCCACTGCTTCAACTGTGTATCTAATGCTGGAATTGGCCAGGTGTTAATTGCATTAATGATATTTCCTCCACCGAGTTTGGACTTTAAGATCCTCTCTCACTCTCATGATGTATTCGTGAAAATGGTGGTGCAATGGTTAGAATTCAGTACTGCAAACTACTACTGCTGACTGCCAGCTGCCAGCAGTTTAGCAGTTCGATTGTCACTAGTTCAAGGTTGACTCAGCCTTCCATCCTTCCAAAGTTGGTAAAATGTGTACCCAGATTGTTGGGGGCAATATGCTGACTCTGTAAACTGCTTAGAGAGGGCTGTAAAGCACTGTGAAATGGTATATAAGTCTAAGTGCTATTGCTATTTGCTTCTAACCCTTTTCTTGACTTCAGTGCATTTGATACTACCAGCTTGAAGAATATCCAAGTATTTTTAGTTATTGCCTTCATCAAGACTCTTGATATTATTTCCATAGGGCATCTTGATTCTATCAGTTTTCACAATTTTTTCCCATTTCATGTAAAGCATGGCACATTTGTCCGGTCCAAACTTCAATGCAATATCTTGGCTGTTTAGCAGCAATTTTATTTCAGATGGAGTTTTTCTATACAGATTCAGATCATTCATGTAAAGAAAATGGGCCAGTCTGCCAGATGTTTTTGAAGTTTGATAGCCATGGCTTGAGTTATTCAATATTGTTGACAGAGGAATCAATGGAATGACAAACAGTAGTAGTGAAAGTTAGCCTCATTGAAAGATTCCACACTTGATATTAACCTTTCCCAAACTATCACCATTGACTAGCAACCCTGTCTTCCATTGTGCACAAAGCTTCTGATATTTCTACTGATTCCTGACACTTCTAGGCACTTGATTATCCAATCATGTAGCAGGGAATTTAGTACCTTCCTGTAATCAATCCATGCTAGATTCAAGTTGGTTTTCCTTTTCTTGCAGCTTTCCAGAGTCAACTTGTCAATTAGGAGTTGATATTTTGTTCTTCCACTTTTGAACAGTTCCACCTTTCTGCTCAGGTGTAAAGAGCTTGTTTTCTACTACCGGTAGCTGTTGGACTGCCTCAACTACCATTTCAGCTAGCAATTTGAAAGTTGTTAGGTAAGCAGATAATTGATCTGTAATTGCCTGGTACCTCCCTTTTGCTGTAGTTGCCTGGTGCTGCCCTTTTGTCCTTTCATTATCAGATATCGTGTTTCCCTGAAAATAGGACATGTCCCAAAAATAAGGCCAAGCCCAATTTTGAGCGGTGGGTGTAAATATATGCCCTCCCCTGAAAATAAGCCTTAGTGATGGGCACGCAGGGTAAAAAAACCCTCATGAGTTCAATCAAACTTCTCGAACTCATAAGAAGTTTGATTTTACCCTACAACGTGTTTGCCTGCAGACAACAGCGAGACATGTGACAGAGCTGCAAGGCAGATAAGATGTGCATGTTGTGTCTTCCCGGCCCCTGGTGAGGCAGGGAGAAGAGACAGCAAGAGGATCGAGCCCTGCCTTGCGCCATGCATCTTGCTTCTCCCCCACCCCACATGCCACCCCCCTTGATAAAGAGCCAGGTGCTGCGGAAAAGGGAGCTGGGCAGGTACAGGCTTTGGGTGTCTGGGGCTGCTGGGGGTCACCTGGTGGAGAGGTGGGAGTAGGGTGGGTGTTTGCAGGTAAGGGTGATGGATGGATGGATGGATGGATGGATGGGAGGCAGGCGAGTGCCAAGAACGCCGGGGAGATTCCCATCTTTGTTTACCCCAGCGAACAGCTGAGGAGCGGCTGTGTTGTGCTGCCATAGGCAAGCCATGAGGTGGCTATGCTCGCCGCCTCCTGCACCCTCAAAATAATAAGACCCCCCCCCTCAATAATAAGGCCAAGCCCTTATTTTGGGGTTCAAAAAAATATAAGAAAGGGAAACATGGTAAGTGTTGCCACGTGTTAGCCACTCTTCAATTTCACCTCATTGCAGTATGTTGTTAAACAGTTGGAACAAGTGGGTGTAGACCAGTCAGATGCTTAAACCAAAATCCATGCAATTTGTCTTCACTTGATGCTAACCAATTCTTGAACTTCCTTGTCCTTTTCTCCACCATTTCTACTATTATTACAAGTTCTTTCATATTATTTTCATTTTTATTCTTATTCAACTCCTTTAACCATTCTTCTTATATTTCTTTGGCTTATTCCATATCTTCACCCAAAATTGCCCTTTCCCCCCTGTTCAGGTGCTGACGGATCCACTGCAATCTCTTCATTGATGGAATGGTAGAAACACTTCTGATTGGATTGAAATGGAAGGTTCTGTCTATAATTTGCAATTTGAGCTTCATATCTGCTAATGTTCTTGGCTATAGCTTTTATTTGCTGCTTTTATTATTTTCAGTGTTTCCTTGATCTTGTTCCTAGGTACTGTATTTCTCCAAAAAGGCAGTCTTATTTTCTTTTGACCCCCGAAAAAACGGCTAGACCTTCTTTTTTGAGGGTTCTAATTATTGTCTCACATCGTGGCGGTGGCACTGACAGCTCACCTCCTGCTGGCCCACATCTCTGGAACTCTGTTATCGGCTGCAGATGCCTTCTGGCAGGCATCTAAATGCAAAACGGAGGCCAGGGTGATGCATGCGAGTGGCGGCAAGCAGGTATGCGAGGCCTAGTAAGTAGGGCAGCTCCACCTCCCCACCCTAGCTTAATTTTTACCTGTGTGCCTCATCCCACCCCCTCCACCCCGGGGTGGGTGGGGTCTTAATTAGGGCTAATTTTGTGGGTTGGGCTTAATTTGATTGCATGTGCTCAAAAACGTGATAGGGCTTCTTTTCAAGGTGGGTTCTCTTTTTGAAGAAATATGGTAGCATTTTTTAAATTAGGTGTTCTTTGGTTTTCTTGTTCTTTAGCTTTCCTCAATTATAGCCTACTTGCATCTGATTTTATTACAATCTTATTTCCAGCCTGATCTTCCATTTTGTTGGTGTGCTTTTTGGATTTTTTTTTCTTTTGTGTTGGTTTTGCATCCCAGGTATTCAGTTATATCTGCAGCTGTGCTCTACATAAGTTGGTTTGTTTCTTGCTGTAAGCTGGTGCTTATATTTGATATTGCAGTATTGGTATCTTTAATGTTTATACTAGCTGATGTGGTCTCTTCATACATTATTTTTAGTGAAGAGTGCAAACCAGCATTTCAATTTCCTGTGTTGGATGAGGAGAGCACATATTTCTCCTTCTGTCCTAGCCACTTTTTACAGAGGCACAATTGAGAGCATTTTAATAAACTGCATCATTGTTTGATTTGGTGCAGCAGTGCCTCAGATAGAAGGTCAGAGAGAGGTAAGGACAGCTGAGAAGATTATAGGAAGCTTGCTTCCCATTATAAGTGCTTATAAGTGCTATGTGCTTAGAGCTCGAAGTACTGTTAGAGAACCTAAACACCATGGTGTTTCTGTTGTTCCCCTCTAAGACGAGGTTTCACAGTATCTATAGCAGGATTACTAGATTCTTTAACAGCTTTGTTCTCTATGCCATCCGTCTTGTAAACTTGCAAGATTCCTTTTTTTCATAATGTATATGTATACATTCAAACTAGACTGTTATGTGTCATACATGTGTGTATGTTGGTATATGGTTATCATTTCAGAGCTGAATGCAATGAAATTTAATTTTCATGTATGCTGATTAGTGCACATTTAAAGTGACAATAAAGCTTTTATTCTGTTCTGTTATGTAGTATATTGCCTTACTTTCCAAAGGAGAATGACAGGCGTAATAAGATAGAATATCATTTAGGTTTCCTTCCAAAATGTTTGAAATTGAATTGCAAAAGTTTGGGGGGAAAACTAGTCTTCTATATGTGAAGAAAAGTTGAGCAGGCTATTCTGATACAAAAAAAAAAAAAATCACATGCTTTTGGCTGAATTTATAGCATTTGTTCATTCATACATGAAATGGAAATGGAAAATGCATAGATTTTTCCTTAGATCATGTTCAGCAAATAATAGAAAATAAAAATATCATTGTTTTCTTTTTTTAAAAAAAATCTACTATGGTGACCAAACTAATTACATGTGAAAACATGATGCACATAGTAATCTTATGAGTTCAAACACAAGGTACCCATGTCAGGAACCTAGTATTAATAGGATTGTAATAGCAAAAAATAAAAATGGGCTTTTTATGTACATTGCACATATAATTTAATATGTCACAATTAGACTAATCAGTTAATGTTAAACTTTTGCAGGTATAATTTCATATTAATAATTGTTTCATGTACTAGTTTTATCCCTGTGAGAGACAATAATGTGTCTCCCAAGCTAGATGTACAAGAAAATATACTGTCTTATACTAAATATATTACATTGAGAAACTCAACGTTTTGTTTTTATATTTTTTCAACATCAGAAAGCTTTTGGGAAGTGAAACATAGTTGGTCACCAGAGGTGGTATCTGTTTTGCTTGGGAAAATGATTTTGTGCCACATGAAAATGTTAATTGTTGGGGGGGGGTTTGCATTATTTTAACCATTGTTACAAGATGGAATGTTTTCTTCTGTAAGTAATCTACAACTTAAGCAGTCAACAAGCCAGATGTGGTATTCATCAGATTATGACCAGTTCTGGAGAACCGGTAGTGGAAATTTTGAGTAGTTCAGAGAACTGGTAAATACCACCTCTGACTGGCCCTGCCCCCATCTATTCTCTGCCTCCCAAGTCCTAGCTGATCGGGAGGAAATGGGGATTTTGCAGTAACCTTCCCCTGAAGTGGGGAGGGAATGGAGATTTTACAGTATCCTTCCTCTGCCACTCCCACCAAGCTATGTCATACCCACCAAGCCACACCCACAGAACCGGTAGTAAGTTTTTTTGAATCCCATCATTGCAACAAGCCTAACCTATAAATAATAAATAAAATGGTATTTGAGAGAAATTTAGATTAGATATTTAGCTAAAATATTTAAGGTATTTTTTTAAAAAAGTTTGAGTATACCAAAAGCAGAATAACTTCTCATGGTTATACTAATTTTATTAAAACTTTTATCCCAAAGAGAAGTGGGGTAGAAGGGGGGAGGGGGAAAAAGGGAGGGAGGAAAATAATCTATTTCAATGACCTCAATTTATACATTGAACTGAAAATCTTAATTTAGGTCTGAGAGCCCATAGTAATAAAACAGGAATGTCTGTCTGCTTTCTTCTGTTCTGTGATGGCTCTTCTGAAGTTTCTTTTACTCTTTTGCCTCATGATGATCTTGAGTAGCAAAAAACAGAATGTGGTCAGACATTGAGAAAGTGAATGGCTGATATGGCCTGCATGCTCTTTTCAATCACCGGCACCTTAAGATAGGGTTAAGTATCAGATCCCACTTTAAGCTGAAATCGAAGCCAGATTCAGTATCCTTTGTTTACCACAGCTCTAAATAATTGAAAATTTAATTTTGGACTAAGAGTATGGTTGAAGGTTTGTTTCTTTTAGTAGTTTTTGGACATAAGCATTTCCCCCCATAGATGCATTTTAATAAGCACCCATACTGGAAGATTTATTTGAATACATAAAATAAATATATGCTCAGGAGGACAAAAGCTGAAAACTTGTATGATTTTCAAACTTTTCTGAATTTGCAGCCACCGACAGATGTCAACAAGGCTTGCCTTTGCTCTCGAGCAAAAGTCCTGAACTTTATTCTGGAGGGAACACCCTAGCTGTCAAGACATGCAGTAGTAATTCCTGATCACTAAAAAAGAGTAAGATGCATAACAATCTCAAAAGTTTTTAAAGTAAAGTAGATGTTGCCTTGTTTTACTATATATATATAACAACATGAATCTCTCCTTTAGGAGGATGTTTTAAATTTATTTTAGTAAACAGACTTTTAGAATTTTTAGACTCTAGTATTTATGGTGATGATTTTTCAGTATTTTAAATAAATTTTTGGGAATTTTTGCGTGTGTTTTGTTGATGTGTAAAATATATACTAATCCACATGACTTTCTTGCAACATTCTTCATTAACTTTATATTATTTACATTAATTAGTCCTCCTACTCTGGTGGCACTGAGTATGCTGGAAAAGTGTACTTCTCAATCTACTAAATTGACAATTTATCATTATAATTTTTTAAAATTCAAAAATATTTTTGACAATATATAAGACATTTGGAATCATGAATTGGAATATATTATATTGACCAGCCATATTGATTTTTGAGATTTTAGTAATAGAAGGATACAAAGTACTTTATCTCATTTGAATGTTATTTTCCTGATAAAGTGCATGAAAATTTTTTAGACTTTTTCAGAACCTTATAGTCTGACATCAACAGTGGGAAAACCTACAAATAATTTAATATTGTTATATTTGTTCCCAAAATAAACAGATTAATTTCTCATGTAATCAATATGGTTTCTTTCAGTATCGGATAAACTATTTACTATGCCTTTTGGACTCAAGCTGCATAGTATGCCTTGTAAAAACAATTAGGAAAATGTACAGTGATATTTTAGATAATTTGTCATCAGTATTGTCGTCTTAAGCAGAGCTATCCACTTGTTCAGTGTTCTATTTAATTACATTTTAAAATAGCCTTCCAGCTGTCTGGTTTTGTTTGTGGCTCTCCCTGGCATCCCACATGCAGTGAATAATGTCAGCACCTTACCATAATAGCAATTTTCCAACCTACGATTATGGGTTGCCTTCTGAAAAGAGCATGGATCTTGAACAGTAATGTGTGTGCTTGGAGATCATTGGAAATATCACTTAACTTTTTAAGAAACTGCAACTCAGTGTAAATTACTTCAGGTAAAATGTGCTTTTACATTTAGCTCGAGAAAGGAAATACAGTTCAACAGCATATTTTAACTGAAGGACAGTTAAAGTAAATATTAACAGGGTATATATGGAACAAGCAAATAAAGCAATTTGAGTACAAATAAGTATATAGGCTTATTAAAATAAATGAAATTGAAATGAAATTATCCTCTGCAGTGTGTAACTATTCCAATCCATACTAATCATAAGAGCATGCCTTTTTTTTGGAATGCAATTTTTTTTCTTTTAAAACTGAGAATATTAAATGAGGCTTAGGTCCTCATACACACATTAATTAGAGCACAAACTCAATAATACGTATTCTACAATAAGTGCTTACTCTAATTTCCTAATCTTATTGAAAGTGCTATCTAGTTTAATTCTGCCTAGACATTTTTGGCCCACTCCATCATTAAAGTTAGTTATACGTCCATTATATTTACCCTAAAGCCATTTCTTTTGTATATCAATATAAATATTCTACTTCAACATAATGTTTTATCACATAAAATAGCAATTTTATATGAATTCAATGTAAACCAATATTTATTTTATTTTATTTTATTTCCAATTTATATACCGCCCTTCTCCCTGAGGACTCAGGGCGGTGTACAGCCAGACATAAAAAAACATAAAATATAAATATTAAGACATTTAAAATATATATATAATTTGGCTACAAAATTTAAAACTCACAGACCAATTAAAATATTAAAAATATTTAAAATTTCTTCTTAAGCCAGCCCGGCTTCTTGGAAAAAATGTGTTTTTAGGGCACGGCGGAAGGCACTGAGGTCATGAATTCTCCTAATCTCCGGGGGCAACTGGTTCCAGAGGGTGGGTGCCCCCACAGAGAAGGCTCTCCCCCTGGGAGTCACCAGCCTACATTGTTTGGCTGATGGCACCCTGAGGAGGCCCTCTCTGTGGGAGCGCACGGGTCGATGGGAGGTCATCGGTGACAGCAGGCGGTCTCGGAGATAACTAGGCCCTATGCCATGGAGCGCTTTAAAGGTGATCACCAACACCTTGAAGCGCACCCGGAAGACCACCGGAAGCCAGTGCAGCTCGCGCAGGAGCGGTGTTATGTGGGAGCGCCACGCTGCTCCCGTCACTACCCGCGCGGCCGCATTTTGGACCAGTTGGAGCCTCCGGGTGCTCTTCAAGGGGAGCCCCATGTAGAGAGCATTACAGTAGTCTAGGCGGGAAGTGACAAGGGCGTGAGTGACTGTGCACAGGGAATCCCGATCAAGAAAGGGCCGCAACTGGCGAATCAGGCGAACCTGACAAAAGGTCCCCCTGGCTACAGCTGTCAGATGTTCCTCCAAGGACAGCTGCCTATCCAGGAGGACTCCCAGATTGCGAGCCCTTTCTGCGGGGGCTAAAGACTCGCCCCCGATAGTCAGCGATGGAGTCAACTGACTATATCGGGATGCCGG
Organism: Ptyas mucosa; assembly: GCA_012654045.1. Taxonomy (NCBI): domain Eukaryota; kingdom Metazoa; phylum Chordata; class Lepidosauria; order Squamata; family Colubridae; genus Ptyas; species Ptyas mucosa. The sequence continues at coordinate 4,513,529 of WNWU01000007.1, read as the reverse complement.
GAACCACAGCCACTCCGTCTTGGACGGGTTGAGCTTGAGTTTGTTTCTCCCCATCCAGATCCGCACGGCTTCCAGGCACTGGGACATCACTTCGAGGGCATCATTGGGGTGGCCTATGGAGCCAGTTTCATGTAGTAGTTAAGCGCACCAGGATAGAAACTGAGAGATTATGATTTCTAGTCCTGCCTTTAGACACAAAGGCAGCTGTGTGACTTTGGACTTCTCCGCCTCTCTCAGCCCTAGCAAGAAGGCAATGGCAAATCACTTCTGAAAAATGCTGCCAAGAAAACTTTAGCAATTAATCCAGGCAACTTCCAACATTGACTAGCAGGCACAGAATTATAAATATTGAAAATTACAGAAGTGAAAGTACAGCGGTATACTTTATTTTAGTGAAAATAATACAGATATATTTATTCACTGTGTTTTTAAAGTACTACCTGCAATATGATTCATAAGCTGGTAATTTTGTATTTAATTTCTCATTGTAAAACAAACAAAATTATAAAAGGTAGTTAAAAAGTTGAATTCCTAAACACAATGTCCTATAATCAAAATAGTGCTGTGTTTAGTTAAGAGATCCGAAATCGTTGTCCATTTCTATTAAAAAAGATATTACTGCTCCCATTTAGAAATGCCACTTTCCTGGGAAATCTAGGACCTACCAAAAATAACTATCAATTTTTTATGAACTATGACCATATTCAAACTAAAAAATTTGCAGAGTCTGATATTGTTTCTTTTTCCTGCCTACTTTATTTTGTACATATTATTTTTATGTTTGTTCATTTTAAGTAAAAGAAATTACCAGTAAAACATTTCAAAATAGTGTCACTGAAATCTTTATAAACTGTATAAATACATATTATCACTTACATATATATTATAATGACTCATATTAAAATTGTTACTTCCTAAAAATAACATCTCTAGTCAACTGGAAAAGAACATTCCTTGAGGCCTTTCCAGAGGATCCAACTTATGGCTGTTTTTACATTTCACAGACTGGTGGCAATGTGGGAATTTCCTAGCTAGCAATTTGAACCAGAAATTAAATAAACATGTATTAATAAAAATTGGCTCCTATAAAAATAAATGTCAAGAACTGTTAATAGAATCTACTATCCAACAAAAAGAGACTCACTCATGTTTACATTGGCATGGAAGCCAGCTCACAAGTCTGATTCTAAAGATTGCATAAAGTGTTAGTATCTCTTTATAATGCATTGGTAAGAGCACACTTGGAATATAGCATCCAGTTTTGGTTGCCAAAATGTAAAAATTATGTTGAGACTCTGGAAAGAGTGCATAGAAGAGCAACAAAAATTATTAGAGGTCTGGAAGCTAAAAAATATGAAGAACAGTTGCAGGATTGAGTATGGCTAGTGTAGTTAAAGAAGAACTAGGGTGACATAATAGCAGTATTCCAATATTTGAGGAGTTGCCACAGAGAAGAGGGGGTCAACCTATTTTCCAAAGCACCAGAAGAAGAAACAATGGATGGAAGCTAATCAAGGAGAGAACCAACCTAGAACTAAGGAGAAATATAGTCAGAATAATTAATAATTAGTCATTGGAATGGATTGCTTTTAGAAGTTCTGTATCACTGGACGTTTTTTAAGAGATTGGGCAGTCATTTGTCCAGAATGGTATAGGGTCTCCTGCTTGTGCAGGGGGTTGGACTAGAAGGTCTCCAAGTTCCCTTGCAACTATTGTTATTCTGCTATTAATATGTATCTGATTCAATACACTGAAATATGTATGGCTTAGTCCTAAATCTTCTTCCACAACTAGAACTTATATTCACAGGCTCAAGCATCACAATTCCCTGCATGAATTCAAACATCCCTTTAAATTTTATCTGAGAATGGTTGATTATTCTTTTAAAAATGTGACTGGTTAGAGATTATTTTCCAATACTGCTATAAAAAAATTAAATAATTTTTAGTGCCCTATTTATAAGAGGAAAAGATACTACAAGTGAAAAGGATAGTTTTTTCGAGCAAAAAAAAGGGCTAAATTAAACAAGTAATAAATAAAAATCTAATTATTCAAAGAAGGTGACAGTAACCTGCCTTAGACATGAACTGTTCCACAGTGTGATTGTTATCTTAAAATCTTCTCTGTCAGACATTTATAATTTTGATTCTATTTCGCCCCATTCTTGGCTAAGCTGCTAAAGGCTTAACTTCGCTGCCAAAGCTGCTATAGTATTATTTACCTGCAACATGCAGCCGCAACTGCTGTGACAAATTTTAGATTAATGGTCCTGGACACATTTAAATTTGTTTTGATATTTACTAGTGATATTTACATCTACCATTTGTGTAAATACAGAATGAGATAAGAGAAGATTATAAGAATTCCATGATGTTATTGTCAATAAAGGGTGAACATTAGGCCCTTCAGAAAGCACTTGAAAAAGGCTTCAGATGCCTACAAATGTCTGAGAAAAACAGCAAAACTTCTCAAAATAGGGAAAAAAATTGCAAAATAGAGACTTGTACTCAATGACAATTTATAACTAATAAAAACACTAGCATAGATGACAATCATTTGGAGTGCATTCCAATTGTAATGGGAAAAGGCATTATCAAAAATTGGGTTTTCCATCTTCTATAAGCATAAATACTTCAGTCAAAAGATATAATTAACCATAATAATGGTAATAAAAAAGAATCCACACAAAGTTCATTTAGACTAAATTATATACATTTGCAATCTATTAATATTAAAAACAAATAAAACAACAGCAAAATTCTGCACCACCCATATTAGGATATCAAAATGCCTTTCTTAGGACTGAAAAAAAATAATTATCAAGCAGTCCTGGGCCCTCCATATGGCAGGAGTTATTTGTGCTCACCAAAAGAACTTCAATACTACCACATTAACCTGCAAACATCTGGGGATGGTCTTTAAATGTTCAAAAGTCAAATAAATAACTGGAAAGCTAATCAGTGATATGCATAAGATTTGGGGATGCCACTGTGAATTTTAACGGGTGGTGTTCAAAGAGTATAGCTTATCTTTTGAGATGTACTGCTTTAAAGAGTAAGTAAAAGAACCAGTCATCTTAAGATAGCAAAATGCTTTTGGGGATATAGTGTCATCTAAGGAATGGCTATTCTTGAGAGTTTGTGCTTGGAATGACACAAGGACACCTGCTGCCTTTTTGTAGTAGATTTTCTGGACATTTCAAAAGGACCATATGGGTTGATTTCACCTCAGACTAAAAAGAATTTCTAAGTGACTAACTTGCAATAATGTATTAATGTATGAGGTACATTACACAGTAATACTGTACATGTATTGCAACTTACAATGGATTATAATGCTGTAAAAAGAGATTTAAGGGGTTGGAAGTCCTATAGGACTTCAAGTTGGAAAATATTTTTCGTTATAAAAATCTATTTTAGTGGAAAACATTAAGTATTAAGTTTGGCATGGAATAGAAAACAGGAGATTTTATCATTGAAATGATCAGAATCAGGAAGGGATCAAGTTAAAAAAATGATTTTGTTAAAAATGATGAAATTCCATCCTGCTAATAAAGCATCTTTTCAACTGAGCTCATCTTCAGTAACTGTATGGTCACACCATCTTTTTCAGACAGCCAAATATGAAAGCAGTTTGTCATCTTGAATTTCTAGTATCAATCAATCTTAACCCTAATGACTTTTTTCAAAGGCAGCAGGGTGTTGTAACTTCTTAGATAACTTAAAATCTTAAAACAAATTTTTATCTGTTTTTAAAGACTGTACAAATAAATAAAATAATAATCACTGTAAACATTTTTAGAACAGCTTTTAATTATACAAGAGGGACCCTTCCTTTATACTGTATTACAGTAGTTTTTGAACATTGCCACATATTTCATTTTAATAGCTAAAACTTTAATAATAATATGGCATATATAATACATACAATAATATAATATAGGTAGAAATATATATTCATTTCCCTCTTTTTAACAGTAGATCAACAACACTCTGCTAGTTTTATTATATTCATAGTCTTATTTTAATGCTCTTATTTTATTTAAAACAAAGATGTACTTTAAAATATCTATTAATGAACAGATAATTACTGAGATTGTATAATTATTGCTCAATATTAAATTAGGAAAGGATGCCAAGTAAAATGTATTAAATTGTTTCTGATGCAAAAAATAACTATTATTTCAACATAAGGCCAAAATATCTATCATATTATTATTTATAATTTTTTAGAAGGAAAAGAGAATAAAGGAGAAACCGATAATAAATAATATAAATAAATGTTTAATTTGTGACTTCTCCCTTCTTTGTATTCCAGCTGATTTGCAGTACATGTTGACATAAACTTTAGAAACCATGCTGTGTATATCAATATCCAGTTTAGTGTAGTGGTTAAGGCATAAGGCTAGAATTCAGGAGTCTGGGAGTTCTAGTACTGCCTTAGGCCTTAAGAAGAGGACAATGGCAGAACCACTTCTGAAAAACTTTGCCAAAAACACTGCAGGAACTTGTCCAGGCATCCTGGAATCAGAAACCACTGAACAGGGGGAAAAAACTTATGGAAACAATTCTTGCTTAAAAGTCATTAATTTAAGTTTTCAATCTGATATTGTTGATCCCTTATCTTTTTTCAAGTATTGTGCAAAATTTTAAGCATGAATCTTAATAAATTAAAGATTTATCAATGTATTCTGGAATATAAGAATGAATGTTTTTTTCTGTTTCGTGGCATTTTCAACATTTATTATTATGTTTTGTGTCTATTTTGGCACTTATTGACAGAGCTGTATGCTCTCTGTAAAACATTTTATGGTGGTTCTGTATCAAACCTTGTCTTGGAGTGAATGATATAGATTTGTTCCAGAGGTCTTCCCATTGTTGCTTTGGGATAGTTTCCTTGAAATTTTATATCCAATTATCACATATATTTTTAGTTGTTCAGTGTCTGTATCATATCTAAGGAGTTTAAATATGCAGCAATTTATCTTTAGCTTGTTAGATAATTAGACTGATACAATGGAATTGTTTTCTTCTATTGTCATTAGATTCCAGTAAGAATTACACTGTTAGATATTTTATTTAAAAATTTAAAGGTTCACATAAGGATTCAAAATATTCAGATGCTTCAGTCGCTTTAGACTTACAGTATTTAAAACTTGGTGAAACCTTAGACATTATGATAGAAAAATACCAGAATTTGCCCTTGTAGAAAATACTTAACAGTATCTATGAAGATGTTAGAGCTCAGCCAACTAAATTCCAATAAAGACAAGAATGGAAGCCAAGAATAGCAACAACAGAGAAAAGTACATAATACAATTCCTAAGCTGAACATTTTCTACCAGGTTTCTTTGTGAATCTAGAGAGACTTATTATCTCTCCCTTCTCCTCCCAACAATCCATCTGCAAGTAAAGGAAGGTAGAGCACTGATTTCCCTAATGGCATGTATGGACAATCCCCATTTCTTAATTGCAAATACTTGATCATTTTAGATCTAATAATAATAATATCAAATGTTGAAAATAGAAGCATGTGACACTTTTTATATACTTTTAATACCCATGTGGTATTATGGATTCATACTACAGAAAGGCATTATACTGTTAATATTGTGCGGATTCACAACTAATGCCATTATAGTACCAAAGGAGCAATTAAAGAATGAGAATCTGTATTAAGATTAATATCCAGATAAACCTCAGCTGGTCCATTAGCATGATAATAAGTCCAAAATTTCTGTATACCACTTGGTATAACTCTTCCTTCCTTCTGCCACTACTTTAATTCAACTAACCTCTCTAAGCACACATAGCTATTTAGTTTAGAACATTATATAGATATAAAATTAACACAAGTAAATGGTAAACTAACATTCCTCATTGTATCTAAAGCTTCTAAAGACTCTGACAGATCATCATGCAATTTTCTGCATCATGCTGAATCATAGTCCTTTGAATATTCTGCTGACATAGATAAACTAAAACAAAGCTGCAGGTTCTGATTAAATTGATATGAATTTGTAGTATTTTTCTTTCAGTTGACTAATATAGAAAATGGTATTGATCTGCTTTGTTTTCTAAATATATACTTCATTATGTAACGCCAAATGGCAGCTTTGTGCTGTCTTGTTACATATAGTGCTTTTGATGATACTACAATTTCTGCCTGAAAATAACTTTTTTAAAAAAAAGTTTGTCTATGGGCAATTTCAAGTCTACCAGAGCTGCACATCAAGAGAGAAAGGCGGGAGGGGGCGCGGATATATATAGGATGGATATATGTGCTTTTATATCATGTAAGGCTTAGTATAACAGTAGCCCATTGTAATATCTATAATAAATTACATATAACTACATATAACTTACATTACATATAACTTAAATTACATATAAGTTACATATAACTATGATATGCTGGTATATTACTGATTTTACTTAGCTTTTAAAAATATTACTGACCTTTGTGAAGTTTTCCTTCTGTTGTGGGATGTGTTGCCAATTAGTTTCCAGATGATTAACTCTATTAAATTGTAAACACTATTAGTACTTGAATAGTTTAAGTAAATTTCAAAACTGTTTGGTCATGAATTTGAAAACAAAAAAAAAACCCAACAAAAAATAAAAAAAACAGAACAAAATAATTTTTGTAGTGATACTGTAAGGTCTTGCCTCGCCAATCTTCCCAAGAAAGCAGGACTCTTGAAACTGCAGTGGTTCCAAAAGAAGCTTTTATTGGAAGGTTTGTGATAACAAGAGATCTAGGCAAGAACTGAAGGTTGTCATTTAAAACCAGCTATTTAAAGCAATGCTAACCAAACCCTTCCCACATTACATCATTGAAGGGAAACAGAGACTTCATATAGAGATTAACACAGTAATGCAAGAAACAGAAACAGAAACTTCATATACAGACTACTCCATTCCTCCCCCAAAAATGCCAATCTCCCTGTAGAAATATCTGGGACCTGACAGATACCTAAAACTATTTGGATACTGACTAAAACATACTTACATTTTAATAATTACCAAGTTTGATAAATATTGTAGGGAAAATAATCTTATCTACTTTCTATATTGAATTTTAAAAAATTATAATTAATTCCATATATTTTTATTTTTTTATACCATAATCAAATAAGGAAAAAATAAGCAAATTGAAATGGAGTCCTGAGAAAGCTGAATTATTTACATTCTTCCAGTGAGTTAAGACAATGTTATTTGTGGTAAATTTAAAGAAGAATTTTTAAAAAGGTTGAATTAAAGGAGGACCTTATAACAAAGGAATCAATAAAATATCAACAATTACTTTCTGGAATAATCTCCATGGTATATAAATTGATACCAACTGTTCCCAATAATTCAACATTTATTATAACTTCAACTTTTGTCACAATTTCTTATAATAAATTACAAGTAGACAATTGTTAATCATTTCCAGATCTATTAATGGTAGTAATACTTTCTTTCAAGACATTTTCCTAGAATACTATGAAATTATCATATTTAAAACAAAAATATAAATGGAAACTGCAAATCGTAAAATAAAATCTCCTTTGAGCTGAGATTAATGTCTCATGATTGTATGGATGTATTATTTCATTTTTCTGTGAATAATATGGAGATAATTTGCCATTTTTTAAAATACTATATATATTTTTTTTCTTTTGGCTTTCTAATTTAGCCTATAGCCTTGAGATTTCCTGGCAGAGTTCCACCCATGAATAAACCTGTATAACTGTGTTGTGCTTTAGATTCAAAGGGAAGCTGGCACTTCAGAGCATGCAAGAGTGCTAACATTGCAATTGCCTGTGCTGCCAATTTTCTTGTGACTGCTTTTTTGATCCAATGGAGCAATGCATTTGATTTAAGGAATTGCCAAATGATGCAACCACATGCACAGTTCCCTTTGAATCCAATATTATACACAATCCTACTAAACAGAAGACAACATTACTTTGAGGCCACTATTAAAGATTGAAAATGCAATACCAAGGCAGGGGCGAGATGCTATAGGCGAAATAGTCAATACAACTCATCAGTAGTGGGTTTCAAAAATTTTTACTACCAGTTCTGTGGGTGTGGCTTCGTGGGCGTGGCATGGCTTGGTGAGGGTGGCTTGCTGGGGGTGGCAGAGGAAGGATACTGTAAAATCTCCATTCCCTCCCCAATCCAGGGGAAGGATACTGCAAAATCCCCATTTCCTCCCAATCAGCTGGGACTTGGGAGGCAGAGAATAGATGGGGGTGGGGCCAGTCAGAATTTTTTACTACCGGTTCTCTGAACTGGTCAGAACCTGCTGAAACCTACCTCTGCAACTCATGCCTCTCTATATTACCTGGCAATTAGTTTCAATTTTTATCAGTCCTATTTTATCTCTCTTGTCTTTAACTTTTGGATGGTGTTTGAATGTTTTAGATCTTAAAATGTCTTATGACTTTTACTGAGATCTATAAACCTAACTCTAACTCAGAATACCAACATGTCTGGCACAGGGAGGAACAGTTTTATAACAAAGGCAGTATAAGGAAGCTGCATCGATACATTGCAGAAGAAATCCGAAATAATTGAAAACAGCCAAAAATAAAGAACTAATGAAAAGAAGGTATATAAGTGTTTTCAGATTTTTTGGTCAACAGTTCATAACCATCATATCTGCTTACTGGTACTCTAACAAGCTTTCATCATCTAACAAGGATTTAACTGTAAAAGGAAAAAAAGGTGGGGTAGCTGGAACAGATTTTAAGAGCTAAAAAGTTGATTTATCCAGTAATTCATTAGAACTTAATGCAGATGTGCCCTTAGTTTTTTTTAACCTAATCATATCTATATTTGATCAGCTTCAGAAGCCAATAACAAATCAGAGGAACTACAAATGCTAATAGAAAAAAAGATTCCCTGGCGCAGTCAAGGATAGTGATACAGCTGGTGTGAATTTTAAAATAGGCAGGAAAGAAAAACCTCTAAGTGAGGGGGCTATATTATATTCTGCTAAAGCAAATAATCAAAATACAAATCTTAGCATTGAACGATCAGATAAACACACATACTACAACTAAGGAAATCCATTTTATATATAGAGATGAACCAAAATAATTTACCAGAGATAATTGGTAATTTACGAAAAGCACAAAAAGGACTATTTTGAAATTTTTGTCACAGATACTTAGGTGCAACATAACCCATACTGAGCTAATACAAATAATATATTTCTCCACAGTCAAGTTTTTAAAGAGATTTGTCTTGTCTTTCCAACAACTGATACTGCCTCAAATGCTCTTAAAATCCAAGCACTCTTTACAGAGCTTTGGATTAGTGCCAGCCAGAGTATTTCAAAATATCTGCATCTGCCCCCTCCTCAATCCTGGGAAATCTGCCAGGAAAGGCTGGAGTGCAGAGTGGGAGGATATACCAAAGTCTGTTTCTTTCAATACTATTCCACATAATTAGCTTCAGAAGAAATCCATGAAGCTGGAATAAAAAGGGCAAATCTGATTCAGCACAGCTTTCCAGCATGCATTTTCAGGAGGATCAAAGAAATTTAATTCAGGATCTTAATGATATTGTCAGCCCTGTTGGGTTTAACCAGGCAGAAAACAGGACAAGATGAGTTAATTCTACTTTATTGTAAGGCTACATTGGCAGAATCTTGCTAGTCTTAAAATATAAACTTCCTACGACCACTTTTAACTATATGATTAATTAGGGTAGGTTCTTAAGTTTCTTCCCTGACCATTCAGCCTTTGGAAGAGGAGCTTCTCTTGTCTGATTGTTTCCTAGGTAGCATCTATTCCCCTCATGCCTCAAGGTCATTACCTCACCTTCAGACTTATTTTTTCCTCCTAGGTTCCTAGGGGAAACAGGTTGTGGGCTTTGAGAACAAAATGTAGCTGTGTCATTCTCCTTTTCTCTAGGTACCTCCCACAAGATATCCTGGAAATCACCTGCTCCAGTTGAGGTGGCAGCTGCCTAGCCCTTGGAAATTGTTGATCTCCTTCCTTGTGTCCTGTATGTTTGATGTGGCAGGAACTGATTCATCCATTATTGTTTGATATAATTCTACTCTTAGAAAAAAATCCTGCTTATCTTGGTCAGCATCTAAATTTCTACAAGGCTGGTAGTTATTGAGATAAGGTTTGTTGGGATATTAGTCATGAAAGTGCTGTAAAAATTGTGGTGCATGCAAATCTGTTGCTGCCTCCCATTAACTTTCTGACTCTGGGTAGCCTTTAAAGTGTATCAAGTATTCAACTTGCTTCCTTTTGTATCTAGAGTTTAACACTGCTTCAATATCATATTCTTCCTCCCTGTCTACTAGAATGAAGAGGAATGCAGTCCATAAAGATAAAATGCAGGGGAGGGTCTTTCACAAGAAAGAACCAAAGATATACAGATGCAGTTTCACTCTTTTTGGCAACTGCAAATGAAAAGGATGGATGGGGAGCAACAAGTTGAAACTGAACCTGGAAAGATGGAATGGCTATGGGTTTGGGGCTCTTTTGTCCTTGGAGAATTGCCATCTCTGTTTTAGATGAAGTCGCATTGCCCCAGACAGACTTGGTGTGTAATCCTGGGATTCTCCTGGACTCATGATTCCTGCTTAAGGAGCAGCTGGCAATCATGGCCAGGAGTACCTTTGTACTCGATAGACTTGATCCAGGGGTGAAATGCTCCCGGTTCGGACCAGATCACCCAATCCGGTACTGATGGAGGCGGGTGGTTCGGCAGGTGGATCATCAGAGGCTTTTTTAAAATTTTTAAAATCATTTTTTCTACAACCTCTTTAGCCGAAAAAATGCTTTTAAAACTAAAAAAAGCCTCTGATGATTGTGCGGGTCAGCTGGGATCGTCAGAGGCTTTTAAAAGCATTTTTTTCTACAACCTCTTCGGCCAAAGAGGTTGTAAAAAAAATGCTTTTAAAAGCCTCTGATGATCCTAGCTGAGTTGCCTGATTGGCAGAGGCTTTTAAAAGAAAAAAAGCCTCTGCTGATCAGGCATCTCAGCTGGGATCGGCAGCTCTTTTTACTTTTAAAAGCATTTTTTTACAACCTCTTCAGCTGAAGAGGTTGTAGAAAAAATGTTTTTAAAAGTAAAAAAAAAAAAGTTGGCCACCCACCCAGTCACATTACCTCTGCCACCAAGCCATGCCCACAGAACCAGTAGTAACAAATTTCACTACTGCCTTGATCCATGTTGAAGAGAATTTGTCTTGGAGGATTAATGGAGCAAGACCTTGCAGAAAGAAATTAAGTCCAACCTTGCCAAACTAGGCTTCTCCCCAGCTTTAATACTCACGATGGACTATGATCTAGCAAGGCAAACCTTGCGACAAAGGGTGGAGAACATCAAGAGGCAGGCGGATTTAGGGAAAGCTCCGCTGTTTCTGGCTCCAGATGCCATTAGATGTGTTGTTGCTCCTGTTACCTATCTTAGTCAGTTGGAGTCAGCAAACCACCGGAAAGCATTTGCACTCTCATGGTGCCATGCACTTCCAATGGCAGTCCTGTACAGCAAGTATAAAAGGATACCATTCACTGAAAGACTGTGTCCCTGCAGCTCAGGAGAGGTGGACACTGTGGGTGACATGCTCCTTAGATGTTCCTTTTATACGGAGATTAGGAAAAAATATATTCTGCCGATAACTGCTAGGTATCCTGGCCATTCTGACACTACTTATCTTCAGTGGCTGCTTAAGGATGAACAGTCCATTACTACAGCGCAGGTAGCAAATTCTGCACAGCAGTACTGGGGATTCGTCGCAAACATATGTCTTCTCCAACATAGCCATGTTATATAACAATTGTGGCAAACCCTTTGCACTGCTTAGTCATTTCCCTTTTAGCATTGAATCTACAATGGGCCACAGTGTTTAGGGATTGCAACTATCATATAGTCAGACCATGTATAATTGGCACTGGATTTTATATAGATTTTAGTTGTTATTTATTATTTTATACTAGAATTTTTAAGTGTATATATACTGAGTGCTTTTATTTGTTCTGATCTCTGGTTTAAGACTGCAATAATAAATTGTTGTTATTCAGTACCTTTGTGCAATTGTGGGTTGTGTATCCTGCACCAACAATCCACGCTCACAGGCACTCACACCCTAGTCACCTTCCATCTTGATTATTGCAATGTGCTCTACATGGAACTCCCTTTGAAAAGCTTCAGTTGGTGGTGCAAGACTAGATTTTCACAAGTGTCACCTCTGTTGCAGGTGCTGCACTGGCTGCCAATTTGCTTCTGGGTCCAGTTCAAGATACTGGTTGTCATTTTTAAATGTAGACTCTACATGGCTTGGGGCCAGGTTATTTGAAGGATCATCTTTTCCCACCTATATCTATCAGACCTTTCAGAACATAGATTGTCCCTCTCTTATGGAGGTCCATCTGATAGGATCAAGAAAAGCCTTTTCCTGCCACCCCACGTGGAACATCATCCCTGCAAAAAGATTAACCCTCAGTTGCCATTCTTTTGAAAGGCCCTGAAGACATGATTTTGCCAATGGGCTTCGGTACCCCAGGGTAATATGGAGTCCATAAAATGGTTGGTTTGATTGGTGTTGCCAGGTGAGACTTTATTGATTTTTATATTGGGGTTTTATTTTCTTAAGCTGCCCAGAATCACCATGAGTGAGTTGGGCAACAGTATAAATTTTCTTAATAAAGAAATAAATAAAATAAATGCTACTGGGTTGTATTGCTTATTTATTCTGAAGAAAAAAAATGTCGAGTCTAGTTTCTTGAGGATCTTGAGTTTATATTCACTACAATCTACTACTATAATAGATCTGGAGACAGACCACTGAAGACATCTAGAGAAATGGCCATTTGAAATGATCATTGTGCAACAGCTGCCTTCCCACAATTCATCTATCTGAGACATGTAAAATGTATCCTGCTGCTGCTGTGCTTTAATCCAATCAAAGAGATCAACAATTTGTCTTCTTGCTCCTAGTCTTTTGTGTTGGTTTGATTTAAGTTATAAGGCTATAGTATTGTTGCTGGGGATTACTGGAGAACTTCATTCTGTGGGTTGCATGATCTGGTATATGGAAGCTTGTTTTGGAAAGTTGGTATCTATGAGATGTAAAAATCAAAGTAGGAGAAAAGCTAAACCTAATTTTCTAACGGCTAGGAGATTTGGTGTTTTTCACTGTTGTGCTTTAGGTGGACTTGTATGTAGTGGGCTGGTCCTTTCAGGAGATCATTTGAAAACCATCATTTGATTGTTGAAAAGCATTTTTACTGCTATCAATTTTTAATTGAAAATATTCCTTTCTGCTAATAGAAATGCAATTAAATTTCTTCTCTGATCATTAAGTCACCTGGATCCTCCATCTCTTGTATGATTATTTTCTTGGCAGCATCTCATTGCAGCATCTCATTGCAGCAATAGCACTTAGACTTATATACCAGTCCATAGTGCTTTAGAGCACTCTCTAAGCTGTTTACAGTGTCAGCATATTTCCCTTAACAACCTGGGTCCTCATTTTATTAACCTCAGAAGGATGGAAGGCTGAATCAACCTTCAGCCTCTAAGGTCGAACTCCAGGCTGTGGGCAAAGTTAGACTGCAATGCTGCATTCTAACCACTGTGCCCCCAGGAATCTTTCATGACCTCTTCAGGCCAGCTTATGTCAAATGCTATTAGCAATGCCACTAAGATTTTCCATAGTTCACAGGAATTTATGCAAGACCTTGCCCTCTTGGGTTTATGTAGTGAGTCCAAGCTAATTCCTTACTTGAGCCCTCCTCCTAACTGGAACAATTATCCCAATATCATGAAAAACTACCAGTTAAAAATCCATTTTTTCCAGTTAGATTAAGCCCATTTATTTTCAAATATAATTTACTTAAAAATAATTTATTTTGTCCCTGGCAATAACCTATGACCAAACTAAACAACTATTCATCAACAGAATAAAAGATATGGCGTTCAAGCTCAAATTAACAAGTTGTGTCTACTTGACAGAAATTGGATAAACAAGAGTTTTTCAAAACTAGCCAAACAGTTAGAGAATCTTACTTTCCACAAGATCAGGACTGCATTTTTAAAGCCATCTGCTGCAAGGCAGATCCTATTAATTGAGCGCATCTGCCTGTGGTGACAGAGATTGAAAACATATTGCATATATTATAACACTGTAAATTTTACAGAGATATTAGATCTATTTATATTCTGCTTCTAAAAACACATTTCCAGAAAGTCAGATAATTTGTAGGTGAATTTTCTCTTTGAAGATATGAAACCCACCATTACTTTATACATTAGCCAAATTTTGTTTGGCTATGATGAAAATAAAATGTAACTGCTTCAGGCTTAATTATTTTTGACTTATTTCTTCTTTAACATCTTAATATGCAGATTTGTAATTGCTGTAGTTGCTTTGTTTTAGGTAATGTGTATTTTTACTTCACAGACTAGTATTTTGCATGATTTTGTTATTATCCATCATTATAATAGTTGTATTTTACTGCAGAGAACTACTGCTAGGTTAATATTTTACCCTACTAATTTTGCCCTGATTTTCTTTGTTGTGTATTGTCACAGATTTCTTTTTTAAACCATGCCCAATTGAATTCACTCAGACTCATAAGCAATCATTAATCTCATTCTTCCTCACTGATTTCCAAGCAGAATGGCATGTGAATAGGTAAGTGTGTATCTGTTATTTGATGAAGATAACAGATACACTCTTACCTATTCACATGTTATGTTACTTGGGAAATCAAGTGCAATGCTACAAGATTGAATCTGGGTTGATCACCGGGACCAGAGATTTACTCTTCCGAGCTCCATCTTTGAAGCCCATCTTCAGGGAACTTCTCTCTACTGGAATAGATGTTTTGGGTTATTCTGTGAGTCATATTTATGTGATGTCTTCCTATTGGCTGATTTGTGTGTTGATGGCTAGTGATTGGCTGTTGTTTCCTTGTGCTGCCAAGCCCTTGGCTACAGTTGCCATCTATCAACACACCAATCAACCAAAAGGAAGGACCTAAAGGATCTATAACCTAAAACACATATTCCAGTAGAGAGAAGTTCCCTAAAGATGATCTCCAGCATGAATCCAAAAGCTCAGAAGAGTAAATCTCTGGTGTCCTGATCTTGCAACATTATCTTGAGATATATATTTGCCTTTATTTGTCAAATGCAATGCATCTGGGTGGCACTAGGTAGATGAAGTCTGAAAACTAAATTATACCTTATACATAATACTTTTTGTTTATTACATTTATAGGCTTCCATCAATTCTCTTGTACTTGTTTTGAAAAAAAATGTAATAAAACTACTTTTTAAAAATCTTATACATACATGAGGAGAGTGATTATTTTTAATAATCTCATCAGTTACCTAGTTAATTCAGTTGTGTTTATGTGTATGGGGACAGAAATGATAAAAAGTGAAATCATAGGTATGTGACACAGAAATATATGAAGAAATTATCTTGTTGATTGTGAACATTTAGAAAAAAATTGTTAGAATTATTTTGCATATATGTGATTTAAATGTACACTGTTATTAAATATTGAAAGCAGTACACTGGGGAAATTCAAGATGATTTTGGTTCCTAAGAAATTTTCCATCAGGGAACTGAAGGACTATAGGCCAGTTGCTCTGACATATGTAGCCATGAAGACCTTTGAGTGGTTAGTGCTGGTCCATCTGAAAGTTATCACAGATCTGCTGAAAGATACCTTGCAATTTGCCTATTGAGCAAATAGGTTGGCAGATAATGCTACCAAAACTCCTACATGAGGGGACCAATGACATAACAATGACTCTGAAAACAATAACAAGAGATTACGAACAGCTAAGGAAGAAAGTTAAAGAATTAGGAGCACAAGTTGTGTTTTCATCTATATTTGCAACAAAAGGTCAACATCCAATGAGGGAGCAAAGGATAAGTAGAAATGAATGACTGGCTTAAAAACTGGTGTTGTCAACAGAACTTTGGCTTCCTAAACTATGGTCTGCATTGCCTACACGAAGGGTTATTTGCAAGGGATAAACTGCACCACACAAGAACTGGAAAGAATATATTCCAAAAATGGTTGGCTTGTCTTATCAAAAGAGTTTTAAACTAAAATTGAGCAGGGAGGAGGGCCAATTTTCATGACCTAATTCCAAGCAAAAACCACTAGTTAACCAATCATATAAGGCGGGAGGAAGTAAACAGAAAGAAGAAATTTAAAAATTAAATTATATTTTAAAAAGAAAAACATAATGAAGTAAGAGTGATGGGAAGGTAGGAGATATAAGAAAAATGCTCAAGACCCATAAAAGATTCAAATGTCTATACACTAATGCTCAAAGCTTAGGAAACAAACAGGATGAACTTGAAGTATTAGCATACGAAGGCAGGTGTGATATAGTTGCCATTACTGAAACGTGATGGGATGAAACTCATGACTGGAATGTACTGATGGAAGGATACAAACTATTCAAAAGAAACAGATCTAATAAAAGAGGACGTGGAGTTGCATTATATATAAAAGATCACTACATCTCTACAGAAATGCACAAAACCAAGGATGAAAACCTCCTAGAATCCATATGGGTCAATATAAAAGGAAAAAAGAATAACATTGCTATAGGCATAGAGTATAAGCCACCCAACCAGCAGAAAAAATAGATGAACTCTTTGCTAATTAACAAATGTTTGTAGGAAACATACCACAGTAATAATGGGAAATTTTAACTACTCTGATATCAACTGAGAGACAAATTCTGCAGCAAGTGGGAAATCAAACAGATTCCTAACCAATTTAGCTGACAACTTTGTCATCCAAAAGATAGAGGAGTGAATTAGAAGAAAAGTTATACTGGATCTAATTCTTATTAATAGATAAGTGATTAAGGGAGTTGAAGTCACTGTAAACTTGGGTGAGAGTGACCACATGATATTGGAATTCAATATAATACAAACACAAGGGATAGAATATAATCCAACTAGTGTCTTAAACTTTAAAAGACCTGATTTTAACAAACTCAGAGGGACCTTAAGAAAAATTCCATGAATGAAAATCCTAAAGCAGAAAACAACTCAAGAAGCATGGGAAACACTGAAAAATATGATCATAAAAATCCAGTCCAACACAATACCACTGAAAAAGAATGAAAAGAAATCCAAGAAGAAACCAGCATAGTTGTACAAAGTTCTGTCTGATAAACTGAAAGGCAAAAAGGACAAGCACCAAAAATGGAAAGAGGGACATATAACTAATCCAGAATATCAGCAGATAGCCAGAACATGCAAAGATGAAATCAGGAAAGAGGAACCTGCCCCACTTTACATCAAGGGGGAGCTATGTAGAGAGAGTTTCCTCCTTTAAATTCCTGGGAGTCCATCTCAGCGAAGACTTCGCCTGGAAAAACAACATGATCCAGGTGGCCAGGAAGGCCCAACAGACACTCCATTTCATTAGGGTCTTGTGTAAAAACAGGGCGAAACAACAACTGATGACCTCCTTTTACTAGTCCACAATAGAAAGCATCCTCACTTATTGCATCATGGTATGGCATGCCGGTTTGACAGCCGTGGATAGAAAAACATTACAGAGGGTGGTAAGAACAGCACAAAACATTGTGGGCTGTCCCCTGGTACTACTAGATGAGATCACTAGGGCTCGCTGCCTTAGAAGAGTGAGGAAAATTCTTAGGGATGACTCACACCCTGGTCACCACTTCTTTATTCTCCTACCATCAGGAAGGAGATATAGAAGCATAGCCAGCCATACAAACAGGCTGAAGAAAGTTTTTATCCGTGGGCTGTCAGACTCCTGAATGCGAAATAACATCATAACTACATAGTACGATGGGCTTGCAGGGCCAGTGCAACGTGTAACATGTTCACACTGGTGCAATAGGACTGGGTGGTTGTTAATATTATTTATTGGGTTAGGGATTTTCTGTCTTCACTGTGAGTTGTATTGTGTTGTGTGGAGGGAGGGTGCGCTAAGGGAGTTCAACCAATCTCATTGTACATATGTTGTGCACTGACAATAAAGATTTGAATTTGAATATGAGAAAAGCAAAGGCCCAGTATGAACAAAGACTTGCAACAAAAGCCAAATATTTTTTTTTAAAAAAGAGCTGATGTAATTTCCATCTTCAAAAAAAAGGGGGGGGAAACAGACCCAGGAAACTACAGACCAATCAGCCTGACATCAATACCTGGGAAGATACTGAAAAAACTAATCAAAGAACATATCTGTGAACATCTAGAAACAAATAAAGTTATAACTGGCAACCAGCACAGGTTTGTTAAAAGATCATGCCAAAGCAATCTTATTTCATTATTTGAAAATGTGACTAAATTAGTAGACCAGAGAAATGCTGTGGACATAGTGTACTTGGACTGCAGCAAGGCATTCGACAAAGTAGACCACAACCTATTTCTTGGTAAACTAAAAAAATGTGGGATAGATAGCATCACCACCAAATGGATTTGTAAGTGGCTATCAAACTATACTGAATGAGTAGTTCTTAATGGTATTACATCTACACGGAGGAAAGTAAGCAGTGGGTTACCACAAGGTTCCATCTTAGGCCCGGTATTCTTCAATATCTTCATAAATGACTTAGATGAGGGAATAGAAGGGAAACTCATCAAATTTGTAGATGACACTAAACTGGCATGGATATCAACACACCAGAAGATAAGTTCACAATCAAAAAAGACCTTGACAGACTTGAACAAAGGACCCTATCCAACAACATGAAATTTAATGTGGATAAAAGTAAGGTTTTACACCTAGGCAGGAAAAACCAAAGGTACAAGTACAGATTAGGAAAAACCTGGCTCAAAAACAGTAACTGTGAGAGGGACCTTGGAGTCCTAGTGGGCAATCACTTAAACTGAGCCAGCAGTTTCTAGCAGCAGCCAAAAAAACTTAATACAATCCTTGGTTGTAAAAACAGAGGCATAGAATCAAAATCACATGAAGTATCGGTACTTCTTTATAAATCCTTAGTAAGATCAGTGGTGGATTGTCCCCAGTTCGGATTGGTTCACAAGAACTGGTAGCAAAACTGGCGGGAAGCCCCGCCCACCGCCCTGGATGTCATCATTAGCGATCTGTGCATGCGCAGAAGCAAGGTGTGCACACAAGCAAAGCGATCTCTTTGTGAACCGGTAGTAAAGGTAAGTAGAACTCACCCCTGAGTAAGATCATACCTGGAATATTGCATCTAGTTTTGATCACCCATTACAAAAAAAAAAAATACAAAAAAAAAAAACTAAGATGATTAAAGACCTGGAAACAAAAACATATGAAGCACAGTTGCAGAAATTGAGTATGGCTAGTCTAGAGGAAAGAAGGACTAGGGATGACATGAAAGCAATATTCCAGTATTTGAGGGGCTGCCACAAAGGAAAGGAGGGTCAATTTATTTTCTAAAGCACCAGAAGGCAAGAAAAGAAACAATGGATGGAAACTGATCAAGGAGATAAGCAACCTGGAATTAAGGAGAAACTTCCTAAAAGTGAGAACAATTAACCAGTGGAACAGCTTGACTGTTATAGGTGCTTCATCACTGGAGGTTTTTAAGAAAAGTCACCTGTCTCAAATGGATAGGGATTGGACTAGAAGACCACCAAAGTTTTACAGTTTTACAGAGGAATTATATGTACCTCTACAACTGTCTAGTTTTGATCAGCAACCAATTAGACAGATACAGAATCCAACAGACAGTTAAGACTGCAGAAAGAATAGTTGCAACCAGTCTGCCTTCCATAGAACACCTGTGATTTGCATGGGTAAAAGGAGGACTGAGAAAGTATCTGCAGACCTCTCACAACCTGGACATAAACTGTTTCAACTTTTCCCTTTGGGATGATGCTACAGGGCATTGCAGGCCAAAACAAGTTTTTACCCCCCTCAAACCATCACTCTGCTGAACACCTTACAGTGTTGTCTAATCTTATGTATTTACCTAAGTTGTATAGCCATACAACTTAGCCTTATTATTTATCTTTCTTATTATCTTTCTCATTGTTGTCTGTTATAGGGATTGTGTTGTTGATGTTGTTGTTGTTGATGATGATGATATTCTGTTGCAAATTCCTTGTGTTTCTAATCAGAGTTGGCCAAATAAAGTATTCAATTCAATTCAATTCCAAATTACATAAATTGACTCGAATTAAAGGTATCTAATTTACACCAACATAAACATAAAAGGAAATATTCTGTATCTATATGTGTTTTAAAAGGTTTCAAAAATGGTAGAACAGGGTATTCAGACACTACTAGAACTGGGTCTTTCTCAGAGGACAATATTTTTCTCATATTTCAAATTAATAGTTCCAGTTGAAATAATTCAAGGCTGTCATTTCACAGGTCAGTTAACTTTAAAATGTTGATGAAACAATGATAATAATCACAGATTGTAATATGCTTTGGAATGAGGCAGAAATTATTGGAATAAACATATTTTGTCTTCTCTGCCAAGGATACCAGATGGTGGAGTTCAATTTCTCCACAACTCTGATTCTACATGGAGGATTGATTCCATTTTTCCTACATTCAGTAGATGTGTAACAAGCCACAAATTCTAATCTCCTGCTCCTTTCAAAGGCATCTGCAGAACTGTTGATGATACATACCCAATTATCAATTCTATTCCCAAGTATTATATTTCCCATGGTACTATCTCCTTGTGTTTTTTTGTCAACAAATGGCTAAGGCAAACCTGTAAGTTGTTTCTGAGAGACATTTTAGTAAATCTAAAGATTTGTAACCAATACACATACATATGCATACACCTATTCTAATTTGTGATGACATCATTAGCATGTGTTTCTATGTTAAAAATAGAAATGTTGGATGATGTATGAAATGGTTACAAAAATAGAGAAAGAAGACTATGTATATATTTTCTGTTGCATATCTCTAATGCAGTTTCAAGCAACACAGTACCCTTAGGCTATTACCATTTTTTAAACAAGTTCTCTATCAGCAGGGAATGTCTTTCCCCTTGTGGTCATTCACCAATGTTTACAAAGCAAGGTCACTTTGAATACCAGTAGTGCTTGAAACAGAAAGAGGAAGAGCAACACTTTTTGTTTTCACTGAGCTGGCTGATTCTGCACTGTGATAACCAGCAATGACATTACACTAGGGAAAAGTTGTCGCAATATCACATTCCCAGCTCTGCCAAATAAAACCAAGCAAAAAAGCATGTCTATTGTTATTTTTTCCCTCAAGCGCTAATCCAGAAATATGTTAAAATGTTTGAACTTTGGGGTATAAATAAAGCTTTAAGCTAGGCCATAAAGGGTGATATCTAATAGTTACATCACAAATGAGATATTTATTTTTTTAAAAAACCGTTCTCTGCAAATTGAATCTCCTTTCTGGAAAGGAATGACCATAAACATTTTTTGCACATTGCAGAAGGTAGAGGGGAGACAGAAATGATGATTTTATTAAAATTACAAGAAGAGACATTTGCAGTGAAGATACATGTACTAGTGGTAGAAGGATGGATGGCAGTATTTTTAAAAGCATGCATCCAGTACAGAGATGTAACAGAGCAAAAGATTAATGATTCTTTTATTTATTTGCATTTTAATATCATTCATGTGAATTATTACCTATATGCCTGATATGTCCTAAAAGGGGGAAAAAACTGTGATGAATAAATAAACAGCTCTAGAAATCTTCAATAGGGTGCTTTACCTTGCAGGGAATATTATCATTGGCTTTTGATACAATTTCAGCTGCAGGGAAAGTCTTTCAAAGCTCAGAATGCTGAAGTATTGCCAGGCGCTCAAAGACCCCCTGCTGTGTGCGTCAAACTAAGAAATCTCTCTGAACTTGTCGAATTAAAAGTCATCTCTCTCTTTCTGCAACCCCTCTATGAGCTGGGAAGCTCTGGCCTCATTTTTTTTTTCCAGGGCCTCCATGATAAACAAATGGAGCCTGGAGCATCTTTATTCTTTACAGGCACATAATTAAAATTCTTCTAAAATGTAATTGAATGCAATAAATTTCAAAAAGGGGTTCTAGTTAACAATAATACCAAAATGCTTTGGGTAAGCTATACTACTTCAAGGTGATTCAAAAGTAAATCAAAATGGTTTATTAAAATCCAACAAATAATTTTGCTTTACTTTGTCCTGTTTTCATTGTGATTGTGCACCAGGAAAATAGTGCTAACTTAAATATCTCAGCAGGATTTATGATTTCTTGAATAGCACTCTTAATTTACTGAAATTGCAAAAGAAGAATAATGATTAAAAAAGAACAAAGCTATTTGAAGACACTAGTTGTGGCAAATCCTTATTATCTATCCTCCAATCAAAGAAACATTATATATATATTTGTGATTACAGAGCTACATGTTTTTAATATACCCACAAATAGTATGCACTTATAACATTACCTCTATTCACAAATGTGACAATGATAATAATATTAAACTGTGAGGCAATATTTATGTGAAGAATTGTTAACAATTAGTCAAATAGCACATTATAATCATAAAACAGAGTGTTCTTGTTTTTTCTGTCTTCGTTCCCTTTTTTCACAAATTATTTAACACCTATTAAAAATGTAATACAAAGACTGAGCAATAATAAAAAACTCTTTTACATGGAACAATCAAAATAGAATAAATACAATTTCTTATTTGTGTCCTTTTTCCCTTTCTTTTATGATTTACCTTCAGATTTTCTTTTTCACCAAATTAAGTTATTACACACAATTTGTAATTTTCAGATCTACTGTAGGTTAAAATGGATTTATCACATTCTGTTTTCTCACATAAATTGGCAACTGTTCAATGTCAACTGTAACAAAAAAAGTTCTATGATCAAATGATAAAAGCATTTTCATTACCTAAGTGTGCATTATACTAACATTGTGTTTTAGCATAGGTTATTTCTCAAGACAATGTATTCTTTCTACTTTTACTACCCTTTTCATGACAAACATTTGGGTCTTTAATACCTGCAAGTTAAAAATACAACATAATATTTATAAATATCATGTGACAACTATAGAAAATAACATTGTTTGATTGGTTTTTATAAACATACCTGTGATTGTTTTAATGTACAAGGACATACACGCTAAGAGAGTCATAGTACATAAATATGACAGCATCAAAAAAACTATTAAAAGAGCATAACAAATATTAGATTAAGAAACACTAGATTCAAGAAACAGAATTGATGTTTAAACATATGCATCATATGCACATGGAAATTGCCTTCATCCTTCTCCTCATCAGGTAAAACATTATGCAAAGTACAGACAAGGAGTAAGAAGTAGTAAGACAAAGAAATTCAATGCATGAAATAAGAAAAAGAAATTTACGTAAAAATAGTTTACACTAATAGCATTCACTATATCTCCTGATACCTTTCTACTTGCAAACATCCAGTGGTGAAATCCAGCAGTTCTATCCGGCTCGGGCGAAATGGTAGCATTGGTGGTGGGAGGCTCCGCCCACCCATCCGGATGTCATCACGTTCTGTTTTTGACCCTCTGCACATGCGTGGAGGAGGCGCGTGTGCTCACATTTCTGAACCGGTAGCAAAGGTAAGTAAATTTCACCCTTAAAACCATCCTTATATCTACTGTTTCAAAACACTATTTCATATATTACCATTTGTTCTTTAAACTTCTTGTCTCTTTTTTTCTGAGCATCTCATCAACTCCATCCAAGTACAATTTTCTTGGTCTTCCACGTCGATGCATTTTTTTTTCAAGTATTTGTTTTGCAATTAGATTTCTGTTCATTTCCCCTCCATCACCAAAACACCTCAGTGTTACTTTTTCATATTAATTATGAACTTTTGGATTGTGATGATGCTAAAATGACAACATGGGTATAACAATATCATCATGCAAATTTTGAAATTTATTTGTATTCTAACATGTGATAGAAATTCATAAATCATAACATTGCATGATGAAGTTTTTTGTCATTTCTTTTCCAGTCCCCTGAAGAGGCCTTGACTATATTCATTCATTACACATTCATTCTTGACCCATCTCTTTTTCTTTTATCACATACTTTTTAAGTACTCAATTTTCACTGGCTTTAGCTTATTTTATATTTCTCCTAACATGCAAACTCTCATTTCCATATAATAAATAAAATCAGGTCCTTACATATAGTTATTTTCATTTATTTCAACAAATATTAATTTATTGCACCAGGGCACCTACAACTTATGGCATTTGCACATATTAATATTTGTCTATCCATTTTTTCATATTTAGTAAATATTCATACAAAGCATACAATTTCCTATACTTGCTCCTGTTTTTCACCATTTATACTATGTATAGTTTCCAAGTATTCATTCCATTTTTATTATCCAACTAAGTTGCTTTGGTCCTTTCAAGACAATCTTTTTTATTCCTTATACAAATACTTTTCATGAATTATATGGATGCTCAAACTGCAACACAGAATAATGTCAATAGAAAATTACATGTATGTTCCTATCCCTACAGTAGAGATCACAGTATCTCTACTGTGATCATAATATTTTTATTCCTTTTTCAATAAAAAAAATTAAAATCAAAATTTTCCCTGAAAAAGATATTTGGTTCTTCTATTATCAATACACACTGGAGTATAACACAATTATTACTAGCCTAAAGATTCCTGTTTTCAAACAGCCTCAATAAGACCAGTTTACTATATGACATACATTCTAGCCTTTTGGTTCATAATTAAACTTTAATCTTAAATTCCCTGCATGAATCATTTCATTGCATAAAACAAGATTAAATTATTCTCATCCATATCTATTGTATTATTTTAGTTTAGTTTAGTTTCACAACATCCAACATTGTTGGGTGTTCAGCGAGATTCTTGAATCAGAATGGAGCTGGAGGTCTTTTTGTCGAACTCCCTGCTCAAGCAAGAGACCCTACACTAATTCAGACAGATGGCTGTCAACTCTTTTCTTAAAAATCTCCAGTGATGAAGTACCTACAACTTCTGAAGGTAAACTATTCTACTTGCTAAAGTCTAAGTACACTATGTACATATGATTTTGCTGGTCTACTGATTTAGTCATTTTGTCAAAGAATGAAATAAGATTGGTTTGGTATGATCTGTTTTAACCAATCCATACTGGCTTCTAGTTATAACTTTAGTAGTTTCTAGATTTTGCAGATTTGTTTTTGATTATTTTTTCCAGTATCTTTCCAGGTATTGATATTAGGCTGATTGGTTTGTAGTTTCTTGGGTCTGTTTTTTTCCCCTTTTTTGAAGATGGGAACCACATCAGCTCCTTTCCAATCCTCTGGTAGTTTCCCGGTGCTCCAAGATTTTTGAAAGATATGATACAATGGTTCTGAGATAACATTTGCTTGCTCCTTCAGACCTCTGGGATGTAATCCATCAGGTCCTGGTGATTTATATTCATCAAGTGTTACAAGGTAAAATTGCAGCAAAGGAAATAGTAAATAGTTAGAATTAGTTAATTTTGTTAGCCCTATGTAACAAAATGAAATTCAGTGTAGGTAAAAGTAAGGTTGTACACTTAGGCAAGAAAAAACAACTGTATAGTACAGACTAGGTGAAACTTGGCTTAATGCCAGAAACTGTAAGAGGTATTTTGGAGTCCTAGTGGACAATCACTTAAATATGAGCCAACAGCATGTGGCGGCAACCAATCAATCTAGACTGCATTAATAGAGGGATAGAATCAAGATTATGGGAAGTTTTACTATCACTTTACAAAGCCTTAGTAAGACCATACTTGGAATAGTGCATCTGGTTTTGGTCACCGCAATCTAAAAAAGATATTGAGGCTTTAAAACGAGTGCAGAAAAAAGCAACGAGAATGATTAGGGAGCTGGAAGCTAAAACATACGAAGAATGGTTACAGGAATTGGGTACGTTTGGTCCCCTAGAAGGACTAGGGGAGACACATAGCAGTGTTTCAATATTTGAAGGGCTCTTACAAAGATGAGGAGGGATCAAACTATTTTCCAAAGCACCAAAATGCAGGACAAGAAATAACTTGGAAACTAACCAAGGAGAGATTAAAGAGAAAATTCCTAACAGTGAGAGTAATCAACCAATGGAATAGAAGTTGTGACTGTTCCATCACTGGAGACTTTCAAAAGGAGAATGAACAATCATTTATTTTTTAATGATATAGGGTCCCCTTCTTCGGCAAGGGGTTGGACTAGAAGACCTCCAAGGTCCCTTCCAACTCTATGTTAGAATATTAGAGCAGGGTGTAAAACTTGATTTCATTGACAGCCGTATCAGAGTTGTGTTTGACCTTGGAGGGCCAGGAGGGGTGGGGGCATGGCCATAGTAGGTATGGCTGGGGGTGGGGTGACCATAGTGTGTGTGACCATGGTGGGCATAGCCATGGTGGGCATGACACGAGATTTGTGTCGGGGGCACCGTGGTGGCCAAGTGGAAGGCAGGACTCCCCTGAGATCCTCCCTCACTCTCATTATAATCTCCTTCCTTCCTTCCTTCCTTCCTTCCTTCCTTCCTTCCTTCCTTCCCTCTTCATTCTCCTTTCTTATTCCTTCCCCTCTTTCTTTATTTTTCCTTCCTTGCTCTCTTCCCATGTTTCCTTCTTTTTCCTTGTCTTTCCACTTTCCATTTCGTCTTTCCTGTCCCTTCTTGCATGCTCACATGCAAAAGGGGAAATATTTCTCCTTTCGTTGTACTTTTAGTTAGCTTTGAAAGCACTCTGCCAGTGAAAACAGAGCCCCAGGGGCACATGCAGACCCCTGTGCCCCATTTTTGGCCTGGATGGTCTCCTGCAGCCCTCTGCCAATAAAAACAGAGCCTGGTGGGGCCCATGCACAGCCCCCCTCCAAGTTCCATTTTTGCTAGCAGAGGAACCATGGGCTGGTCCTTTGCTGTTTCCAGGCTGGCCCCATGGGCCAGATCTCAGCACCCCACGGGACAAATCCAACCTGTGGGCCTTGAGTTTGAGACCCCTGTTCTAGAAACTGAAGCTATGGAAATTAAGTGTTAAAGTTCACAACTTATACTCTCCTTCCTTTTTCTTCCCATAAACTCTTATTGTAGCCTGAAAATATTGCTTCTATATAGAGAGCTTATATATCAAAGAGCTTCCGGTAAAATGGTGATCAAGGCAGATGCCTAACCACATCACTGGAGATTAGTACTAGGGAAAAAACTCAAAAAACTTGGGTTAGAGACAAGTTTAGAAACAACCAAACTAAGAAAATAGAAAAAGATCAAGTCCTAAGAACAAATATAATAACAATTAGGGTCTAGGGCCAGTGAAACCAGAGTAAAAAGGGAAGAAGGACTAACCATATGGTCTTGGAAATCTGGAGAAGAGATAAAAAAACCCCATGAATAAGATTTGCCCTGCTGAAGCCCCAATCCCAAGCCTGTTTCCAGTGCTAAGCCCGGCGGATTGCCTGCGAAACCTATCGGAGCATGCATAGCCTGGCAGAAAATCTGCGAAGCAGGAGGAACGAGTCGCCCTGCATGTGCATAGAACCCTACGGAGCACTGTTTCCCGGAAGCCCTGAGAAGCTTGATTCCTGGAGCCCCGTGGAGCCGATCCTCCCAGCGAGCTGATTCTTTCTCTGCGTGTACCCAGAGCCCTGCGGAGCGCTTTTCCCCGGAGAAGCCTGATTCCTGGTGCCCTGTGGAGTGGATCCTTGTGGAGATACCCAGCAAGCTGTTTCTTTCCGGAATCCAATGGAGCTGATCCTCGTGGAACTGATACTCGCAGTGCATTTATTCCTCAAACTAAATTAATTAATCGCTCCTGAAGCCCCTGAACAAAAAGTACTCCATTGCACAAAAGTACTCCATTGCCTCAAAAACCTTACCAATATCTTCTACCTCAAAATCTCCACCAATATCTTCTACCTCTCCAGGAAGCAACTTAGCTAGAAATTCAAACAAAATCAAAGAATTTAATTAATTATTTGACTGGTCAGGTAATACTAATTAACCACACACTGATAGTTAATTGATTTGTTGATTGATTAATTAATTTGCTAGACATTGAATTATCATTGATTTATTATTTATATTGATTAATTCATTTTGTCATTAACCATGCCAAGCAAAAACTACAAAAACTCCACCACCAAATGCCCACAAACGAAGGATATCAACGATGACCCCAACAATTCCAGCACATGCTATAAATGTAATGAAGCTATCAATGAATATGATAAATTCAAGAAATGCTGCATATGTGTCAAATACCCTTATCACACCTGTCTGAGAATAAGCAAACAAGTAGCTTATTCTTAATAAGGAGTTTCTACTAGAAACTTCTTCCTTTGCATATCTATGTCCACCTTATATATCAGAACTGGATAACTTAATTGCCATATCTGACAGGGCCCATATCATAGAAACAACTATAAAAACACAGCAAACAACCATAGACTCCATAGAATCAAGTTTAGAAGCACGTATACTAGCATGTTTAGAATCACATTTTAAATCTTTTGGGGAAAAAATTACAGCACAGAAAAATGAAAACTCAACAGATCAAAATCTTATCCCAATTCAACAACCATTACCTTAACCACAACCAAAACCACAAATAGTTGCCAACCAACCAAACAACATCTCCCTACTCGTTAAAGATACCACTGAGTGAGAACAAAAATGTCTTATTTGGATTAGATGTCACCAATGAACCTGATATCATCAAGGTTTGTTATATCATTAGCAGTCATCACACACCAACCATCTCCCCGATGAAGTCATTTAAGTCTCCAGAGATGGCCCAGAATATAAGAACAGTGATGGCTCAGTGCCCCACGATTCTGTAGAGTCATCTGCAAAAATGAGGCCATCAAATGAAAGTTCATTTATACTATAAATTCAATTGCCAGATCCAACGACAACCACAGCAAACTTCGATCACAGCCTGACCTATCTTTACTACAATGGATCCGCTCCTGTGAACTCCGTGCAGAACTAAAAAGATGCCAAGACCAAGGTGACAGAAATCTATACATCGACTACCGTGCTGACTGCATAAAAAGTAAGACCCACAATCAATCCCCCAACATCCAACCCTCCATCACCCAAAACATCCAAGACACCCACCCAACCATCATCCAAAACTAGGTACGCACACCCCTTACTTCCTCAATACCCACCACTACTGAACTCAAATGCAAAGTAATAAACACAAGAAGCATCGTAAACAAAATGGACAAATGCCTCCTCTTATTAAATATTGCTACATTTGACATCATATTTATCTTCTAAGTGCAACCCTCCCTGACTCCATTATCACAGTAAGAGACTATCACATTTACCGGTCTGATCGCGAAACCCGCAGCGGGGGTGGAGTAGCTATCTTCTACAAACTGTCACTAAACCTAAAAAATATTCAAGTTGCACATGAACTTGCTCTTCTGGAAACTATTGTCTGTGAGAACTGTCCTTAAACACCACACTTTGCTTCTTACTGAGCCCCTGAGTATGATATCGCACATGCGGACAAGTTAACTTCACTACTAACATGGGCAGCCTCCTGCCCATACCCTCTCATCTTTCTTGATGACCTCAACCTACCTTTTATTAATTGGTCAATAAACGAATGTACAATTGAACCCATCCATACAACCCTATACAATGCTGTTCCAAATCTAGGCCTAGATCAACTAGTAACTAACAACACTAGACTCAACAACTGCCTCAACCTCATCTTCTGCAACAGCTTAAACTCAATTTATGGACTACAAATAAAAGAACCCTTTTCCAATAGTGACCACAGCATGATTGACTTTTGTCTCAACATATGCCCTTACAAAAATCACCAAAATAATGGGATACCGAACTTCAACTTCAAAAAATCCAACTATGATCTCTTAAACACCAATCTCTTATCTCTTGATTGGCAAATTCTATTCTCTGGCTGTAACACTGCTGAAGACCATTATAACATTTTCTTGCTCAAAATCAATAGAGTTATTAAATTATGTGTACCACTAATCACCAAGTAAAAACAAATTACCCATATCAATAAGAAAGCTTCAATCAAAACAAAAAAAACTCCCTCTGGCAAAAAACTAAAACTGGCTATGTAGCTAACTTTAAAAGCCGCTATAAAAATATATGCCACCAAATAAAGACTGAAAGCACCAATTACCACACCAAACAAGAAGAGAACCTCCTGTGCACAAAATCCAACCACACCTTCTATAATTTTATAAACAACAAGCTTAAAGACTCAAGATCCATCCCACCCCTAAAAGGACCTAACGGTAAAAAATGCAATGATGAAGCAGTTAAAGCAAACCTCTTCAACACATTCTTTGGCTCAGTCTTTGTAAACAGCAATGGCTCATGCCCAACATTCATACCACAAATAACTACAACAATCTAATACAAATAGATTTCACATAAGATAATGTTGAAAAGGCACTACGCAGCTTATCTCTATCTATTGGACCCGATGGACTATGTGCATACTTCTTAAAAAAGTTTTCCACTGCTTTTCACTGCTATAGCAGAACCCTAAGCATAATCTTTGAAAAATGCTTCAGGACCAGCTCCCTACCCAAACTATGGTCAATAGCCAGGGTCATCCCTATCTTCAAAAAGGGAGACCCCACCCTAGTTGAAAATTACTGACCAATTTCTTTATCTGCATCACCTGCAGTCATAGAATCAATCATTAGCCATTCCATTACACTCCACCTGGAAACAACCAACCTACTCTCTAATAAACAATTTGGTTTCAGAAAAATATTATCCTGTAATCTACAACTTCTACACTTCAAAAACATATGGACTACAAATCTCAATCAGGGCAAAGCAATAGATACAATTTACATAGACTGGTACATGACAAACTACTTCGAAAACTAAAATCCTATGGCATCTCCGGACCCCTACATAATTGAATAGCTGCGTTCCTGTCAAACAGACAACAAGTGGTCAAAATAGGGAACGCCCTATCAAATCCTGCACCTGTTAATAGTGCTGCCTCCCAAGGCAATGTTCTAGGACCAACACTCTTCATACTATACATAAATGACCTTTGCGATCATATTATAAGCAACTGTATTCTCTTCGCCGATGATGTAAAAATATTTAACACCACTGACAATGCTGCTATCCTTCAAAAAGACCTTTACTTTGTGTCAGAATGGTCGAACAATTGGCAACTCCAAATCTCAACTAACAAATGGTCTGTCTTACACATTGGCAAAAAGAACCAGAACACAAAATACAAGCTGAGTGGACACGACCTTGTAGATGATCCTCACTCTGTCAAGGACCTTGGAGTGCTCATATCTAATGATCTAAGTGCCAAACTCCACTGTAACAACATTGCCAAAAAAGCATTAAGAATTGTAAACCTAATCTTGCATAGCTTCTTCTCCAGTAATATCACACTACAAACCAGAGCATACAAAACATTTGCTAGACCAATTCTCAAATACAGCTCATCTATCTGGAATGCGCACTGCATATCAGACATTAATACAATTGAGATAGTCCAGAGATATTTCACGAGAAGAGTCCTCCATTCCTCTACCTGCAACAAAATAACTTATACCACCAGACTTGAAATTCTGGGCTTAGAAAGAACTACGCCTCCTTCGGTATTACCTAAGCGTAGCTCATAAAATTATCTGCAACAATATCCTACCTGTCAATGACTACTTCAACTTCAACCACAACAATCATGAGCACACAATAGATACAAACTTAAAGTGAACCACTCCAAACTCGATTGCAGAAAATATGACTTCAGCAACAGAGTGGTCAATGCCTGGAATGCACTACCTGACTGTGGTTTCATCCTAACCCCCCCAAAAATTTAACCTAAGACTGTCTACTGTTGACCACACCCCACTCCTAAGAGGTCTGTAAGGGGCATGCATAAGCGCACCAGGATACCTACCGTCCCTGTCCTAATGTTTCCTCTATTTGTATCTATTTTATGTATCCAATCCATGCTTATACTTATATATATATATCCTAATATGTTCTTGACAAATAAATAAAATAAAAATAATAAATATATCCTATAATCCTGTGAGATGCTTTTTATAGAGAAGGAATTAGTATAGAGAAGGAAGAACAAATGGAGATATATTAGGAAGATGACTTAATCCTTAAAAAAACATTATATGTATGCAAAAGAGCCTTGGTAGTACAGTGGAATAAAGCACACTGTTATTAACACCAGCTGCTTGCAATTACTGCAAGTTCGAATCTCACCAGGCTCAAGGTTGACTCGACCTTCCATCCTTTCTAAGGTAGGTAAATTGAGGACCCAGTTTGTGGGGGCAATAAACTGACTTTGTATAAAATATACAAAAGTATGAAGGCTATTGCTTAGCGCATTGTAAGCCGCCCTGAGTCTCTGGAGAAGGGTGGCATATAAATCAAATTAAAAAAAAAAGTCAGTCTGCCATTTCACACATGTAAGAAACAAGTCTGAATATCTATATCATACAGTATACTATCTTTAAATAATAGTTATGAATATGTGAGACAATAGATAATGAGGACACCTGGGTCTACTTTTATTTATTATTTTATATTCATGAGTTTCAATTCTCATTTAATTCTCTTACATTTTTAAGTTGTATTCTTTCATATGCCATGATTATCACCAGATAGGACCAAAATATTGACTTCTACCACTTCATGGCTTTAATCAGTTGAGGATTTGACATAACACTTTTTAGTAAGCTAGAAAAGGCAAAGATTAGTGGCCAGTTTCAGACATATATTATACATACCATACACACCATTTCTGTTAAAGATAAGATCACTCCTGTCAAGTAATGGATCATTATGGTCAGTAATAGAATATAATAGAATAAAATTTTCTTTATTGCCAAGTGTGATTGGACACACTAGGAATTTGTCTCTGGTGCATTAGCGAACTCATTTATTAGCTTTAATTTTTTTATTAGCTAACTAACAAATTGCTATCATAAGATACCTATAGGACTAGGTAATATGAAAGATGAGAAGGATAATAGTAATAAAGACCTAACACATGGTTAGACAGCCTTAGTGATGAGAATTATGTGTTTAGCACAGTGATGGAGATTTGTCTTTGTATCTAGTTGTTTTGGCATTCAATATAACTCCTGTATATATTCAATATAACTCCTGAAGGAGCTGTATAACTCCTTCTTCAATGGAGGAGCTGAAACAGTTTACAGTATGTCCAGAATCTGAGGCGGCTGTAGATATTTTCTCAGCTCTCTTTTTGGCTTGTATAGTATACAGTTACTCAATGGAAGGCAGGCTGGTTGCAATTGTTTTTTCTGCAGTTCTAATTATCTGTTGAAGTCTGTATCTGTCCTGTTTGAGTGATGTACCAAAGCAGAAAGTTATAGGAGTACAAATGACAGGCTATATAATTCCTCTGTAGAACTGTATCAGTACTCCTTGGGCAGCCTGAGCTTTCTGAGTTGGCGCAGGAAGAACACTATTTGTTGTGCCTTTTTAATCAGGGTTTTAATGTTAGGTGTCCATTTCAAGTTCTGGGAGATTATAGAACCCAGAAACCTGAAGGTGTCTACTGTTAATACCGTGTTGCCTAATTTTTAAGAGGTGGTATAATAGGAGGCCTTCTCCTAAAATCTATTATCATCTCTTCAGTTTTAAGTGTAATCAGGTCTAGATTGGTCCAGCTGCACTAGCAACAGGGCTAGTTGTTCAACCTTCTATCCATATGCACATTCTTTTCCATCTCAAATGAGACCAATGACTGTTGTATCATCTGAAAACTTTTAATAGAGGGATCCTTTGAGATGTAGTCATTGGTACAGAACAGGGGTGTCAAACTTGCTGCCCACAGGTCAGATCCGCCACGTGCTGGCCACACCTAGCCCCAGTTTAGTGAAGGGGAAAAAGTCATCATGTGACGCCACACATTTGACACCCCTAGTGAAGAGAGAAAAGAATGATGGAGAGAGCCCTGTGGGCACCTGTGCTAATTGAACATGTATTCAATGTGATTTTACATAGTTTCACCTGCTGCTTTCTATCTGTCAGAAAATTTATAATCCACCTACAAATCTGGTCAGGCACAGCTAGCTGAGTCAGTTTAGAGTTTGTAATGATAGTTTTGAATGCGGAACTGAAGTCTACCAAAGCATTGTCATGTTATTCAAAGAAAAGGAATCTTTTCTTTGAAAAACACATTCTTTATAGTAATGGGCAGTGTCAACGCCAAATGTGGCCTGGTACTCAGCAGACTAAAAAGCATTGTGATCAACACCAGCTGTCTGCAATTACTGTAAGTTAGAATCTCACCAGGCTCAAGATTGACTCAGCCTTCCATCCTTTCTAAGGTAGGTAAAATGGGTTTGTGGGGGCAATAAGGTGACTTTGTATAAAATATACAAAAGTATGAAGGCTATTGCTTAACGCCTTGTAAGCCACCCTGAGTCTCCAGAGAAGGGCGGCATATAAATCAATTTTTTTAAAAAAAGAATGTGGGCAGATCACATTTCTATCTGCTATTTTTTTTCTTCACTCTTTTCTTCCCTGCTCAGAAGATTTTTGGACAAGGGAAAGACTGATTTTTTTTCTAAACTGATTTCATGCAAAGAATTTTTGTAATTAGATTGGAAAAATACATCATGTTAAAAGAGCATATGTTTCTTTTCTGTAGCTGAAAGAATAGTAACTAAAAATATTTCTGTGAAGTCTGTGGTGCAAGCCCTGTAAGGGCTGCTTTTTTGTGGCAGTGCCTATACTATGAACAGACACCTGGAAACTTTTGAAAAGTGAGCTATTCTGGAAGGTAAATAGTAGATGTTAGTATACTTGGTATTCTTAATATAATTTTATGTTTAGGGTTTTATGGTCTTAATTGCAATTTTAGCCTTACCACGGATGTTTTAATTTTTAATCTGCTCTTTTTATCTACTCTTAATTACTGTAACTACAAAGAATTTCATCAATTGCAATGGATATGAATGTGATAAATAACATAATCAATACCAAGATCATACATTACTCTGAATAACACAGTCATACAAAGCATCATTGTACTACAAAACAACATGTCATAACCCAAATGCCACTTTTTTATTTCAGGAAAGTGAAGCCATTTGCAGATTCTATAAACTAATATGCAAGACATCTATGTTAAATATTTGTGAATGGTTTTATGTTTCATTTCTAGAATACAACATTTTAGAAATATATCTGTATGCAGTGTTCTGTTGGAATTTCTCATGTACATGTGCACTTTATACACAAGGCTACCCTTGGTCCATTTGGAAGCTTCAAGCTGGTGTAAAGTGCAGCAACAAGAACAACTGGAGCTCCTATTATGGCCCATATTAGACCTCTAGTCTGCTACCAGTCTGCTTCCGAACGCAGTTCAAGGTGTTGGTTATGATGTTTAAAGCTCTTAATAGCATAGGTCCAGGCTAGCCGTTGAACCTCCTCATCCTGTTAGGACAAACCCATCCTACTTGCGCCAGGAGAAAGGGTCTATTTTGTATCTCATCCAGTGGTAGGTTTCAAAAATTTTTACTATCCGTTCTGTGGGTGTGGCTTGGTGGGCGTGGCATGGCTTGGTGGGCATGGCTTGGTGGGCGTAGCAGGGGAAGGATACTGTAAAATCTCCATTTCCTCCCCAATCCAGGGAAAGGTTACTGCAAAATTTCCATTTCCTCCTGATCAGCTGGGACTCAGGAGGCAGAGAATAGATGGGTGCGGGGCCAGTCAGAATTTTTACTACCAGTTCTCTGAACTACTCAAAATTTCCGCTACTGGTTCTCCAGAACTGGTCAAAACCTGCTGAAACCCACCTGTGATCCATCAATCAAAGAACTCTAACTATCAGGATTCAGAAGAAGAGTTTTTTCTGCTGTAGCACCCTTTGGAACATTTTACCCTCTAAGGTAAGATCTGCTCCCATCTCCTATCCTTCTGCAAGAGGATGGCTCTGAAGACCTGGCTATGCTGATTGGCCTGAGGACCAAATGGGGGAGTTCCAGACTGGAGGTTGCTTTTGTGATAAAGGTTGATGGCAGACTACATCTCTCTCTCTCCTTGCTCTCCACCCATCCATCATTTTGTCTCTCCTTTTGATGTATTATTCTCATTGTGTTCCTTTGTTATTATTTATTTTATTGTTCTATTATTTTACTTATGTTCTATTTGCACTCTTTTGTTCCTTTTTGTTATTGTAAGCTGCCTAGAGTAGCCCCATGGCAAGATAGGTGGCAAATAAATTTAATAAATAAATAAATAAATAAATGTGTGTGTGTTTGTGTGTGTGTTTATATAAAAATAATACCAAAATCTATGTTTTCCCCATTTTATTCAGTTTCATGAATGTATAAGACAGTAGAGAAACTATTCATATCTTCACTACTTATTGTTCCTATTATATCACACTGTCTCTGCTCTTTGTTCTGGATGGGTACCACTTGGTAGCAGGGTGTAGCAAGTTAGGAAGTCTGTACTGCATTATTCTTACAGATAGTACATATCTGTACTATCTTTGTTTCAATGCTACAGCAGTTGCCCAAGAAATTCAAAGCAAGATAGGAATCTGCAAAGCAGCTTGGTATTTCAAATCCTGTAATCTTGTGCAATATGTGAATATATTTCTATATTACCAAAGCAAATTTATACCTACTTGTAGGTATTACAAGAACAGAAAACAGTGAGTATACTATAGCTATTTTATTAACTAAAGAACTGGCACTTATAAACACAAACAGAAAGGGACTTGTGCATGTGTGTGAATAATACTGGTTTTCAAACATAAAAGGTTTGTCTTGGAGGTCCTTATGCATAATCTTTTCTTTATAAATGTGTATATATGCATACTTGAATTGCTTTTTTTTAACAAAGCCATTTCTGTTTGATAAGAACAATTCTATTCCTCCATGCATGTAATCTTTCAATAGAAGTTAAAGATGACATCAAATAAGGGAGACTGAGTGGAAAAAGAAAAAAGAATATTAACAGTCTGATCCTATGCATATTGAAATGGGAGTAATTTTTTTCTAAGCTCAGTACAGCTTATCTCAAATTAATCTTCAGGGACAGACTTCAGTGGTCAGCGTTTTGGGGAGAAATCCAGAAATCAGAATTTACAGGGAGGAATAAATACCACATTTAATTCTTCTACCCTTTATAAAAATACCTTAAAAGAAAAAGTGCACATGATTTAAAAAAAATATTCACACACATTTGATAATCATATGAGGGATGTCCTGGAAGTTTCTCATCCAAATACTAAGCAAGTCTTGTTTGGCCAATATGACTAGTCAATAACCAGGGATCACCACTGATTATGATGATTTAGAATGTCTAAAAAGATGAAGATGTTTCACATGAAAAAGTAAGAAAAAGAGAAAAGGGAAGCAAGAACAAAGAGAGTGGCTATTTGCATTTGGGAGACGCAATGGTAGAAGAAAAGTAGAAGAAGCAGAAGCAGCAAACTATAACAATAAATGGAATAATACATTGTGATCTAGTTTCATTTTTTACTTTAAAATGCAGCTTGTGGCATTAGAATGCCCATTTCATTCACATATAGACTTTTTGTTTGCAAGGTTTTCTTTCCACTGCTGAACCAGTCAACATTAATTCCCCTGTCTAGCTTCTTATTTGAAATGGTGTGGCAACGTTTTCACATCAGTGATTCAAAGGTTCTTTGCTTTATTTCACTTGTAAATTGACAAAAGCTGTGACATTCATGTTATATAGACTTACATGAATTTGCTGATTTCTTCAGTTCCCTCTGAAATGGACAAAAATTGCTTCTGACGATCAAGAAAATATTCATATGGATTGACACAGACCAACTACATATTCCATACTAGCACCTATTAGATTTCCATATTGGCAGAAATGACTAGTGAGGCATTTCTGATTCTTGAAGAGACACATTTTTTAAAAAGTACCCTACATTTGCTTTTGGTGAAGTGATGCAAATTATCTGATCAATGATTTAGAGATTGATTATTATAAAATGTGACAAGTATATGATTTCAGAAATAGCTACTGAACAGGTGTTACTGAATAACTACCTGTCACTATTAGTTGAAAGCCAGAAAAATCTTAAATGTACGTGAGAGCAGATCAATTATTCAAAAGCTTTTCTAGTATAAATTTTTACTTCTCTGTGCCTGGATAGTTTCAAACACTCTAATGCAAGCAGAACACGTCTTGTTGCATGCATGAGAAAGTCACATCCCCAAAGATAGCAAGCCAGACTCTAATAATTATAATAAAGCTAGGCTGAAATAATTGGGCCGAAGTATAATATGGAACCTCTGTTGCAAGATGGAGAAAAGAAAAGCTATCCATGGCAGGCAGCATGAGAGAAGAAGCAACTGCAAAAGATGCTGGAATGAAGAAAATGTGATACAGTGAAGAAGATGTAAATACAACCAATTCAGTTATTTTTTAGTCCATGTCCTGAAGGTCACAAAGTGAACATGATGCAAGATAAATTCAAAAAAGGAAAAAGGCCTTTCGCTCCATGGTGTGGACTTCAACGCTGCATATAAAGAGATAGAACTAAGAAGGAATAAAAAAGTTTTGAACTGAACTGACTTTTTCCAACACACTAAACTGGACAATAGTCATTTTGAAGGCATGGTGAGTACAGTGTGTTCATGTGAATGTGTTTGAGGAGTATAATTTCTACTTTGCCTTAATAAAGAAACTGTCAGATATTGGAAAAATACGATAACAATAATAGCATATTTGCACCTTTGTTTGGATTACTACAGACCTTGCCTAGACTAAAACCATTAAGTATTGTCTCCAATCATCCAAAGCTGTCCATTATAAAAAGATTCAAAATCTTAGAGGATGAAAATGCAGAAATGTTCTTTACAATATTTGAGACAATTGTCTCTGCTTAGCCAGAGGATGAGAGAATGGCAAGGCTTGCTCCGATTTCACAAGGCAAGGCCTTGGGGACATATTCTGCTCTCCCACAGACAGAGTACACTATGACAAGGTCAAATAAATGTTCCTTTATAGTTGTGCAATGATTGATCTATAAGAATAGCACATCATTTCTCATATACTGGTACATGTCATTTTAAGGCAAGCATGGTTTTGTAGGATTTCTTCAACAAATAACAACAGTAGTCAGCTTGGGTCCTAAATGATAGTTCAGCAAATAGTTCAAGCATTGAAAAACCATCTACAAAACGTAATAGTTACAGAGAAAACAACAGGAATACTTTATATGAAAAACATGTCTATTTTTAACTTTGAACTATTGGGGACATATTAGAATTAAATAAAAAACAATTAAAAAAATAAAAAATCAGAGGTCATGTTAATTCATTAGTAATTATCTCCCTCCTTCTCCACACATACAATTGGAGAGACAGAGAAAGAGAGAAAGAGAAAAAGAGAAAGAGGCAGAGGCAGAGGCAGAGACAGACAGACACACACACACAAACACACACACACACACACACAGAGAGAGAGAGAGAGAGAGAGAAAGAGAGAGACTGAGAGAATATACATTACATAAAGCATAGGCTATTCATTATAACAACATATTATCTACATGAAAAGCCAAACAACGCACTTTTTTTCTGAAGCAGGATTGGGAAGCTATAAAGGCATTTGGACTCAAAATAGAACAGCATAAGGGATGATTAAATATTTCTCAATCCAGATGTGATTTTTATAAATAGAAATTATCTCAATAGTATAGAAATTATATTGAGACACTACAAATGGGTTAGTCCATACATGGCTATAGTATCTATAGGAAAGGAATGATTCATTTGCTTATTTTCTTGCAGAACTGCAAGTAAACCATTTCTTTAAGCTTCTCAGGAGGTAATTTCCCAAACTACTAAGAGGTAAATCCCTTTAGGCTTGTTTTAAGTCTGGGCTTGGCTAACCAAGCTATTCTCCTAAACAGTTGGAGAATAGTTTGGTTATTCCCAAGCTTAACAGCAAGCCCTATTCAGAACCCACTGTGGTTCTAATGTCAGTGATGATGGTAGCTGAAGTGTCCCATTCAATGATTTACAGCTAGGACTAAGTGAAAGGCAATGAAGGTAATGGAGAAAACACAATTAAGTCAAGTCTGGGACTTACAAAGCTTTCCAAGCTCTGCATCAGCAAGCAGGGTCTACCACAGTCTCCTGTAGACACACACACACACACACATACATACACAAAGATAATTTCCCAGTGCTATAAACAGAACAGTAGGATGGCTGAAGGTTATAGGATAGCTGTAGCTGCATTTTTATCAAACCACTTTGCTGCTTGCCTCCCTTCCTCACCTGCCACCCCCTACATTATGGTAAGTTGGGGAGGCTTACTATAGAAGACACTTTGTCCAGGGCCCGTTAAATCTACGGCTGCTCCTGTTAGCCTCGGTTTATTGCCAATATTATGTGTCTTATATGACTTATATGTAATATAGTTAACTCATTTGCTATATTATTCTTCAATTAGTAATCAAACTAAGGAAAACATATATATTTAGAGAAATTTACTCAAGTATGTTTGCTAAATATATCAAATCTATTTCATTTGTTCTATGATGTTTTTCTCAAAGTATTTAATTGCAATGTGATTTTGCATAGGCCAATGTTTTCTGTTAATATTCAAAAGAAAGCTTTGGGGTGGTCAGAATTAATACAAGAGCTTCAGAATGTTTTCTTGTCTTTTTAAACTATTGATTGGGTCTCCCCCCCACCCCCTTCCCTGTCCCCCCGCTCCTGTATACTTTAGTACTGACTATAGCAATGTTATATCCCATAGTTGATACTCCAAAGGGGAAAAATGCTAAAAGACCTTATATCAAATGCAACATATTCCCATTTATAAAAAAACAAAATATCTACCATATGAAGTCACTTCATATCATCTATCACTTCTGTCATCCTTTTCTTAAGATTTCTAACCTCTCCAACTTGCTCCTCTTATTACACACCATATGATTTATGAGTTCTGCTAGTAAGAGAGACAGCTGTGAGATTAGTACTGTAACCTATCCCAAATCACCTTAGGAGCAATTGCTTCTGAAATATGCTGTCCCATAGAAATAAAATAATGTCACATTTTTGTGGTTCTGACACATACTTTAAAAGTGTTTCATGCAAACGCCTGAAAAATGAAAACATCAGTAATTAGCTGAAGGACACATTAAAAGTTATGTTAATTGGTGGAATAGTGACAGCTTTTCACTGGAGCGCTGATAAAGAGAAATTATATGAAAGAGGAATCCTTACAGAACTTAATTCCTACAGAGTTTAAGCTATTTATAGGCCATATAAAATCATTAGTCTAGCTTTTCCTTGCTTTGGGTATAACATGGAGAATGCTAATCTCTTCTGAGAAGATAGTCAGTCTTTGGTTTTGTTTACATACAAATTACTAGTCACCTTATAATTGTGGATAAAATCCAATGTTAAGGATTTTAATTTAAATAGTAAAATCTAGAAAAGAAAGAAGCAAAAGAAAAATACAGTAAAGATAGAAAACACAGACACAGACACACTTCTGAGGTTGATAAAATGAGGACACAGATTGTTGGGGGCATTATGCTAACTCATAAATTGCTTAGAGAGGGTTGTAAAGCACTCTCTCTAGAGTAGAGCAGTATATAAATCTAAGTGCTATTGCTATTGCTGTGTGTATTTGAATTTTTGTAACTCTTCATCTTCTCTTAGTTTACAGCAGATGATATTTCATCCTATATCCCATATTTTATCTATAAACAAATCCATAAAGCATTTTCTTTTTAATGTTGGGTTAGCAGAAAGTCCATTGGGGGTTACCAGATGTAACAACATATTTTGTTTTAACCTTGATCAAATAAATCAACTTTATATTCCTTCTTTTTACTTAGGAAAATACTAACATCAACAATGAAAAATGCAAATGCAAAGCTAGATGCCCATTGAGTTGTGGGAAAAGTGGGAAAATACCATCTTAATGACTAGGTATAAGAGATTATATTGTCATGTTGAAGAGGTTGATAAACTGCTTTAAGTGAGTTCATCCTACCATGAATAAAGACTTAGTTATGCCATGTTAGTCTAAACAGCTTTTATTGAAATTGAGTCAGAAACACTGATACCCAAAGGGGTCACAGTATAAAATTGTGTAAGTTGAACTAATAAATAGAGGACAAAATATGCATATTTCACTGAATTTTTTGAAATAAGAGCAGGATAGTAATAATTATAAAAATGAAATGATTGTCTGTAAAGCTTTGTGCAAAATTTAGCACCTATAATTGTAAAGTGTAGTTGGATATACTTATGGAATACTATGTTTAAAAGATTTCAAGTAACCTCTTGGACTCAGTTGAAACTTAGTGGCATCATGCAGATTTTTAGGGAACATTTGTTAGGGAAAAGAAACTAGTAATTATAAATTGAATTTTGAAGTTGTCCATCTTCATCCTACTCCATTTTTTCTGGTCTTTAAATAGGTGCTTTGATAGTGTAGTTTTATGATCTTTGAAAAAAGATTTACAAATCCTCATGAAACATTAACTTTATTTTTGCCATAGGATTGCATAGGAAAAATATTAATATTGAAAGTAAATCTTACTCAGTTTTGCATATAACTAAATCTGCACAGTTAGCCATGTAGTAGAAAATCTTATTGTATAAATTGGCAAAAGACAAAATGGAAAAACACATATGATTATGGTTAGTAATGATTCAATCACAGCATCCCATTATAGATTTTATATAATGAAAAGCTTAGCTGCAGTGATGCTCAGTGCAAATGTACGTTGAAAGAATCACAGTGTCAGACAAGACACACTTTCTGGTTGGGAATATAATTATCAAGCTGATGAAGCAGCAGGGAAGATGGACAGTATCTACCCAAATGCTATCATAATTCATTACAATAGTCATGAAAAGGGAATAATGTGTAAAGAGATATTTGAGGGTGTAGGACAAAGAAAACAATTGGGAATGCACAAACAACAAAGAAAAACGATAAGAAAGAACTGTCTGTTAGAGTAAAAAAAAAAATCTGTTGCCAGACATTAAAAATAAAGTTGTATCATAATTTACCTGGAAAAAGTCATTAATATTGTCAAAGAATAAATATGTATTATATAGTTTTCAAACCAGAAATTTCCTGCAACTTTAGAAGAAGATTAATTTGTAATCATTTAGAAATAAGTAAGAGATAGAAGTGGAAAATTTTGAAACAGTTGATCATATTTCATTTTTTATGAGTCTGTAGCAAATTGTCAGGGATCTTTTCACACTATTTCATAAATAGAGGACTCTGCTTTTTTTGAAAAGAAAAATCAAGCTATAAAGAAAAATTTACTCTATAGGAAAAAACGGCAAATTAAAAGTTTGGTGGCCCTTTTAAATTGCTAGCACTAAATATTTGCCACAGCTCCAATTAAATATTATCTTCTCTTAGTCAGTTTTTAAAACCTGTTTACATATATCTTGCCCAGTTTGAAGATGACAAATCATAGACTTTGTTGAATGAAGAACTAAAGAAAAACAGCTTTCTTTCCCCTGGAAATCTTCTGGAGCATCATAATTTCAAAAGAAATGGTGGACACTAGATTCTTTCTCCCCCAATAATTATTTATTATAAAAAGACAATTGTGGCATACTTTCTTTGAATTTTTCATTAGTATAGAAAGGGTATTTTTTCTTATTTTTATCTTCAGAAAAAGATACCTTTTGAGGTAAGCCAAATAAGTCAAGAGTAAGTAAAATTAGTGTCTGCCTATAGCATAAAATTTGTATTTTCCATTCATATCAGGTTTTATTTTCCTTAAAAAAATATGCTAAAGCTCACAAATCTGTTCAGGAAATATTAAACAGAACAATGATAATATTTGTGATGATGACCAATTAGTGTAGCTAAGAATTTTAAAAGAAAATAAATGTATACCTAAACAGATTGGAATCTGCAACGTTATATTGGGACATATATATTTGCCTTCATTCATGAGTAACTTTTTCACAGGCACACTGATTCCTCCGCCTCCCCCCAAATGAAATCACCCTTTCCCCCTTCTCACAGGATTACTGTACTCTGTTCCTTTCATTCAGTTAGATATAGCTGCTTATCTCCTCACTGCACTTTACTTCTATATTATAGTAAATGCCTATGAACTACAATTTATTGGCAAACATAGAAATAGCCAATCTTGCTTGTAAATCTTTTACCAATGCTGCTGCTTCCTAATTTATCTGGGAACTGAAGTGATTTGAACTTCAAGGTTTGGTGTGGCTGCTTCTATACCCTGTCAAAAGACAGTTTTCTGAGTGAAGAGAAAAACTAAACAATATCCATTGCCTTTTTATGGCATAATTATTTTATGTTTAATAAAGTTTAATAAAGCATTCTCCCTTAGTGCCAAACATTGTTTAGCTCTAGCATCATACAGTCTACGCCTTTAAGATCTGAGAGAAAGCATACTCATGATTATGGTGAGAAATGGAGAAGCAAAAAAAAAAAAGGTGCTATCCATGGTTCCTTTTTCAAGATTGTGACATATTAATAGGTATATCAATACATCATTGAAAAGTACTCTTAATATGTGTTTTTACTGGGTATTTTTACTGTACAAGTAAATAAAAAAGAATCTCCACATAGAGAAAGGAAATAAAAATATGATAATAAATCTGAACTAATAGTGAGGATACTTCTGATTCTGATACTTCTTTCTAATGCTTTTTTTGAGTTGCTTTACATCTGAACATACATTGGGAAAGGCAATCTTTTGTCTATTGTAGGGAAATAATGAATCTTACGTTCTAGAAGATGGAAGAAAGGAGGGAAAGTCTCACATATATTAGGGATCATTATAAAGCCAAACTTTACCTCAATTTTGAAGGGTACAGGAAAATGTGATATGTATGCAATGTGTGTGTATGTTGCAAACATATGTCTGTGTATCTCACCTCTACAGCTATGCATACTTCAAACATAATTTGGAAGAAATGCT
Organism: Ptyas mucosa; assembly: GCA_012654045.1. Lineage (NCBI taxonomy): Eukaryota > Metazoa > Chordata > Lepidosauria > Squamata > Colubridae > Ptyas > Ptyas mucosa. The sequence continues at coordinate 4,468,619 of WNWU01000007.1, read as the reverse complement.
AAATAACAACTTTTCAAAGCTGGGTAGATGCCTGAAAAAGTCAGGTTATGTTAATGAATACCAGGAGGATACTTGTGCTCAAAGAACTTCCAAAGTATTTTCAAAGTGTGCACAGCCCTAGTAGATTCCTTAGTAATAGCTATTTAACTGGACATATGTCAGAAGGCTGATTAAATAGCATGGCAAAAAGTGTTTTGGTTTAGAAGCACAATGGGGACAAGTAATTGTTTTTGAATGTAACAAATCCAACAAATCTTGCTGTGATTATAAAATACACCTGAAAACATGTTTTCTATTATAATATGAAGAAAGTCACACATTGAACTTCTTGGTTTTGTTTATATAGCACACATAATGTATGCAATCGAATTCCCCATTTAAAATGTTTACTCTATCAAAAGCATCATTAGACTATATTTGCTAGGTAGCATGCAGAGTAAACTAATGCACATCTAGACTGCAGTTGTTGATTAGAGATTTTTGTTCAAAATGAGAATTACAAACGGCTACATTTAAATTGTCCTTTTTTTTCCTCCAGAAATAGAGTTAATTAATTCCATAGAGACTAAGAAATTCAGAAAGTCTGAACTTCAATGAAAATACAGGTTAGGAAGAAAGAATGCTGAAGAGAAACACTATTTTAACACATTTAATAAAGCCTTCTTGCTTTCCCACTTGGTGGCAGTTAAAAGTTCCTTTGGTTGTTTACAATAAATGTAAAATCAAAATAATTTTCATGGAAAGCAATATAATAAAACAAATATTTGAACTGAATGATCCAGCTGCATACAGATTTCTTGGAATGCATGTGAATAACAGAAGCATTTCAAAAGTTTGCTGAATTATATAATCAATTAATGAACATTTACTAAATCATGTCTTTTTCAAAAGAAACAAATGTATAATCGTTTTCTATTTAGCTTTTTGTATGGAGAAATACTTTTGGAAATTACTGTTCTGTTATCCAGTCTCGATTTACAATCACAATTGAGCCAAAAATTTCTGTGGCTAAGCAAGATATTTATTAAGTGAGTTTTGCCCCATTTTATGACCTTTTGTGTCACTGTTGTTAAGTGAATCACTGCAGTTGTTAAGTTCATAACAAGGTTGTTAAGTGAATCTGGTTTCCCCATTGACTTTGCTTGTCAGAAGGTCGCAAAGGTGATTACATGATCTTGGTACACTGCAACTGTCATAAATATGAACCAATTAAATAAATATGAGCCAAGCATCTGAATTTTGATTACGTGACCTTGGGGATGCTGTAATAGTCGTAAATGTGAAAAATGATCATGTCACTCTTTTTAGTGCTGCCATAACTTTGAATGATCACTAAATGAATGGTTATAAGTCAAGGACTACCTGTAAACATGTAACTATTTTGCTAATGGAATTGCTTGAAATACGATACTTTATTCTTTATAGGAAAACTTGCATATAGATATTGCTTCTTATTCTTTCTCTGTAACATATTCTTTTGCATACAATAGAATGGTGTAATGTGTGTATGTGACTTTTCAAAATGACTTCTCTTTGGCTAATGATTTCCTCAAACACCAATTCAGATTTGCCAGGTATCAATTTTTACCTGCTGTATTCCATACACAATCCCCAATCCAATCTAAATTGGCAAATTTCTTTGGGAAGGAAAGCAGAAGCAAACCTTGGAATTATCAACATAAAGAGAGCAGAGCTCAGCCACTAGTTTGAAATATTTTCCATTGGTTTCATTTAGATACTGAACATCCCCAACTCCCAATTTTTGTGAATTGTGAGTACAAAATAATACCGTGGTTGTGTATGTTAAAAGCTGGTGAAAGAGCTAGGGGAACAAACAGGGTCATATAACCCGTCCTGTATAACTCCTACAGACTAGAAACAACAAAGACTGTCTTAACGAAATGCCCTAACAATCTATCCTGACCCTGTAGCAGACATGATTAATCTACCGAGTATAAAGAATTCCTGCCATACTATATGCAACCACATTTCATTGCTGATTGTCATTTCAACATTAATTTAAAATAGAAGATTTTTTTTTTTGAAATTAAGATATAGCAAGTGGACAAAAGAACTCATTTGACTTGGGGAACATAATTTGTTTGGTTCTCTCTTCCTTATTTAATTAATAGCAAATTTTATTTGACATAAATTTTGCATCAGTTTATGAATTTAGTTATAAAATATATAGGAAAACTTATACTTAGTTTGGTGCATAGTTCTTGTGATATAAACTTTATTTAGTTCATTGTTAACAAAATCTATGGTGGTTTATTACCATGTGTTAGTGATTCGGGTTGTTTTTCAGCTGCCTGTATTTTAATATCTACCATGTTTGTTCCATTATTGTTTTCATTCTATTATAATTCTGTTCACCTTTTAGTATCACTTGTTGACGTACATGGCCATATAAATTAGATAGATAGATGATAGATAGATAAAAATATTGATTGATTGATTTGATTTGATTTTCGAAACCATATCACAAAATTCTGAATGTTATAGATTGTAGTTTCCTCAAACATTTGGGTTCTCCCCCTATTTCTATTAACTTTGGTTTAAAAACTTCAGTGCATTACCACCAATAATTTACATGTATGGACTATTATTTTCTATAATATTCTCATTTTGGCTTTAAATATTTTTTAATCTTCTGTCTTTAAGTTAATGCTTAAATGAGTTTGTGTATTAGATTCCCTTTCTCTGTATTATAACTTTCCCCCCTTTTTCTTTGCTTTCTGATTCTTTGAGTGAGGAGTATTATGATTTTTACATCTTTACATATATTCTAGCGTGTAAGTACATTGTAGAAAAGAATGCTATATTTAACCTATCTGAGCTTCTGAAGTGAAGGTAAGATATGAATCAAACAAATAACAGTTAAAAATACCTAAAGCATGTTTTTAAGAAAGAAAAAAAATACTGTAACCTTAATCCATTTGGTTTGTCAAAGTACTGAATTGTAGTGATGTTTTGTTTCAACCTGACTGCTATTTTCTGAATAGTGAAACAATTCATGGCAACTGCTTTCTTTGAATGCTTAAGATGTGCTTTCAGAATGTCAAATGGATCTATAATAAATGTTTAGTAGGAAATAAGCTTTCTTTGAATTCCTGCTAACGTTACCGATACCTGCATGTGTTAGTCTAAGGTTTTGATAGGTGCTTGATGGTATCCCGAATAGATGAAGCATAGGGCCGGAATATTTTGTCTAGAGTTCTTCATTTCTATATAAGACAGATAGAATTCTCATCAAAAGACATTCCTCCATATACAGTACATGGAAGTCAAGCCAGCACTTTGAAGTGGATCCACGGTTCGTTAAACACACAGCCAAATTATGCTGCTATAGCAGCCTGTAGGAGAGCCATTGATTTTCAATTAATTGTAGTTAAGAAAATTAGCGTTTCTACAAATATAACAGAGAAGTGCCTGGGACTTATTTTGTGATAGAGTTCACCCATGGTTAATTATAAAACCTATATAACAAGATCATCAATAAATCTTCAAAATTATTAATGGAAAGTATTGTAAAATCATTGATAGATGGCATCGTTTACTCATGGCTATTCAAAAGTAATCCTAGTCAACTTGGAAAAGAAAGCTGTCTTCTAAGTATGTTCCTGATGCAGTTTTAGAGATTTATTATAAACTGCATTTGAAAGTCACCACTCTTTCCAAAATATTATTTTCTTTCTATATTCCCCACCTTTTTAAATCATACAGAACTGACTTTAGGAAGTTTTAATTATTATTTCCAAAACCGATTGGCTATTTTTCCCACTGTGCTGAACTAACACTCCAGAAAACAGGACCTTCTCTTAAGCAAAGGACTGCTGACTTCATATATAGAACAAGGAATTCTGATTTCTTAAATGCTGATTCAGCACAGTAGGGGACAGACAGGCCTGAGGCAGCAGGAGCACACAACTTAAATTACCTTTAAAACTGGAAAATTGCAGACCACCCTGGGGAAAAAAATCAAACCACATGATTTTTTTTCTACAGAAATGATCTGCTTTCCCCCATTTGATCGTACTATCATGACTAACATTATTCTCTGTGATAGAAAAATCAGGTTTCTTCATTTTAGCAATAAATATCTTTGAATATAGAAAGTGAAACTGATGCATAAAAGGTTATAGGAAACATAAGTTCAGGCTAAACTTTTTCCACAGATAAAACAAATAGATTTTTTTAAAATCATTTTTTTCTTTTAAAAATATCATCCAATAATTTAATAAGTAATCTAACTGAACAAGAAAAATCATAATAACAATAGGACATAAAGAAAACCTAAAGTAGATACCATTATGATATCAACATAAGCACACTTTAAAAATATTGAAATTTGATCATTATACGTGATAACTTATTCTCTTGTGCTTATTGTAACATGCAAAGCCTGCATGTAACACATAATATAAATGTTTTAAAATGAAAATGGTCCCCAACTTGATATACCACTGTATATAAATCTTTACAACTGAAACCACTATAATTTGCTTGAAGCTTTAATATGCAGAATAAAACTTTATATAGAAATTATATTTTCCATGGCTTATCAGAATGAACACTTTGAATTACAACGTTTTGTTTATTTACCAAGCTACATTTTATCTCAACTGTCAACAAAAGCCTGGAAACTTTTAATAAATTGTGGATTAAGGATAAAACCAATTGCATATTTGTCAGGTATTCAAAAAGGGCAAAAATATTTTCAGCAGTAGCAAAATAATGTGAATAATGAAGTAATAGTTGTGAAATATATATGCTCAGTATGATATTTAGATTCTCCTCTCAAAAGCTGTATTTATTATGGAGTGAATACAAAGTTATAAATTTATACTGGACAGTATTAAGTTTATTATGATTGGTCTACATAAATAACCTATTTTGATTTGCTGTAGGCTTTTAAAATATGTAATAATAGATACTTGGTTAGTGTTTTTTTTTAAAAATTAGATTTATATACCACCCTTCTCCCCGAGGGGACTCAGGGCGGTGAACAGGCAAAGATAAAAAACATAGATACAAAATTTAAAAAACCAATTAAAACCAAATTAAATAATTGCCCCAACAATTCAAAACCCGTTTTTTAAAAAAATTTGAATTATAAAATTAAAGTTTAAAATTTTCTTACAAAAAGGGGAGAGATTATGCCAGGCCCGCCTGATGGAACAAGAAAGTTTTTAACTCACAGCGGAAAGCACGAAAATCCGGGATCCGCCGAATCTCTGGGGGGAGGTCGTTCCAGATAGTGGGTGCCCCCACAGAAAAGGCTCTCCCCCTGGGGGCCGCCAGTCGACATTGTTTGGCCAACGGCACCTGGAGGAGCCCCTCTCTGTGGGAGCATACCGGTCGGTAGGAGGCTATTGGAGGTAGTAGGCGGTCCCGTAAGTACCCGGGTCCTAAGCCATGGAGTGCCTTAAAGGTGGTAACCAACACCTTGAAGCGCACCCGGAAGACCACCGGGAGCCAGTGCAGCTCGCGCAAGAGCGGTGTCACATGAGAGCACCACGTTGCTCCCATCACCACCCGCGCGGCCGCACTCTGTGCCAGTTGGAGCCTCCGGGTGCTCCTCAGTTGGAGCCCCATGTAGAGAGCATTACAGTAGTCCAGACGGGAGGTAACAAGGGCATGAGTGACCGTGAGTAAGGAGTCCCGATCCAGAAAGGGGCGCAACTGGCAAATCAGGTGAACCTGATGAAAAATCCTCCCGGTCAATTATGGTTTAATTGACTACTATAGGAAAACTAATTTTAATTCAAAATATTACTGAATTCCAGATGAAACTTTTTTCAGTTCTAGGTAATTTTACAAATTCATGTTTACTAACCTGTCTTTACATTAATTTGTGATTTTTTTTAAAAAAATCCCCAAGTTTAATTTTCTATATAAGTCAAGTTTTTGTTTTAATTTTATTTTATAGAACTTTTTTGCCTATATATGTTAATAATGCTTTGATTTAAGAACTGTATAACTAATTCTACAACTGAAAGTTAACTAACTTCTAATAACAAGGAAGTATAATATTGCAGGAGTTAATTTATTAGGCAGCGAATTACAGGTTCAAATCTAGCATTAGAATGGATGCTCAGTGGATTATTTTGATACAGTAATTCCCTATCAAGTCCCACTTCCTTGAAGGTTGTTATAGGGGAAACATAGAGCATTGTGAAAGGGCTCTTGAACCACTGGAAGAAATAAAGTGTTTAAATGCACAAGCATTTAAAATTGCTTTACATAAATATCACACCACTATATTTATGTAAAATTGCTTTACATAAATATCACACCACTATATTTTGACTATATTTTTAAAGAGAAAGTGGAGCAGAACAAAATTATTTGACCATGCTGCCATTTTGTAATATTTAATTATCTATAATGTTGATTGCAGATATTAAAAATCAGAGCCCACTTTTAAATTACAGCTATTGTAGGTTGGCATTTTCTTTTTCTCTGAAAACTTTTCTTTGGGGCCATCACTCATATCCCCCAGTCATCAGATCTTCTGGTTGTTTGTTAGCATCTGGAAATTATTTAAAAGAGGAGTACATTTTTTAAAATGTCCTTTGTAGACTGCATTGAGTTTTGTACCTGAACTATAAGGAAAAGAAACAGTTTTGCTTTGAAACACTGCCTGGAGAAGAGATACTAATGATTCTTCAAGTAAAAACAGTTGTTTCCTCAGCAGTCCAACTTTAGATGGATCTTTAACTAAAGTTATATAATTTAGCTATATAATCTGCCTAGATTATACCCAGAGGGTAAATAATGGATCAATTATAGTTCAAAATGAATGGGAAACATAAAAATACTTTTATATAATGTGATACAATTTAGTAATTACTATACAATTTAAATGTTAAATATTTTAGAATTATAACCATAAGTATAAATTTATTTGGGTAATTTTCTGTCACAGAAGTATGTTTAGGTAGAATAAATAATAAATATGTACAAATAAAGAAATAACATAGCATGTTATATATTATAAATGCATTCTGTATGCATGTAGAACTATGTATGAGGTTAAATATAGTTTCACTAAAGTCATGCCTATCCCCTTTGTAAAAATATTTTTAAATAATTCAGATATAATAATTGTATTTTATAAGTACATAATAAATTGCAATATGGTAGTGGTTAAGAAGTCCACTGAAGTGTGAAGAAGCTTCTTCATTCTTTTCTTATTAACAATACCGTTTTGCAGATGAAAGCAAAATGCCTTTTGAAATAAAAAGAACAGAAATGTACTTTTTTCTGATGAATAATATAGTCTATTCTAAATTAGTGAAGTCAATAATAAAATTCCAGTGAGCTAACTACAACCACAATTTTAACAAAGTGACAATGGAAAACTAGAAATGCCCTATTCATAAAAAGTTAATAGACATTTGTACTTTTAGAAATTATTCATATTAATATATGCTCTGCTTTTTGGCTATTTTGATTCACATAACTGCATAGAACTTTTACTGATAGGACATTAGAAAGGTCTTTAAAAATTAAAGAATGTACAGGTAAGTTATTCTAATGCATATAGGAAATATGCAAGAAGAATTCTGAAGAAGATTGAGATTATTTAACAAAAATTCCTGACATAATTTCTGAAAGGCCTTAGAAAAAAGTATTGATGTAAGTGTTGCATAATATTTGTAGGAATGCTTAGTTTAAGATGCTATAAGATGAAAACTTCCAAAGATATGCGTTACAAAATGCATATTTCCCTCACCTCAAATAACATTTAAATAGATTAAAATGGATTACTTCCAATTAATTTAGATCTACTGCTGATATTAGATTTCTGGAACACAATATTTTTGGCAATCTTATACAAATCACTTCTCTCATATAAATATATAAATACTATACATTTATTTATAGTGGTGTTATTAAAAACTTATAGTATCAATCTATTAACACTCTCAAAGATTTCTAAGAAAATTATACTTCAGTTGTCATTTAGTATATATATTCTATTTTAAAATATGATGTTAAAAATAGGTTCAATATGTGCCTGTTTTTCCCCCCCAGCATTTTGAAAAAGCTTGAATCACAGTTGAAAAACACTTATCATAGTGAACTTTTGTGAACAAAAGTAGAAATAAATCAATGTTTATCATTATTTTGGACCTTCATATTCAAAGGTAAGCAATTTAACTCTAGTTATTTAGTCCTATTTTGAGCACTAAAGTAGTAGTTTTTATTTTTATTTATATGTAAAATTTGGCCATCCATTTTACCTCAACATAACTCTAGGTGAGTGGTAATTAATGGTAACATTTTTGTGTCCCTTGTATTTAAGGAGTAGATTGAGCCTGTATATTTGCTTTTAAATAGTTAAAACAATATAGAAAGTAACTCAAGGTTATTATTTTCTGAAAGATAGGCAAACAAACAAATGATATGTTTGTTTTGTTTTCTTTTGTTTTTATTAAATTTGTATACCGCCCTCCTCCCGAAGGACTCAGGGCGGTAAACAGCCACAGAATAAAACACATGGATACAAAAATTTAAAAATAGAATAAAAGCAAATTAAATAATTTGGCTAAGACAGAATTAAAATACCCAATAATTTAAGAAACAAATTAAAATTTACATTAAACAGGGGAAAAGATTTAGGTCAGGCCAGCTTGATGAAATAAAAAATTCTTAAGCACGCGACGGAAGGTGCGCAGATCCGGGATCGTCCGTATCTCCAGGGGGAGTTTGTTCCAGATTGTAGGTGCCCACAGAGAAAGCTCTCCCCCTGGGGGCCGCCAGTCGACATTGTTTGGCCGACGGCACCCGGAGGAGCCCCTCTCTATGGGAGTGTACTGGCCGGTGTGAGGCTATTAGTGATAGTAGGCAGTTCCGTAGATAGCCAGGTCCTAAGCCATGGAGTGCTCTAAAGGTGATAACCAAGACCTTGAAGTGCACCCAGAAGACCACCGGGAGCCAGTGCAGCTCGTGCAGGAGAGGTGTTACATGGGAATGCCATGTCATTCCCATAACCACCCGCGCAGCCGCACTCTGCACCAGTTGGATCCTCCGAGTGCTCCTCAAGGGGAGCCCCATGTAGAGAGCATTACAATAGTCCAGACGAGAGGTGACGAGGGCATGAATGACTGTGCATAGGGAGTCCCGATCTAGAAAGGGACGCAACTAGTGAATCAGGCAGACCTGATAAAAAATCCTCCCGGTCACGGCCGTCAAGTGCTCTTCTAAAGACAGCCGTGAATCCAGGAGGATGCCCAAGTTGTGCACCCTCTCCGTGGGGGCCAATGACTTGCCCCCAAAAGTCAGTGATGGCACGAACTGACTATATCAGGACATCGGAAACCACAGCCACTCGGTCTTGGATGGGTTGAGCCTGAGCCTATTCCTCCCCATCCAGATCCGCACAGCCTCCAGGCACCGGGACATCACTTCAAGGGCATCGTTGGGGTGGTCTGGGGTGGAGATGTACAGCTGGGTGTCATCAGCGTACTGATGGTATCTCACCCCAAAACCACGGATGATCTTGCTCAGCGGCTTCACATAAATATTGAACAGGAGGGGCGAGAGGACCAACCCTTGCATCACCCTGCATATGAGGGGCCTCATGGTCGACCTCTGCCCCCCCCGTCAACACAGACTGCCACCAGTCAGAGAGAAAGGAGGAGAACCACTGCAATACAGTGCCTCCCACCCCCAACTCTTCCAACCGGTGCAGCATGATACCATGGTTGATGGTATCAAAAGCCGCTGAGAGATCTAACAGGACCAGGACAGAGGAGCACCCCCTGTCCCGAGCCCTCCAGAGATCATCAACCAATGCGACCAATGCCATTTCCATGCTTACCCGGGCCTGAAGCCCGACTGGAACGGATCCAGATACGTTGTTTCATCCAGGTACTAGGAGAGCTGTTGCGCAACCACACTCTCAACAACCTTCAGCACAAAGCGGAGGTTGGAGACCAGACGATAATTTACCAACATTGCCGGGTCCAGGGAAGGCTTCTTGAGGAGAGGCCTCACCACCGCTTTTTTCAAGGTGGCGGTGAAGTCACCCTCACTCAACGAAGCATTTGTAATCCCCTGGAGCTAGCCTCGTGTCACCTCCCAGGAAGCCAGCACTAGCTAGGAAGGACACGGGTCCAATAAACAAGTGGTTGCGTTCAGTCTGCCCAGAATCCTGTCCACGTCCTCAGGGGTCACAGGATCAAACTCATCCCAGATAACATTCTCAATACCCGCCCCAGTCCCTCCCCCTGAGACTATCCAGTCAGAGTCCAGACCTTCCCGAATCTGAGTGATTTTGTCATACAGATACTGAACAAAATCCTTGGCTCTCCCCTCCAAGGGGTCCTCCTGCGCTTCCTGGTGGAGCAGGGACAGGTCACCCTAAAGAGGGCGGCCGGGCGATTATCTGATGATGCAATAAGAGCAGCAAAATAGCTACATTTCGCTGCTTTTATCGCCACTAAGTAATTCCTAATATGGGATCTTACTAGTGTCTGGTCAGATTCAGAAAGACTGGCCCTCCAACTACTCTCTAGGCATCTTTTACGGCGCTTCAACTCTCTCAGCTCCTCAGAGAACCAAGGAGCCAATTGAGATCGGCACCGGGTCAGAGGCCGCAAAGGCACGACCCGATCCAGAGCTCCAGCGGCCGCCCTATCCCAGGTGGCCACTAGGTCCCCAATCGAGGCGTGTGCCAGAGCCTCAGGAAATGGCCCAAACTCCATCTGGAACCTATCAGGTTCCATCAGGCGCCTGGGGGGAACCATCTTACCGGCTCCGCCTCCCTGTGGCGGGGTGGAGCAGTTCGGAAGTCGACATGAAGGAGAGAGTGATCTGACCATGACAAGGGCTCGGTGACTATGTCCCCTATCTCAAGATCACTCAGCCACTGTCCAGAGACAAAAATCAGATCCAGCGTGTTTCCCCCCGTGTGGGTAGGGCCATGAATTAACTGGTTCAGGTCCATAGCTGTCATGGAAGCCATGAATTCCTGAGCCACCTCAGATGTCTCACCCATGGATGGCAGGTTGAAATCCCCCATGACCATGAGTCTGGGGGTGTCAACCGCCACCGCGGTGATAACGTTGAGCAGCTCAGGCAGGGCTGTTGCCACATGGCAGGGAGCCAGGTACATGATCAACAAACCCATCTGAAACCCGTGGCCCCGTTTCACAAGGAGAGATTCACAGCCAGCCATCTGAGAAACAGTGGCCTCCCTCGGTATCAGACCTTGTTTAATAATAACCGCTACTTCCCTGCCCCTCCCCTGTGACCTCGGCTGATGGAATGTGTGGAAGCCTGGTGGGCACATTTCTACCAGAGGGACCCCTCCCTCCAGGCCCAACCAGGTCTCCGTAATGCCCGCCAGGTCTGCTCCCCCCTTCTGCACAAGATCACAGATGAGGAGGGCTTTATTGACTGCAGACCTGGCGTTGCACAACATCAGTCGAAGGCCCGGGCCGTGAGGGTCTGTGCAACCTGGCAAACAAGAGGAGCCTTGGGGGCCGGAGCATGCTACCGCTCGAAGACAGCGGGTGCGTCCTCTCTTAACATGATATGGCTCCCTGCTCCTGCCATATGTTCTGAATGTTAGCAGGTATTATTATCCTCTATTAACAATACATGAACAAAATACAGTATATTGTCACTGAAAAGTAAACTGCTTGAAAATGCCATTCACAGTATAGTTTCCCAGTAAATATATAGGCCTGTGGAGGTAAATTTTAGAGAATATATGGGACTGAATAAATCACCTTTTTTAAATAATTAAAGCAGGCTTGTGTGGCTGTTCCTGACTAGGAAAAAAACTTGTTTTAAAGGATTTGCATAACTCCAATCATCATTATTCATTCATTTTTTTTCTTATTCTATATTTTTTCCAGAGAATCTTATCTATATAAGAGTTATTATAAAAATAAGGCAATCTTTATCTATTCAAGCTTTTCTTTTGTTTCCTGGATTATTATATATACAAAAGTATTAGGTAAGATTTTTTAAAGAATTTGGATAGGTTAATTACATCTATTTTATCCAAATCCAAGGAAACTGTTTAAGTTTTAAGTCAATGATCCTGTTATATTTCTAGTGTGACTAAAGAGTTGCTAAAGGGTAAACAACTTGAAAGGTAATCCGGATGAATGCCACTAAAGACAAAACAGATCAGAGACAATCTTCCTGTGCAGAATATTGTTACAATTCCTTTGAAGATTTTGGTTTGTAATTTGGATATATTCCTTAAGTTATCCCTGATCTAAACATTTAGTTTTTGCATGTACCCAGGAGTACATTTGCACAGCTGAGGCTAGAGCACCATCTGTATCCATCCATCTCTGGAGTAGTCAAATGAAGCTCTACTGACATATGTCTTAATTATATCCAATTATATTAGTATTATATGCACTATGTGAGGCTGCTTTTGAAAATTGGTTGGAAATTTCAGCTGCTTTAGAACAAGAAATGGAATATTCATTAGGGTTATAGGAAGTACATTTTCTTTATTAGAAATATTCTACTGGTAAATAACCATTACCACATGAAGTTCAAACTGCTGGTTAATGATATAGAAGCTGTATAAGGTTTTGAAAAGCCTTATTTGAAAAAAAAAAACCACCTGTGTTCTTCAACCCATCTTTGGGGGAAAGCATCTCCCATCTTTGCCTACCACTAATCAAGGCAGGTTGGATGGGAATGTGAGAAAGATTTTTTTTTATTTCTTGTCTAAGGGAGATGAGAATATTGCCTTTTGGTTGTTTATTCAATTGCAAGGACAAATGGAGCTGTTCCTTTGTTGAACTGGTTTGAATTGTTTACATTTATTTTTTATTTCTGAGTTTTACTTTTTGCTGATTCACTAAAATGTGAAGTTTTCATTGCTTTCATTATGTATATTTTATGATATACATTTGAATATATGTATATTCAATTCTTCTATACAATACTGCATTATATCATGCTATATGGTGGTGCTGTGGTTAGAAGGCGTATTTCAGGTAATTGTGCCAACTGCCAGCATTTTGATTCTCAACAACTCAAGGTTGACTCAGCCTTCCATCCTTCAGTAAAATGAGGACTCAGATTGTTGGGAACAATATGCTGACTCAGGAAACTGCTTAGAGAGGGATTCAAAACACAATGAAGTAGTCTATAAATCCAAATGCAATTGTTAGTGCTAGTGATATCCATGAGCTTCCTACATTCATAAGTTGGTACTCAGAGAAGCAACCAAGAAGGGAAAAGAGAGAACAAAGATGCTTTGCTGAAGCTGCCTTCTAGGGGCCCAATGATTGCATATTTTTAGATTAATAATAACAGAATTCACGCAATGCCACTAAAAGGCTAATTTCCCCTTAGTGTTTTAAAATGGTGAACCATTAGGCTACTAATTTAATTAGTAAATAAAATTAACGGCTGCTTTGCAATTAAGTGAAGATAAAAAAAAGTTCCTCTATGATGATGTTATGTGCTAGATACAGAAAGTCTATCTATAATCTTTAAGACTTTATCTACTCTAATTATATTGGGTTGTACATACATTTTTCAATTACTCAAATACTTATAACCTTGTTTGTCACATAACAGTCTTGAAAGATATATTCCTATTAGCTTCTGTCTAGGGAAAAAAATAATAATGACTTATTTTGCCCCTATTGGACTTGTATCAGTTAAATCCCATTTTAACAGATTTAACAAAATCATTCCACTAACTAGATTATAATTAATTGCTTTCACATATGAACCTAATTTTACAATATTATGCTAAAAGCTAGAATATATAAAGGCAAACAGCACTCACTATCATAGCAAGGACATTTTCATATTATTATAGAATAATATACAAAAATACAAGTTTCAGGGGTTTTTTTACATTTTCTTATAAGATATATGCATCTTTATTTTTTGAGTTTACTACTATGCAGTGGCTCAGTGGCTAAGATGCTGAGCTTGTCGATCAAAAGGTCGGCAGTTTAGTGATTCAAATCCCTAGTGCTGTGTAACGGGGCGAGCTGCCGTTACTTGTCCCAGCTTCTGTCAACCTAGCAGTTTGAAAGCACATAAAAAATGCAAGTAGAAAAATAGGGACCACCTTTGGTGGGAAGGTAACAGTGTTCCATGCATCTTTGGCATTTAGTCATACCGGCCACATGACCACGGAGATATCTTCGGACAGTGTTGGCTCTTCAGCTTTGAAACAGAGATGAACCCCTAGAGTTGGGAATGACTAGCACATATGTGCGAGGGGAACCTTTACCTTTACCTTTTACTGTGCTTTAATTTCTTGGACTATATGATATTATAACATCATATGAATGAAGTTGTTATATCATATATTATAATTCCATAATATTGTACATATATTTGTTTTGTATTTTTATGTAATTAGTATATCTATATGCATCAATATTGTATATTGTACATATGACATGTAACATACATAACAATGAAAGACAAAATGTGGATTTGCAGGTTAGTGTTAAAATTGTCAGGAACAGCACAATTTTTGTAAATGTAATGTATTACATTACGTTTTTACATATACATCTGAAATGTATCTATTATCTATATTAGTCTTTAAAGTATTTGTAGAAACTTTTTTTAATCCTCTGAGGTGGATCATATTGTAATAACCCCAAGCTTTTCTGAATTATATCAATATTTTAAAAATCATATGGGGTTAAGAGGATCTTCCATAATGGCAGGTAGCACAATAATTTTGTTTTATTCTATTAGTAATAATAATTTACTGGAAGCAATATGAACTCATGTTAACCATAATGTGAATATATCATGCAATTTGATTTTATATGTAATTTGAGTTTATATAATTAAATATTCTAACTTCACACCAATGACCAGAAAAATAGCATCTATATATCTAGCATCCTTACTTTAAATAGGTATTATAATAGTACTATAAAGACAGATTTAATTACTGAATCATAAGCTTACATATTTTTGTACATTAAAATTCTATATATAAATATTTGTTTTGAGCTATGAGAAATTGTCCAGATTCTACTTTAATTTCAAATGTCATCATTTTTATTCTAAACATACATAATAAATAAAAAAGATAAGTATACATATATCAAAATATAACTTAAGCTCGTTGTAAGTATTAATGACAGATATACAAAACAGTTTTTTTCTCTTGCTATGCTGCATTTTTTTAAAAAATATATATAACTGCAGCTAAAAGACTATCTCAAAATAATTTTGCCTATAGAGGAATAGATTTTACAAGGTGAAATTTAGAATGAAATATAGGATCTGAACAACAACATTATGTGAAGGTATAAACAATCAACAAAATAGATGCAGCAAATAGCATTGGTAAATTATAGCTTTGTATGTATTCATTTGTAAACAATGCAGAAAGAAGAAAAATAAACCTAAATTATGGAAGTGTATATTACATTTGGTCTACTTTAAATAAAGTTATATTCTTAGATAAGCGAGTATGGGACTATAAGGAAGTAACAGAAATATGCAGTCTGAAGTCCCAATTTATGTGGATCCTTTTTAGTCCAATCTGTGTAATCCTTTTTATGAATCTTACTGCTGCAAGTTTTCAAAAATTGCTACTGTATTCTTGATCATTCATTTCTATCAGTTTACTTTTCAGTTGATCCCTAAATTTATATATGACCGGGCAATAAATAAAAATAACTTGAGAAAGCTAATGGGCAGACAACAATAATAAAAAGTTTTATTTAAAAAATTGATGACATTTTCTCATGTATGTTAGGAAATAACATCAGTCAATTTATAATCGTTATTACATATATAAACAGTATTATATTTCCATTATATTATTTTAAATTATAATAAAAGATATACAAATTACATAGAAAGATATCACATCAATGCAATAATAAAAAAGGAAGATTTATGAATTTTACTCTTCCATGTGACAGACTTATATATGGCAGGTTGTCAAAGACATATTTGCCACATGCTTCTGTAAGAATATCAATTAAATTTAAGTTTATTTAATTGGACTCGGGGTGGTGAACAGCCATAAATAAAACATACAAATACAACATTTAAAACCCACTAAAATCCAATTAAATAAATTTGGCCATAGAAATATTAAAACCCTAATAATTTAAAACAAATTAAAATTTATAATATTAATTTTTAAAAAAATTGATATTTTTCTCCAGCTAGTAGTATTCTAGCTAACTTGAGGTGGAGGTGGGGGATATCACAATCTACAAAACTGAATCATTGTCATTTCTAATCAAACCCAATTCACTGATTTGCCCACCACTTAAAGTAAAAGAAATTAATTTGCCAAGATTTAAAATAATGTTCTTGTGCTATGAATATTTCTATTGGTGAACAACATTTTAAGGTATAGTGCTGCCATCTGGCTAAGGCCCAAATGAAGAATTAGTCTTCTAACATTTTCACATAGACCATCACATATTCACACAAAATCAGACACTATAAATTTCTATCTGCTTAAGTGAGACAACAGGACAGTTGAAGGGGACAGAATACATGAAAAAGGAAACAGGACTGAGCTCTACTTTATTTCAGATTAGATATGCATTAGCCTTTCCTCAAAAGCTAGAATGCTTAACTTCAATGTTTTCCTTCCCTTTGCACAGGGAGAGGGATTTATATCCATCTGCAACAGATAAAAATAAGCCCCTTCCTGTTACCTGGGTAGGAGAAAAAAGTTGAACCTAGGAAAAACTGGTAATCCTAAACAAAAGCTTCATGGCCAGATGGACAATTGTAACAGACAACAGTTATAATTAAAACTAAATACAGGCTCTGGTTGTTATATAGGCAGGCAAGGATTATGATTTTTTTAGGCTAGTGAAGTTTTGTTTTCATAATATAAAGTCATGCACGTGTAATAACTGAATTGGATTAAGATAAGATTGTACTCATGAATTTTAAATTAACTGTAAGTAGCTATGTAGTTCCCAATAAATAAATATATTATCTTCATCCCCATCATTAAACTATGTGTGCTGTTTATTCATTTGGTCATTCATTGGATCCTGAACAACACAGTGAAAACTTCAGCACATAATTCTAAATTTGTAAATCAAATGTAAAGATATTTAAAAAACCAACAACAAAATTGATGCAACAAATTACATTTATTCCATTGGTCAATAAAATGTGTTTTTTAAATGTTTCCTGTAATCATTTACAAAATGATTGTCAATTAATACAAAAGGGAAGAAAGGAAAGAAGGAAGAGACAGAAGAAGAAGAAACGAAAGGTAAAATTACTAAGTGAAAGTAACAAAACCATAATTTTCAGGCTAAAATTCTTTTTGTTTAGATGCCCTTATATCAGTCTTGACTCATAGTGTTCGCCTGACCAAATTCTTCATAATGTTTTTGGAAGTGGTTTTCCATTGCCTTATTTCTAAGGTTGGCAGAAAGCGTGATTGGTCAAAAAGTCACACAAGTAAGTTGATTCTTAAAACAAAAGTAGAAGTAAGATTTCTAGCCTGAAATCTTTCACCACAACACGAAGTGGCTTTCTTTCTTATCTCAATGTTCTTCAGTCTCATAATGATTGGGGAATTCTGGAAATTGAAGTTGAGAAACACTGCTCTATATGTACCAAGGCACAAATAGAAAACACCCAAAGTAATAGTATAGCTCTCTTCCTGCTCTATTTACAATTGTTCCCCATTTTTTAGGAATGCATTGTTCATTAAAAAGGCATGTTGTAGGGCAATGACTTTCTGGATGAGATTTGCATTTCGATTCTGTGGTTGCTGTTATATAGACCTTCCCTCCACCAGCCCCAATTTTTTTTCTGTTCCTTTTCTGAAACTGTTCATGAAAAACAAAACAGTACAAAATTAAAATTGGTAGTTTCATCTGCCACATTGTGACTTAAACATTGTATGAATTGACTTAAAATTAGCTATTACTGTTGTTAAATTAATAATAATTAATAGTTCATATGATGAACTATAATAAGAAATCTGTGCTATGTTTACTATTTTGTGTAATATTATATATATGTTATGCCTGAAACTATGGCTTTGTATACTGAGCTATAAGAAAAAATGATAAAATTTACTTGATTCAGTAATAAGAAGGCCACCAAGGTGACAAGATGGTGGCCAGTAAAAGTAACAGAAATTAAGGAAATTTAACTTAATCTTGAATTAAATTTGAAATTGCATTTCTAAACAAAGATTTTGGAGGGTATGTCCTATTAAATGCACCATTGAACACTTATTTATATATTTTTCCTGCTGGTAATCTGTTAAAATCTTGAGACTGTTTTCTGGAAGACTTGGTTGTATGGAGATCTATAATATAAAAATTTCACACAGTTCACACTGACCCAAACTTAGTTCAATATAATTGGTTGCTTGTATTGCCTAAAAATAATAGGATATAACTATATAGCATATTTTGCTGAGAGTTTGAAAATACTAGTAGACTAAAATATACAGGTGAAGTCAGCTTTGTCATATAAGATCCAAAATAACAATGTACATGAAATAATTCTGGAGATGGAACAACCAACATTTAAAGCTGAGAAATCCAAGATTTCCTAAGCACCAACATTTTAAATTATTAACCTCAACTTTCAGAGTTTCATCACCTGTAGGGAAAAGAAGAGAAAACAGCAACCAAAGTTAAGCAAGCATCTTGCAATTTGAAGAACATCTTACTTTTTTACTTTTGTTAGTTATGACATATGACTACAAGCAAGTAACAACGCTATCCAATCAACTGTCCCTCTGATTGATGAATACGATTTAACAACAACAAAATTATGCCTTTCCCCTTGAGCATATACTAGAACAAAATTTTATTCTATGCAAAATAGAAACAAAATATCCAGCATCCTTCCTCTTTCATATTTCTAGTATTTATGCTGTGCATTTGACTGTTTTAGTAAGTCACAAGATTTTAACATTGCAACAATTAAAAGTAAAAGGTCCAGTTAGATTTCAAATGTGTCCACGTAATCCTTCAAAAGAGTTGATTTTGGTAATGTAACAGGTTTGGATTGAATCAGAAACTTAGCAACATGTATGCCCAGTGGTGGGATTCAGCCAGTTCTCATCACTTCGGGAGAACCGGTTGTTAACTTTCTGAGCAGTTTGGCAAACTGGTTGTTGGAAGAAATCATTAGGACACAGAACCGGTTGTTAAATTACTTGAATCCTACCACTGTGTATGCCTAGAGAATACATATAACTGATTTTCACCCTCTTCATATAAAAGGAACCTTTTTTTTCAAACATTTCTTAGTAGTCTGTCTGTCTGTCTGTCTGTCTGTCTGTCTGTCTGTCTGTCTCTGTCTCTGTCTCTGTCTCTCTCACTCTCACACACACACACATACACACACACACACCCCATAGGAAAACAAACCCATCAAGACAGGATTCAGTGGTCCATCCTCATTTGAAGATAGAAAAGTCCCCATTTTGGGGACAGAGAATCATTGGTTTGAAAGTGGGATAAAATAGTCCATTTATGTTAGAGTTGAACAGTCCTCCCTCAACAGAAGAATACAATCCCATCTATCTCCTGTCTACAATGCAATCCTTTCCCAAGAAGATTCCACAAGCATTTGCATTCTGATTCAGGTGACCCTGAGGGTACTGATAAAATCCAAGGTGGTCTCAATGGCTTTCAGAGAGAATGCTAACAATCAGATCACTGCAGAAAAATACAATCCTTCCATTCCCGCCACCCCCATGATGCCTGATTCTATACTTCCATCCCCCCCATCTAGCCTCAGTTGATGAAGCTTCTTAGATAAGAAGCAAAACTTCTTCTACTTCCTTAAAGTAAAACAGCCCAGTTGTCTTTTGAAAAAGCACATTTGAGCCAACTAATTCTATTGTATTTTAAGGCTACATTAGCAGAATCTTGCAAGTCTGAAAATAGAAACTTTCCCACCACCACTTTTAACTGCTGATCCATTGAAAGTGGCAGTGGAAAGTATATACTTTCAGACTCGCAACAATCTGTTAATGTAGCCTCACAAGTAGAAAGTAGAATTAGTTTTTCTTGTTCTATTTCCTGTCCGGTTTACTGTAAATACTGATAACAACTGTAACTTTAGCTGATGGTTTTTAACATTCTGCTCAGGTGGTCTGTACATTTGGGAAATGAGAAATCAAAGGTAAAAGAAATAGAAAACTAGTAGTCTCATAATAATAAAGGTTTGCTAATTTGAAAAAAAAAGTAATGAGTACAGCACACTAATATTTAGTTTGATAAATCTAAGCTAATTTTCCTTAATATCAAAGTACTTCTAAAATAGCAACAAAATAACAGCAACAGAGACTAAAGATTTCAAGAAAGTTAAAAAAAATTCTCGGTGAAGATAACAGTATAGAAAGCAATAATACCAAATTAACATAATTGGGGCTAACATGAAATAATATTCATATGTAAGACATTTTCTTCTTTTTCAGTTCTAAATTGAATCCAAGAGCGAGGATGTTATCTATTAAACTTATATCTGTATGTAATTCTGTCTGTATTTTCACAATGACAATTTCATTTCATGGCCCCTTTTGTTGTCTTCTCTTTTAATTATCACTTAAGTGAACTGAATGTGTGCTTATCAACTCTTCATTTCCCTTGTGGACCAAACTATGGAGTATAAGATAGAATTTCCATTTTATCTCTGATGACCTAAATAAGATACATGTAAAAAAAAAAGAGAGAGAGAGAATAGTTTGCTTAATTTAAAAAAGAAAAATACTGACATAGCATTGGCTATAGAGGTTAGGAGAACAGAAGAAATAGTTTTTAGCCCAATTCACTGGTAATTTCTGAATATAGTGCAACATCATCAAAAGGTTTAATAATATCAGATATAAAAATTCCTTAATTTAAAGGACACCAAAGCAATTTAGAATAGAGCTGTACTTAAAAATACTCTTAAAACAAAAATGCATAATTTTCAATAGTTTTAATTTGCAAATTGGAATTTTTTGCAGACTAGAAAACTATTTACAACCATACTTATTCCAGCTGAAATAAAAGACATGGTGACTTCAAGAAAAGTTCCCATAACCTAATAGAAAATAGCCTAAACAAATGCCAATCTTCTTATAGGAAATCTCCACTGACCCAAATAGATACTTATTAATTATATTTTATGATTGTGGGAAAAATATCTTTAGAAAAAATAAATCAATAGGGCAATAAACATAGATATGTTAATTTTCATAGTGACCATTGAGTTGTTAAATATATAACAAATATGTGCTCTGTGACACAAAGTATTGTTTGCTGATTACCTGCTACTGGTGAAAGAAACATTATATTCACGGATGAAATCCAGCAGGTCCTGACAGGTTCTGGAGAACCGGTAATGGAAATTTTGAGCAGTTTGGAGAACTGGCAAATACCACCTCTGGCTGGCCCCAGAGTGGGGTGGGAATGGAGATTTTGAAGTATCCTTCCCCTAAGGTCATTAAGCCCACTAAGCCATACCCACCAAGCCACACCACGCCCACCAAGCCATGCCCACAGAACTGGTAGTAAAAAAATTTCACCACTGATTATATTTCCTGGAATAGTTTAAAATCTATATAGTCTGTTTACAAATGTCTGTATTTTGAGTAACAGATTTCCAGAAATCTGTTAAAGCATTTAAAAGCCTCTATGTTTTGTGTCCTTAAAATTGGAAACTGCACTGGCAGTCCATGAATAATACAACATGCTTCTCCAAGGGTAGTCCAATGCTACATTGATCACAAATAAGGCCACTCACTGAAATTTGGCATACAAGTCTGTAATAGTAAAATGAACATATTTAACATTTTGTATACACTAATGTTCTACTTTTGTTCAGAGCAGAAACAGGAAGGCAGGAAAGTCAGAGGGCTAATTCATCCTATGGGAAATATGGCTATGTCTATTCCTAGGATTTTGTTTATGGAAACAATCTATGTTTAAGCATTTGATAGTGAATCCTGAATAGCTTAAGAAATGCTTGCAGTGAAACTACCTCAGCCATTTTATGTGTGACTTCTTCACTAAGTATTAAAAAAAAAGAGTAATGATCCTTTTTGACTACACTGGAGATTTTTTGAAGAAAAAATTGAAAACGAAACTTTAAATGCTCTAAAAAAATTATTTTAAAAATTACACATTAGTATATAACTAGACATTTCTCTAACAACAAATCTATTTATTTGGCAAACCAAAGTCAAAAACTCATTTTTTTCCCCATCAAAAGCACAAAATCCAGAAGTGATATCCAAATAAAAACCATAAATATATTCTCCTCTTTGAATAGAACAATCAATTTAACCATTACTGCTTTATCTTCCTTGCTGTTGAAATAATACGTATTTCTATTTTCACTTAATAATCTTTACAAACTATTGCCATTTATATTAACAAAATTCACTGTATTCTTTCAGATTCTTTAATC
>WNWU01000007.1:4414878-4437670 GCA_012654045.1 Ptyas mucosa | reverse complement strand
ATATATATATGAAAGAAATATGATAGATAGATAGATAGATAGATAGATAGATAGATAGATAGATAGATAGATAGATAGATAGATAGGCAGGCAGGCAGGCAGGCAGGCAGACAGACTGACTGACTGACTACTGGAAACTATGACTAATCCAAAAGAAAGATAAGCTGTTTTCAAAATTTTTGCAACCTTATCCATTAGTTTAAAAAAGGTTAAAAATTAACATTATCATAAGATGTTCTCCCAATTTTTTTAATCAACAGGACAAAGTGCTTTGGTGTACAGGTAGTTCTCAGTTTACAATTGAGATCAGGCAACTCATAGTTTAAGAAAGATATGCATTCCAATGATGAAAACTTTGGGGAAACACATTTCAATTTAATTATTATTATTTAAATCAGTAATGAGAAAAAGTAAATTTACTTTTGGTTTTATCCCCTTTTTTCAGAATAAATTAGAAACATTAAACTTGAATTTCTACCTTTGCAACTATACAAGTAATCAGAGATCAGATGTATAGAGATATAGCATATAAACTTTTTATAATCATTGTCCACAAAATTCTAGTTCCATTCATAATGAAATCAAACATTAAACTTTATTTATTATATTAACTTACATTTCAAGTTAATCTTATATACCTTGAAATTTCTACGGTATAATCTTCCAGAAAGTTTCTCATGCAATACAAATGAAATTAAAAGCAGACTACAGTTGTATAGAATTACAATTGTTTCACTGAAGCTTGTGACAAGTCAATTTAGAGAAGATTGTGCCCTTAAACTGTAATAGTATTGATTAATGAATGAAAATTTAGATTGTTTTTTTAGACAATTAATATTATTCAATGTACCCATTCTGCCTTACAGGCATATAAAAAAGTAGAACGCTAATAATTAATATGCATATAACTATTAACAGTAGAAAAAGAAGCCCTTAGGATGCAATTTGTTATTTAGTTGAATACCTAGATTATAACCATGAATGTTTTACACTAGCAAAAGACAGAAAGCTAGAATAAAGAAACATTATTAACATACTTAACTGATAAATAATTTTATGATAGCAAATTTACAGCAGAATTCAAAATAAATGGTTGAGCTACTTTAGACAGCTGTTTCTTCTTGCCTAGAGCAATTTTGGTCCATTTTCATAGGATTAAATCTGCTCTGGATAATTAAAAGAAATATAAAACACAAACTAGCATTTTCAAATCTTTCTAAGAAATACAGCAGCAATTGTAAGGATATCTGAACTTATTTTGGTGTTCCATCTGGTTTGTAGTCACATGCACAAGCATGTGACTACAAGGATGGAAATGCAGATATGCATGTGTCCAAAGAAATGATAAATTATTATTGTGATAAAATCTAGAAGTACTTGGAGATTTGAAGGAACAAGTTTATAGACAATTTCTTTAAACTTGTAAAGAATTTCCACAAGAAAATATAATGGTAAAGATATAAAATGTCATTTCACTCTACACATTACTTTCATTATAAAAATCCTAATGAAATTATTCTAATCAGTGTAATTATTACTTAGATGAAAATGGAAGGTGAGCTGATAGTAGTAGTCAAGGAAAAGAGTCTCCACAGACTTATATTGTACCAATCATAAATAGAGAAAGTATTCTGCACGAAGATTGGATTAGATCTATAATAATGCATAGTGCCCCAGGGAGAAAATTAGTTTGGTAACACAATGTTTTAATTTTAAAAATTCACTGCAGGCCAATGAAAACAAGTAGAAGTGCAGTAGGAATTACATCTTAATATAGGCTGGAAAACTGAAGAGTATCAAGGGAGCATAGTTAATATATTCTAAATTATGAAGGGCAAGTGGTCAGTGCCATTGTTTCACTCTGTCTCATAATACAGAAATAGAGAGAATGGTACTGAATGCATTTAAAAGCCAGTAAATTCAAATCCAATTCCCAGACCATGAATGAATGTTAAACTGAAGTCAGATATGCCCAAGCCACCAACCTTGTTAGCTGTTAAAATAATCCTTAAACTGCAAAATGCACAGATTCCAAGTTTGGCAGTTTTGGATTGATAAAATAGCAGTAAAAATGGAAAAGCGTTTAAGTAAAGACATACAGTTGTTGCCTGAGGCGCTCAATACTTTCTGATATAAAGGGCTGAAATTCTCTTAACAATGCTAATCTTTTGCTAGAGACCACATATATACTGGATAAGAATATACTAAAGAAGAAAAAAGTTACGGAGAACCATAATGTCCCACAAAGAGTCCAATTCAATTAATTTTACCCAGAAATAAAATAAAACAACCAATCCACTGAAATTAATCAATAATTTCATTAACTTTAAGTAAGTCTCAAAGGTGCTATTCAAGAGGCAATAGGACTTTTTGGTTTTTCTTTGAAGACGTTTTGCTTGTCATCCATGAAGCTTCTTGGATAAGAAGCCAAATGTCTTCAAAGAAAAATCAGAAAGTCCAATTGTCTTTTGAAAAAGTACCTTTGGAACAACCATGACCTGGATGACTGAGAATCTCCATAGACACAAATCACAAAGTGAAGGTATGTATGTGTGTGTGTGTGTGTGTTTATGTGTGTGTGTGTGTGTATGTATGTATGTATGTATGTATGTATGTATTTATTTATTTATTTATTATATTTGTATCATTTCTACAATCCCACTGGATTCCTGGATGATTATTCAAGTTGTTTAAATAAATAAATAAGAAAACAAACAAGTTTCCTGGTACAATAGAATGTAAAACATAAAGCTTTCAAACTAGAAATAAGAAGGCACTCTAATAAAAACAGGCATCATGCTTCAAATTGCTTCCAGAAGAGATATGTCTTAAACTAACTTCAAAAGGCAGCTAGGTCAGGTGTAATCTAAGAACTTCCCCATGAAGAGTCATCACTGGAGGTGTAGCAAACAGCTATTTTGTTTTTCAAGGACTATTTTCTCCCCATCAAGAACCTCAAAGGATACATAACTTAGCCAAGATCTTATCAGTTGCAATAGTTCCCTAAATCTTTCTATTCACTTTTTTTTCTTTTTAGAATGTTTCATTCGTTCTACAGCCTATGAAAATAGTATAATTATGTATATGCATACTGTAGCTACTATCTAGATGTCATGCACATTCACAATTCAACAAACACAAATATTTAAAAACACAATCAGTGACTTCCATTGATCAGAAATATGAGCTGGCAATGAGGTGTGCTTTGTATATCAATCTTCCATATGATTTCTATTCTACTCTTTCTCCTGTTCATGGTACTTGACATTTTCCCATCATGCTTTGGTCAAGGGAAAGAGTACGAGATTGTGTTTGTATTTTGTGCCCCATTTTTATATCAGCATTGCTAATGCAGCAGGCTTAACCTTCTTACCTCTCTATTGTGCAGTACTTTTTCTACCAATATGGTAATAAGGCTGTGGTTTTCCTGATGGAATAGAAGCAGTATTAATTATACATAGATGGAAGGAAATGATTTCACCTGCCCTGAGTGATAGGCTTCTAGTTCATATGCATTGGAGATGACTGTCTAGATCAGGATGTCAGACTGGCGGCCCACGGGATGGATGCATCACACGCAGGCCATGCCCACCCCGACTCTGTGAATTGGAAAAACGTCATGAAATGTCACATGATGGCAACATGACGTGGTGAGTTTGACACCCGTGGTCTAGATGGTATCAGATTCTGTTGTATAGCCCAAAGTACAAGCAAAATAAAAGAGGGAAGCTGACAAAATGTTGCATGCTGATGACAACCCAGGTCTTTCTAAGATGCTTTGCTTAACTGAAAGAATAGTTCACAGTTGGAAAAAGTCAATCATTGTTTTGAACAGTTGGATATTTTTCGCCATCATTCTTTAATATTACCACATGGCCTCTACTACCTTCTACCATAAGGAGAACAAATAATATACATTGCTACAGTGCAATTAACACAACCTCTAGTTTCTACCCTTTTATCATTCTGCTGCTTCATGAAATATTACAGTTATGATTTGTATGGAGACTGGTCAAGAAGGAGTGGAAGGATGAAGTGGAGGTGTTCATAGCATAGCAGCATCTGAGTGATAAGACGAGTGACTGCATTCATGCCAGCCAGAATAAGTTCTGCGGGGACACTTTATTTTCATTCTAAAAGTGAATAGAGCAGCTGGTTTGCTCTACAAACAACATGGAGATCTCTTTTTTGTGGAGGTCTCTTGTCCTATCTCTATCCCTATGGCTTCTTAGTTGAACTACAGTTTATGTGTCGGTGTATTCAGCATTAATACTAACATACAGTTGGATCACTGTCTTACAGTATTCATAAAACCTTATTGGTTACAGAAGATGAGGTAGTCTAGCACTGGACATTTTGAAAAGGGGACAGTGAAAGATAAGAATTTGCCTGTTCTGACATGTGTGTGGGAAAATACTACATTGGTGATTTAAAAAAAAAATCTCACTGTTTTTATGAGGTTATTTTTCATGTAAGTTTACAATAAATGTTAAAAGGAGTAAGATTCATTTATAGAAGACACAAAAATAAAATGCATGCTTATATGGTGTATCTTCAATCGGTCTTTATCCCAGTACACTATTCCATCTTGTCTGAAGGCTTCCACCATTGTTCCACTGTCAAAGAGGTTCCCTATCAATAACCTCAATGATTACAGACCAGTGGCACTCACTCCTTTCATCATGAAGTGCTTTGAGTAATTGGTCTGCCGGCACATCATTTCTGGACTTCTGCATATATTTGATAAACTGCATACAGTTTGCATACAGAAGAAATAGATCTACAGAGGATGCTATAGCCATCACTCTTCACACTGCTCTGACTCATTTGGAACAGTGGGGGGGCTATATGAGGATGCTTTTTGTAGATTTTAGTTCTGCATTTAACACAATACTTCCACATAGACTAGTGTCTAAACTTATGGATCTTGGACTTTCTTATTCAATCTGCCTTTGGATTATGGATTTCCTGTCTGGCCCCTCTCAGAGGGTCAGATTAGGTAATCATATCTCTTCAGTCCTTATTCTTAACACTGTACACCACAGGGTTGCGTGTTGAGTCCCTTACTCTATACTCTTTACGTGCATGACTGCATTCTCACTCACGCTAGTAATACTATTACTAAATTTGCAGAAGATACAGTGGCAGGACTCATCTCCAGGGTCGTTGAGTCTGCCTATCAAGATGAGGTTGCTTTTTGTGGTGTGGAAACAATAACTTAGTTCTTAATACCAATAAGACCAAGGAGCCTATAGTGGACTATAGAAGGAGTAGATCAGTCATCCAGTCCTTGCTCATCAATGGAGACCAAATGGAGCAAATGGTCACTTTTAAGTTTCTGGGTGTTATCATAAAAGAGGACCTGACTGGGGCAGTCACATTGCAGCACTGGTTAAAAGGGCCCAGCAGAGATTATACTACCTGAGACTTCTCAGGAAACAACAACTGAATGAAAAACTCTGGTGACCTTCTACCGCAGTACCATAGAGAGTATTTTAACTTACTGCACCTATGTATGATTTGCCAATTGCAGAGTGGCAGATAGGACTACACTCCAGAGATATAACATCATTGCCCGTAGGATCATTGGTTGCCCTCTCACCTCTTTGGAAGAGCTTTATAGCTCCCACTGCCTTAAGAAAGTTCAAAACGTTCTTAAAGATCCATCTCCTCCTGGTCACCCTTTTTTTGAACTATTACCATCTGGCAGGATAATAAAAACAAGGACATATAGGCTGAAAAACCTTATATGCCAGGGCATCCAGTATTGAATTCTACTGTATAGTGCAATATTAATGCAATATCGGGTTTTCAATTCAATTGTATAGAATGTGAAGGATGTGTGTTTGTGTTTTATTTTTATAGTTATAATGTACACTGAATATGGCATTTAATTTCATTGTATAAGATGCAATGACAATAAAGTAAACTAAACTAATAAACTCACACATATTTGGATTTATATTCTTTAGTAACATATTCTGTGATGAGAGCCATTTTGGTGTAGTGGTTAAGGCATCGTGCTAGAAACTGGGAGACTGTGAGTTAGATTAATTAGGCATAAAGCTACCTCGGTTACTTTAAACCACGCAGCTGACTTTATGCCTAACTCAGCCCTCAGCCCTCAACTAACTCTGTCAGTCCTAGGAAGGAGGCAATGGTAAACCACTTCTGAAAAACCTATCCCAAGTAAACTGCTGGGACTTGTCCAAGCAGTTTCCAAGAATTGGATATGATTAAAGGAAGAAAAAGAACATATATGTAATAATGTATACTTCCTATAAACAGTATATAGTATATTCTTTATATAATTAGATCTAGATATAAGGGAAAATATAATAAAGAAACTGCTATTCTGAGATACTGTATTTCATATCTCTCTCTCTCTCTCTCTCTCTCTCTCTCTCTCTGTGTGTGTGTGTGTGTGTGTGTGTGTGTGTGTCCTCCCTCTCTCTCTCAAATATTATAATCATATCTGGGAAAGACTCTAGGAGACGGGTGAATAACTGTTGCCTAAGGAAAGTCAGATAAGGGAGAAGATAGCCAATATCCCCTCCCTCCCTCCTCTCTCTCTCTCCCTCCCCCCTCAAGCATATTGTAATGATATGTGGGAAAGAAAGGAGGTAGGTGAAGAAATGTTGCTTCAGGAAAGTCAAAGAAATGAGAAGATAGCTCAATACCCACTCCCTCCCTCCCTCCCTCCCTCTCCATTCTCTCCCTCCCTCTCTCAACCCCTAACATATTGTAATGATATGTGGTAAAGAAAAAAAGGAGATGGGTGTTACCTAAGGAAAGTTAGATAAAAGAGAACATCACCCACAGTTGGTTATTTGATGGCTCAAGAGACTCAGAACCGTTAAAACTTTATTCAGAGATAGTGGGAGAACTGTACTTTCTGACTTGCAAGATTAAGGTCAGCTTTGACTGGTGGTCCAGAGTATGCTTTCATGTATGCTTTCAGTTTTTCCAATAACTCTAATTGTGATTTTTCCTCTTCTTTTCTTTCTTTTTTGAAGGCCCATACATTTTCTAAGTTCCTCCTGCTCCTATAAACTTGCCCAATGCATATTTATTTGCCACTGATCCCTTTCTTGTTTTACTAAACAAATTAAGCAACATAGCAATATATATAACTGGAAAAAAATCTACTTCTAGTCTGTGTCATCTATTTTTCAGTACTCTTGAAAAACAATATATATAGAAGATTGATATAATGTACTCAGAAAAATAAATTAGCATCCATCATCATAAAACATTTTCATTAAAGATATAAAAATAAATAACCCCAAATTGTACAGTTTATTTTGGTTTTGGAAGGCTCTCGTTACCATGTTTCCAACTTTAAGTATACACATATCTCTTAGAGAAACTAAAAGGTAACTTCAGAATGAGAAAATACTTGCCATTTCTGAGAAGCCCCTACTATGGGCACTACCTTCCAAAACAGTAATCAGAAATAATTTGATTTAGGGAAATTATTCAATTGCTTCATCAGCACTTTTACCAAATTTACCATAGTTATTTTGTCATTTCTAAAGACTTTATTTTATTTATTTATTTTATTCTTTACTAGTCCAAACCCCTGCTCAAGCAGGAAACCTTATACCATTTCAGACAAATGGTTTTCCAATCGCTTCTTAAAAACCTCCAGTGTTGGAGCACTAGAAGCCAGTATCTATCAATCAATAAATTTCCAACTATCTGCTATCTAACATTGGCCTGTGTTTCTGCAGCCTAGATCTGGCTATTCCTTTCACCATTTTCCTGAAAGACTCCAAATTATGATTAATTTAATTAACTTCTTCCACTGCTCTCACAATAAAAACCAAACATATTTACATTTTAAATGTAATGTTTTTTTAAAAAATCAATTTTCTAATATAACTAGAAAAGAAAAATTAATTAATATTATTAATACAATAACTTTGGTTATTTATGAGTTGAATTATCATATCTGGATATATCTAAAATAATATATATTAGTAAATTTTCTTGTTGACACTATTTTATAGTAAAGATTTTAGGATTACAAACAATACTGTTAGTTTCAAAAAGTTGAAGAAATCAGATAGAAAGATTATTAATTACTATTATTTATACATTACAATGCTTATTTTACAAACATTCATGAAATATATGATAGAATTACCTAATATGACTAGGTAATAATTTATAATTCTGAATCCCGTACATTATGCAAGAACATAACTATTCTACAATAAAGTTTTGTTCTGATTTTCAAATGCATTTCCAAATAAATTGAAGAGCAAAAAGTTGCTTCTCTAAACAATAGATCTGAAAGTGTATCTTATACTTGTTGGTAAAGATACATAAATTGAGATTCAAGCACTAGAACAGTTTTCAGGAGGCTTGCATATAGCTTTTTGTTCATAATTGGTTGAAATTTACATTAAAAATGGCTAAAAAAACTGTTTACTTGGCAGCATCAATTTTAACAGGCATGCCTGTGAAAGGCTGTCGGTATAGTTTAAGCACAATATTCAAAGACAAAAAGCTAGCTAACTGGCTCATTGCACCATAGCATTTAATGTACTGACACACAAAGAAAATGTTAGCTTTTTTTCATGGCACCTGTACTGCATTGAGAGTGGGTCAACCACACAAAATTATTCCTTGATGTTTCATCCTTCACTAAGCATCTCCATATGTGAAGGCTTATGTATGACTAAGAAGTTGCACATATCTAAGAAAAGGTGATTTATTGAATGAGTTTAGCTTATTCTCTGTAATCCTATTCAATCCTATTTTGCTAATCATCTGTTTAACGATATAGTCTCTTTTTCTGTGCACATGAACTGATCACTGCATTGATAATTTTAAGGGGCTATACCATATCAGTAATAATGTTTAGATATTTATCTTTCTACAATCATTATTGTCTTTTTGAACTTTTCTAATTATTATGATTTCTGAAGTAATGGCTGGCAAATGTCCAGATAGTTTAACAATTCTGTTATGTATATCAGGGACAACTATATATATATATATTATTTCATATTAAATGCTGCATTGTACAAATATACAGAATTGAGGACACCCATCCTCTTTTCTTTAGTGCAAATTAATTTAATTGCAACAAAATCATACTATTCTCCAAAACTAACAAGGGTGCTATAATAAAATAATTCAATTTGTTGTTTTATATGAGTTGAGCAGTACTACTAATTGTTTGATATACATATTTCTATTGAAAAAATATGAGCATCACATTTTCTCAGTACCAGATACATAGGAACCTGTATGTATGTAGCACCCATGCATTCTGAGCTCTTTGAATAACAGTGTTTTGTCTCTTATATTTAATTATTGAAATAAATTCCTTTCACATACTATCTTCTTTTCCACTGACTTACGTATTAAAATAATTAAGTAAATTGTTTATAATATCCAATCCCAATCCCCAAAACCGCAAATCCCTGTTGGAGTTAAAAAAGGCAGAGGGATCAAAGTTAAGAAGAAAGTTCGTAAAAAGGAAAAGAAGAAAGCCTGGAGAAATGGAAAATAACCCTGCTTGACGAGATGATGGTCCTTAAAAAGCATTGTTTAAATGTTTAAAGACTTTGAACTTTTGGGGGGGAAGAAAAAAAAAATACTACACAGCAATTCAATGCCAGTTAACCAAGTGATGGACGATGAGGAGGCAATTTATAGTTGTATTGGAATATTTTGAGAAGAATAAACAGATCACAGCAATGCTGGTGTGTTGGGTTGTGAAATATGCCCTGACTTGAAGGAATTGGAACATTTTATTAAGGACTGTGATAAATCTGGATTTAACTGTAAACGTAGAAGTCTCATTGAATATACTAAATTGGAGCTTCCTGTTTGATGGTAATAAATATAAGGCAAAAGGACTATGGATCTAGAGCAATTGCAGTTGATCTGGTGGTTTCCTTAATACGCTTGATGGATCTACTAATCTAGTTTTGACTGGATTTGATGGATATTACTACAATTATAATTATAAAGTCACTCGGGGGGTTTTTTTTTATAAAGAAGCAAATTACTATTTAGGTGGGTAGACGCAAATGATGAAGATATTCTATATGCTGTTGGAAGATGTGAAGACAAGAAGATTAGCAACTGGTTTAATCTAGTATGAAGAATTAAAATGTTTGATATAGTTATTAAATGATGTTTTATCTGTATTGATAAATTTATAAGAAGTTTGATTGTTATACTCCTTTTTTGACTAAAAACTTTATTATTATTGTTTTAAGTGTTTTAACTATAAATGGACCTTGATGGTTTAAAAATGGAGGACGGAAGATTTTATATAGTATTCTATTTTAAATTTGGGGGGGGTTTTTTGTTTTTTTTTTTGACTGAGGGTTTTTTATTTTTCTTTGTTGTTGGGTTTTCTTTTTCTGTTTTAAATGAAAGAAGTTACAAAATATTTTGTTAGATTGTGTAGACTTAATAATTTGCTAAGTATTAATTAGTTATACTGAGTAATGATAGTTGTGATTACGTAATATTTAATTGTTTTATTAACTGCTGTAACTATAAATGGAGACATGGAGATTGATTTTGTCGAATTAGATGGAATGAGAAGAAAAGAAGACTTGCTTTCCTTTAATTTACTTGTTTAATGATTAGGATTATGATAAGTGTGAAATGGAGTTTAACTTAGAGAATTTGAGCTGTATTTTATCATGTACTTGTATTTGCTCTGGGAAGTCCGGGGGGTGGTGGGGGAGGGGGGAGAAAATGTATGTAAAAATTTTATTAAAAAACTTTTTCAATAAAAAAAAAATAATTAAGTAAATTGTATACCTTGAATGGCCACCACCATTAGAAGGTGACACCGTGCTTTGCGAGGGATGTTACCTAACAGAAAAACAGAGTTGGAAGGAAATTTGGAGGTCTTCTAGTCCAACTCTTCTTTAACTCCAATGAGTAAAGTAATAACTAGCAGGTCTCTTCCAACTCTGTTAATCTATGTAGTCAAATTCTCTGCTCAAGCAAGAGACCCTATACCATTTCAGACAAATGGCTGTCCAGTCTCTTTTTAAAGCCTACAGTGATGAAGCATTCATAACTTCTGTAGGCAAGCAATTTCACTGGTTAATTGTTCTCACTGTTAGGAAATTTGTCCTTAGTTCTAGGGTGCTTCTCCCTTGATTAGTTTTCATCCATTGTCTGGCCTTCTGGTGCTTTGGAAAATAGTTTAATAGCTCTTCTTAGTGGCACCATCAAATAGTGAAACACTGCTATCATGACACCTGTAGTCTTTCTTTTCTTTTCTTTTCTTTTCTTTTTTTTCAGCCTCAGAGTGAAGCCATTGTCTCTTCCCTTTTTAAATTATTTTTAATGAGTTTTGATGGGGTTTTGGTAATAGTAAAGTCCAGCCCCCATGATCCATTACATTTTTCTTCATTAGTAGAAGATGAATGATTCAGAAGGACCTTTTTCAAAATTATAATTTTGCAAATTTAAAAAAAATTGAAATAAAAATGTAGTAGATAAATCATCAGAGAGGGTGGAAGAACAAAATTCTTTTGTATTTATTGTAATTGTAGAAGTTTTCTAACCATTCAACCTATGCAGCACCTTATTTGGTTTTAAAATATTCTGTATCATTTCTCTGGGTACATTCAATTAATAGAAGCCAAAGAAACACATTACTACTTTGATTTGTTGTAACCATTCATGTTTTGCTTTCAATTAATTAAATGTAAAGGGTAAAGATGCAACAGATTTTATGTGTTCACAAAGTATATGTGTTCTGAATAGACTATAGTAATAAAATCCAACTAGACCAAAGCATTAAGCAGTTCTCCTGAGACTAAATCTGTTTCTGCTGCTTCATGTTTAGATTGTGTAATTAATTTGACAAACTCTGGTAGCCAATTTAGTGTGGCATCATACCTAAAGTTAAATGAGGTCAAATCCTGGGACTTATTATTAAATTTATTTGACAGATAAGTTAGCAGAATCAAATATTAATATAAACAATGGTGCATCATGGACAATGGGTCTCCAAAAGGAATTAGGCAGAAAATAAATGATAACCTTTGAAAATTACAAGAGGTCTTATATATGGAATACAGGGATATAGTCTCTTTCAAGTATAAACCATGTAACACATATTTTTGTTAAACTTTAGGATGTACTTGGTTAAAAAGAGCTTGTACTATTAATATTCTGAAATAAAATCTCACCATAAATTATTACAAAAGTCAGACTATATCAAAAATTGCAGTGTAAAATTCTTAGCAGAAATTATGAATGGGGAGAGAGGTTTTGCAAATTAAAATAGTTTTGCATCGATGTAGAAAAATAGTTTCTGCTAACTCTTTCTATGCTGATGACTGCTGTAAAACAACAAAATACTGCTACAAGTAGAAAGGAAAGTTGAAAACACCTACTAATACCTTATAATCACTAAAATGAGTGCAATTTTGCAACTCCATAGGACTCCATACAGCAGCTTATATCACATTTGGAAATTTCCTTTCACACCAATGTTATAGACCTAGTATCTTACTGTGTAAACCCTCCTGTGTTTATTATATATTGATCATAAGAGCTTTTTTCTTACTGTAATATCTACTTTATCTGTATTATTTTGTATTTATCAATTTTGAAATGATCCAATCAAAATTATTACAGTTAACAGCTATTGTAGGACCACAGTTAATTGACTGATTATGTGTGATTAAGTTGGTTCTATCTGAAAGACATTAGAATTGTCTCTCTATGGCCTGAGCATCAGAATTTTCATTTCATTACCTTCCAATATTAAAGCATATGTGTTCAGGCCTTCAAAAAGTTCTTATTTGGCTCCCATAGAGGCAAGAATAAACATTATTAGAAATTATACAGTATATACAGTTTCCCATATTCTAGGAAAATGATAGCCATGGGTAATAATTTACATTTACTGATTGAGCAGGAATGGTGACTTGGAATTTACTGTTTGTTTTCAAAGCTTCTGCATTTGCACAAATATCTTCTTGGAAAAGAAGCAATTTTTTTTAAATTGTATGGTGTGGTGTTCTTTTTATTTTTTTCTAGCACCAACTGTTGATAGATCTTGCTGACATTCTCTACTTTCATGCTCCCCCCATTCAAGTAAGTCTACAAAGTTAATTTTGCAGCCACTAACCCAGTCCTGACACTGGATTACAATCTTCAATCACAGATAGTCAGAGTTACAATTTAGAATCAAGCAATAGTTTATAAATGCTACTCGCCTCTAATATATATGAATAAATCAACGTCATTTAACATATAATGAAATACAGTGCTTTTTTTTAAACCTAAAAACAGAAAAACAAGTTATAGATATATGTAACATATACAGTTATACATTATCTTTAAATGGTCAGTTATAATGTTACATTTTAATATTATCATTATCTGGTCATCTCAGGTAATCTCAGGTAATACTTCAGAGTGTATAAATATTTTGTCTTTTAGTTAAAAAAAGCTTTATGCTACATTTTATATCTTCACTATGACTGTTTTAAAAAATTTTATTTCATGTAGAAAATGTCCAGAAATGTAATAACTACTTGTTTCTTCACCATGTTTGAAATACATGAAATGGGAATTACAACTAATGCCTGTAATATTATTCTGTTATGTTCACAAAAGATACATTCAATAACAATTGTGAAATCAATATTTCTTTACATATAATTAGGCTTTGAAAGAATATGTAGGCAAAATGGAATAGTTGCATAAAATTAAATTGAAACCAATCCTTTGTAACAATACATAACAAATCACAGTGGATAACCTTCAACACAGTGTAAAATGTATCTCAGTTGTGAAAATACATAGCTTAGTGCAAACTGTTTCATTCTGCTTGAAATTGAAGACAAACATGGAATATATTATGCAATGAAGCTTAACATTTGTAAATTATGCTAGCAAGCCAGGTAGTTCAATACCACTCTTTTAAGTATGGATGGCACTGTTGCAAATTGTGGCAGAGCCATTTATTTTCAGGTACAGTGGGAAAATATATAAAGAATATTTTGCATACTCTTTAGAAAAAAAAACATAAACTAAGAATGCCTAAATCTTTTTAATGTATCAAAAAGCTTATTATAATATTCTCTGAGGCATGTCATTAACAATAGTTTTGCTATATAGTCTCTATTATAAAGTAAGTTCATTTAGTAAGATAAAAAGTTACATTTTGTTTTTAGGGGGAAAAGTATGAATATATATTTTGAAAGCAAAAATGTATTGTAAGAAACATTTACAGAGAAATTATGGGTCATGGCCCCAACCATTCTGGCATTCAAAGTTTATTCAATACTTTTAATAAACCAATGGTCACTACCAGCACTAAGCAGAGTAGATGATTCAGATAGTATATGAAAGATGAGTTATACAGATAATTTTGCCACTGAGTATTGGTTGTTCTCAAGCATCTATACCCGAGAAAGCTGCCTAATCAAATGAATTGTAAACAAATTAAAAAGGAAAAAATAATGAAATGAAAGCAAAGAAAACTAACATATATTATTAGAATAAAGAAGATAGGTGAAAAATGATACATGCAGAATTATAATAAATATAATGCATTAATTATGGAAAACATCAAAACTGTTGAATTAATGATACCGTGTTTCCCTGAAAATAGGACATGTCCCAAAAATAAGGCCAAGCCTGATTTTTGGGGTAGGCGTAAATATACGCCCTCCCCTCAAAAAAAGCCCTCCAGCAAGTGTGGCTGTTTTTGTCATGGATTGCGGCCACTTCTGCAGCAGGAGGCCAAGCGATGCACCCATTGTGCCTCGCGGCGGCCTTCCAAAGGGTACTGTAGCAGCAGCTATCCACAATTTTTTTCCCCTTATTTTGTCCCGACCATACTGGGCCATGTGGGTCAGGACGAAATAAGGCTCAACAAATTGTGATAGCTGCTGTTATGGTACACTTTGGAGGGCTGGTGCAAGGCGCAAGCCTCCTGCTGCAGAAGTGGCTGCACCCGAGGAGTGATTTTGGAAGAGAAGGCAAAGGGGAAATGATCCCTTGCAAACTCTCGCCCTGCTCCTGCCTCTCCGCCAGGCGACTGCCAGCAGCCCCAGATGCCCAAACCACATGCCTGCCTGGCTCCCTTTTCCATAGTGCCCAGCTCTTTATTGAGGGGAGTGGGGGAGAAGCAAGAGGCATGGAGCAAGACAGGGCTCGCTCTTCTTGCCATCTTTTCTCCCCCTCTCGTAGGGCATGCAGGGCTTCCTGTCCCTGCCCCAATTGGATGCAATTTGGGGATGGTAAGTGGGGAGGGGTGGGGCTTGGGAGACGTGAAATGTGTCTTACCTGCCTTGTAGCTCTGTCACGTGTCTTGCCATTGTCTGCAGGCAAACACATTGTAGGGTAAAAGAAACCTCGTGAGTTCAAACTTCTCGAATTCGCAAGAAGTTTGGTTTTACCCTACAACATGTTGTAATGATCATGCAAAAATCCCAACTATTTTCCTGCACCACCCTGGAATTTTGGGCATGGAAGGCCTCCTGCACTAACCTTGAATCCAAAATGGGGCACGGGGGTGGACTCATGTGAGGGGCAGGGTGGGGTGGGGCCAGCCAGAGGTGGGATTAGCCATTTCTCCAAATTGGTAAAAAATTTAACAACAGGTTAACCAGTGCAAACTTGGCTGCAACCCTCCTCTGCTTATTGTTCTTATGATCTGGCTAAACACATTACAAGAGAAATAATACAGCATTAGTTACAGTACTTTGATTTGAATGATTGTATAATAAATATACTGTATAAATAATACAGTATATTTATACAAATACAAATTATACAACTATATTGTATAAATAATTATACAATATATAAATATTGTTCTGCAAAGTCAGACAGAACTTGTAGACATTTCTACAGCCCATACTGATTTGGAAGTATAAACATTATGTGAAATGTTATAAACTACCTAATAAATAGACTTGCCTGGCATCAGGATCATTTCACATATGTACTGTCAATTCAAATCTACTTTCTTGAAATTATTATTATTATTATTATTATTATTATTATTATTATTATTATTATTAAATTAATATTATTAATCTCAAAGAATACATACTTTTAGGATGGATACTTTTTACACAGTTTTTGCTAACTATTATTATCAATGTATTATAAATACAGTAACCTTGCTATGCAGCCTTAACACATAGCATATATTTGTCTATATTGTAATCTATTTTTTTTAAATCAGTGGAACCTTTATTTGTTCATACTTGCTGAAAATGTATACTGATCAATACTGTATTTTTGGAGCTGAAGAAAAACAGTTGCGTTCTTAATTGAAAGCTTAAAGATTATTATGAAGCATAAACTTTTATATGGCTACTTTAAAAAAAACAATATATCATGTGGTCTACTTTTATTCATTTTTGATACCACACATAAGTATGTTTCCCATTTCTGGAAATTGGTTATTTCATTTTGTCTCTAAAATGAAGGAATTGTAATTAATATATTCAATTATTGTTAATAAATAATAATAAAGACTGAAAATATGAGAGATAGAGCTAGTAAAAATAACAATGTTTATGATGACAATCATACATATAGGTACAAAACCTTAAAAGGGTATCCCATGGCATGTGCAAAAATTAACTTATATGTATGACTTAGACATACAGTTTCCCATAAATTCCCAAGAAATTAAAAAATAGCAAAAGCAACACAAGACCAAACTATATATTCTCATTAATCCATTAATTCAGACTTGTAAAAAGTAAACATATTAGTGCTGGTGCATGTCCTCTAGAAAATAAATTAGAATCTGGGAACTACCTGAATGGAAATCAAAAGATGTTACAACATCTGTCTTTTTCATAATTAAATCCCATACGTTTTAACATCTTGGGATTTGGAAAATAATTTGAATGTTGACAGCTGCATTTATAAGTAAATAACATGCAGAACTTATTTTATCCAGTCCTACTGCACAATAACAGTATAAAGTTTTGTTTCCACTTCATATGTTTTTACATTAATGTGTGGATGACAGGGCTAAGTAAAAAACAGCACTGCAGCTACCACAACATGTTTTACAAAGTTTCTTTATGTAAGTTCCTTGATAAACATTATTTTAAACCTGGGTAGTTCAGTTTAAAAGCATTTTGATGTAATAGATTAATATGAAAGGGTAGTACATAATTATTTTAAGATACAGTATAGATATTTTATGTTTGTGCAATGGTGCCACATGAAGAATCAACATTTGATAGAATTGTTATTTAGATGTAAGCATATAAATTGCTTCTGTGAATCTCTTAGTTTGACTTTGCCCTTATGGATCACATATTCTATATTCACAACTATCAGCAAAACATGAAAAGCCATCATGGTTTAAAAAAAATAGTAGTGCTTGATATACACATGTATATATAGGAGAGATAATAAAGTTCCAGATTTCAGTTAGAGAGTGATGAACTTCCTTATATAAAGTAAAAAAGCAGCATGAACATCTGGCCATTCTCTCAAAATGAAGTTAAGTATGTCTTTATTTGACAGGAGAGGAGAGTTCAGATCCAGATCAGGTTTTGGACTACATTTTGGAACAAATTACATTTAAGCTTCAAGTTCAGATTAGATAAGTGAAATTTTAAAAGTGGACTTTACACTGAAGAAAAGTTGCAACTTTATTTGTTCTCACATAATTCACTTTTACTTGGGACTTCCTTTGTCTAATGCTGGTAATATGAGACTGAAAAATGGATTACCTTCAATTTTAAATCCCTGTCAGAATGAAAACAGTATCAAATTTGAAAACAAAATTTGTTATGTTCGAAACTTAATTAGAATACGCCAATGAGTGAAAGTAACAGTCCAGCTGAAGTTTGAGAACATAAGGAGGAAAAATCTGTTTACTTCATATTACAGAATATAATCACTCATAAGTACATTTTTAAATGCTAAGGTTACTCTTTTTACAATATTTTGTATTGGGATCTGTCAGGATGATGTCATGCCTTTCCGAATTTACCAAATTTTTTATTCTATTTTTTTTTAATTTATATTTATATGCCATTAAATACCAATATATTTAATGTTATACAACATGTAGTCAAGATATCCTAGTTTGAAGCTGCAATTAAATATGGGCATTCTATATACAACACCTTGCTGTATGAAAAAAAATCCCAATATTATTATATGCACACCTAGCTGTGCCCTTCATAATTCTGTTGCAACTGCTAGGACACTTTTCTAGGCAGAACAACATCTTGGCTGGGCAAAAGCCACTCACTCCTGTGGTGTTGGGCCAAGCTGGTGCTGGGCTTAGTGCTGCAAAAGTCTTTGTACATAATGTTGGGGTTCCCAGGACTTTAGTTACCAGTTTGATGCTACTTGGAATACAATGCTCTGATAACAGTAGTTTATACCTTATCATCATGTGATTGCCCTAGTACCGTCAGGGTCTCTGAAGCACTGTTGTTTAATCAAAATGCAGTTAAAACACTATAAAAGCCATCGAGTATATAACTATATACATCCAACAGGAACAGGATAGATAGAGATAAATTCTAGAAAAGCAGGAAATGCATCACTGAACAATGGAGATGAATGCTAGAGAGAAATAAAGCTGCATACAAGGCAGACATAACACCTGTAACAGTGTAGGCATGCACGAGGCAGCTTCAGGGAGGCCTGCTAGGCCCAAAACAGAGTATGGGGGGTTTCTGCACGCATGTGTGGGGGGCAGGGGAGCATGCAGGGGAGTGGTACATGCATGTGCGGGGGGGTTGTCATGCACACATTGTATTATGGGTGTGGGCACACATGCGCACACGGTCATACACGCGCACACTTTTTCAGCA
Organism: Ptyas mucosa; assembly: GCA_012654045.1. Lineage (NCBI taxonomy): Eukaryota > Metazoa > Chordata > Lepidosauria > Squamata > Colubridae > Ptyas > Ptyas mucosa. The sequence continues at coordinate 4,418,849 of WNWU01000007.1, read as the reverse complement.
TGCAAGGACAAAAAGGTTAGCCATCACTGCCCTAGTATAACATGTTCTATATGTATTGCTTTTGGATTAACCTAGAAGCTATAACTCTAAAGCTACAACTTGTATGGAATGCTAGATTCTGAACTTGCTGTACTATTGTTGATATTTATCAACAATTCCTTATTGAAAATAATTTGGTCAGGACTTCTAAGATGTCCTGCTGGAGGTCTTACATTTTTCTAAGGCTAATGATATATGGATCTGGTGACTGAAGACATCCACACTCTGGAATGTCGATCTCCTGGAACTATAGATAGCTGAAATCCTGCTTGTGTTTAACAATCAACTGAAGTATAAATGGCTCCAATACAACAACTGAATACTGAATATCCAGTGGGAATTATTCACCCTTTAAAACAGAGGTGTTTCATATATATACAGTATTTTTGGCACCCATAAACTAATTTTTATAAATGTACCTTTTCAAAGAGAAGAGCTAAACTGAATTAAGTGAAGGAAAACACATATGGTAATATTCACTAGACTAGATAGTGCAAGAAAAAGAATCAATCCATCAATTTAGCATTATAAATGAAGAAGTCAGCACTTTATTCATAAATATGTTTGTCCATATCCTTGAAGATTGTGTGGAAATCCTGCCCTTGTTATGATTCAATAATTTACTTAATATTTTGAATATTAGAGAAAGACAGAAAGCTACTGGTGAGACAGCTAAGCTGATGTACCAGATATTAAGCTCATTATTGCTTCATTTCTGGTTGGGTTAATAAGTTTCACTGTGTAATATTGTGACATAGTTACTGAGGAGCTTTTATGCAACAAAAAAAGTTGTGACTGCACATAGGAATGAAAAGGATAATTCCACAAGAGGCTTGGTAAAATTACCATTTTAAAGAACAATATTTAATAGAAATTACATATATGTTGTCATGCTTCATGCTCTTGCATATGCCAGCACACAATGTCATTTTATGAAAAATATATTAGTGTAAAAATACCATAGATACTATGCTATTTTTATCATTCTTGGTTTGCAACATAGTAGAGTTCTAAAGAATAATCTTATAGAGATATTGTATTTAGACATATTCAACTGTTTATTTACTGTGGGTATCTAAAACACTAAGTGTTGTGACCCCGACTCCCGAACCTGTCCTAACAGAGGAAAAGGACTCAGAAGGTGATGGGGAGGAACTGATAAGGCCTCCCTCTCCAGACCCTCCTCTCTGGCAATGCCTCAGGTTCCATCCGAAGGCCAAGAGGAACAGCCTGGGATATGCCAGGAGAAAAGCATATCGGAACAATAACAGATAGGGAGCGAGGATGATGAATCCTGGCTTGATCCCAAGCAGCGTTGGAGGGAGAAGCATGCGCAGCAACGAAAGAGGCATTGGAAGGCCAAAGATTGAACTGAGTCACTGAGCCACACCCCACAAGGAATAAAAGTGGGTGTGATTGCTCTTCAGGCTTTGTGACAGTCAAAGTTAAAAACCTGAGAGTCACATCGTATTACCTGAAATCTGAATTGGACCTTGGCCAATTCTTGCTTCGTGGATTACTTTTTGCTACTGAACTGGACTAAGGAGAAACTCCCTCTTTTGCTAACTGTGAGTGAAAACTGACTTGGCAGGCATTTTGCAGTTTACTGCCCAAACTCTTATCTGCAAGAGTTTCTAGTCTGATTGCTTAATAAAATCTTGGCAGGCGTGCCTGGTTGTGTGTTTGCCTGTGTGGGGAAGGGGGACAGAACACTAAGCTTATAACTGAGATAGTTGAGAAAATGGACAAAATGTATAGGGCTATGTGGAAGATCTTTCATTTGATTGTTTTTTATTATTATAAATTTGGAACAGTTATGATTTCATTTTGAAATATCAAGCATTTATATATTTTCTTGTTTTTTCTAAAGTAAAATAAAATTCTAGCAAAGGGGGACATGAGAGAGAATTTTACCAGGATTTAACCTTTTGTTCCTATCTATTGTTCTAGTATAAAGAGGCATTTAATAGATGTCATTTACATTGTCCAAAAATGGTATATTGAAGTTAACACTCCAACAGCATAGACCTGGAGATGGACTATCAAGAAACCTCACTAAATTTAGCAAGGAATAAATTCTGTGGGAACAGATCCATGAGAACAAATTTGCATTCTGAATTGTTAGTGCATTGTTTATGCTGAGATACCTGGCAACAGCTGACTATTACTTTTGACAATAAAAGTTTAGTCCAGATATTACATTATTATTTCCAGTAAGCTTGAACTACAATTGTTGCTGTTTTTCCTATCAAGCAATATTAAACATTAGCAAGAACAGAGTCATTTCTACATCCCCAACTATCTTACACGTGATCATGATATTTTACTGATATTATCTATTGATAAGCACAGTGAAGTACCCATGCAAAACCACAATGAATAGAATACTTGATTATAGGGTTCCCAAACTCTGGTCAATGGACCAGTATCTGTCCATGCTCTGTTGGGATCCGGGCCATGCAAGCGGCAGGCAAGTATGCAAAGCTTCAATTGGACATGTGTGGGATCTAGATTGCACATGTGAAAGCATCCCCCCCCCCCCCGTTGCCATTGCCACCAGTCCATGGAATCAGAATCTAATACAGACTACTGCTGTATTAGAATAGAATAGAATACAGTACTTTATTTGCCCAAATGTGATTAGACACTCAAGGAATTTGTATCCAGTGAAGACACTCTCAGAATAACACAAAACAACAGAATAACAATAACAATAACAACAACACCAACAACAATAGAAGGGGATAGCAAGAAAGATAATAAGGATATGATAATGCTACAACCGTACAACATGACTAAATGTACAGAGACATTAGACAATACTGTGAGAATTAGATCTTGAGTAGAGTGATGGCACAAGGGAAAAAACTGTCCCTGTGTCTAGTTGTTTGGCATGCAATAGCCTGTAATAGGTGTCCCAAGGTAAGGAGTTGAAACAGTTTATGTCCAGGATGTGAGGAACCTGTAAATATTTTCTCTGTCCTTCTGACCGCTCAAAATACAGTTGTTCTATGGAAGGAAGGCTGGTTGCAATTGTTCTTTCTACAGTTCTAACTATCTGTTGGAGTCTGTACCTGTCCTGTTTGATTGTTGTGCAAAACCAGACAGAGCTGATTTTTTATTAAAAGGGGTTTTGAGGCTTCATTACTAAAATAGCATGTTTGATGTACTAAATTTTCTGTCTGATTTTCCTGTGGAAGTAATTGGCATGAGCAGCAGTGCCTAGCTTTTATTATGTCCAGGTCTTGGAGATAAAATTTTCAGCAGAAGATTAACAAATTGATGCCAGTATTATACATATGGTTACTTACTACAAAGCATAAGATTTTTATCGGTACCTGTGACATGATTATTGGTTTAATACCATGCTTTGTATTTTGTATTCAGTGTATCGTAACCATTTGATCTAGGTATAAGCAACATGAAATAGTCATTCTGTCCAGGATGATTTCATTAATAAACCATGTTTGGCCATGGTAACAATTGAAATCTAAACTACTTGGACAGAATCACTTTCCTACCTCTGCCTAGACAGAACAAGCTTACGTTTTAATATACAGTACACAGCTACAACTTACATATTATATTGCTGTTCCTCAGGTTTTTCAGAAGAGAAAAGCTTTAGTCCAATTACAGTACAAAAGGGAGTTATTTAACTCACTGAATTTCCCAAATGACTCTCAGGAGAAATGATCATATGGCACTTGAAAATACACCAAGTTCTCCTGGCAATTTCAGTTGCATTAATATCCTCTCTCACATGCTGTCCTGAAACACTTGTGTGGTCCTGCTGTGGGCAATTAAAAGTTGCCATGTTTTTACCCCAGAGATTCATGTGTTTTAGCAGTAATAATGAAATATATTTATTTATACAATAACCCTGAATATGCACTTTACATTTAAGCATAAGATAAATTTTAAACAAACATAGG
>WNWU01000007.1:4375136-4414478 GCA_012654045.1 Ptyas mucosa | reverse complement strand
ACACACACACATTTTTTTGAATTAAGTAAAGATCTTAAAAAGTGTTGAGAGACCTATTTGTTTAGTACAATTTATAACCCTGCTAGCAGTAGTTATACATATTAGAGAAAAGTTTCTTCTCAATTTATTCATTGTAAATAATCAAAAATATGCATAATGGAAACCTTAACAATAAATTTATCATTTCTGTAATCCTTAAGACAACTAAATATTTCTCAGTTTCTTTTGGATAAAGAAAAGGATAATATGTAATAGAGATCTTCTTTCCTCTACTTTTATACTTAGATCCATAAAACTAGGCTTCTAATTCACCAAATCCTCATTACTCCTTTGTGTATAGATTCTTAGCTATTGTTCTTCGTAGTTTCTTTCCTGTCTGAATCTTTTTCATTCGTTTATCAAATTCTATTAACTGCTACATTGATCATCCTTCACAGCCCATTTCAGTAACAGCATGTTTTTCTTCTGATAGAGAGAAATTGCGAACAAGTCTAGCAGAATCTCTAGCTTGTTGACATTCTTTATTACATGTAAGTTTAACTAATAAGAAACCATTTAATTACACTTTTTTTTAAAAAAATGGTCCCCTCATATATATAAGATATATACTTCAGAACTATGAGCTGAAGTACAGCATAACTGAGATATATCAGAATTTGGCAAGTTCTTAACTCAAACAATATAAATTAATTTTGTATATATCAAGAAAAATAAAAGAGCTTATTCAAATCTAATTCTGTTAAACTAGTAGAGTAAAAATTGGAAAATTAACTAAACTTCAAAATAAGTTAACTATTTTTTTCATAAATTTATGAAAAACATTCTTACTGATCCAGGTCAGTGCAAGTTTCTTTAAATATGTGTGTGTGTGTGTGTGTGTGTGTGTGTGTATTATATTCTGGACATTAGAATAAAATAAAATAAAATAAAATGCTCTCTTTAGAAGATAGGCATGCACTCTGGAGATGACTTGTCAGTAGTGCAGAAAGTTGTACTTCCAGGCAGGACAGATATGAAGGGTAAATCTGTAGAATCATGAAGCATTTAACTGTCTGACCTGTTGACCTGATGCCATGCATAAACTTTCCTGCCTGGGGCAGGAGTAATCAGCCCGGGGGTTAGGTCTCAGTCATCTGTCTGATGTCACATGCGTCCCTCTGACAGCATTATTTTGCATCCATTTCAGAAGATAAAGTCAACGAATTCAAATTTTCCCCTCAATGAAGCTAAGTGACAGGCAGTTCATAGTTTAATTTTGCATAATTACCCCAGAGAAGGCAATAAAATAAAAATAAGCACAATCTGAATGTATTAATAAAAATGCTTACCGGTCACTTAATGTAAATCATTAAGTCAGACTGAAATTTTATAGGCGACCTATAAGAAAAAATAAATAAATGTAACTGCATGGAACTCATAAAGCAACAGAACTATCACTGCAAATATTATTCACAATAAACTTTATACAATTTATTTAATGTTTGATTGTTATTTATTACATCTGCTCCATAACCAAAATGTAACATCTTACAGAAAAATAAATGGAATTCTAATTGATAACTTTGTTGAGAAACAGTGGACTGAAATTAACTTTACAAACAAGTTATGGTCAAGTATTATGCATGATTTGCAAAGACATGATGTGGAGGTAGGCAGGAAGAAAACCTTCACTTACTGAGATTTTTTTCTCACACTTTTTCTCAACATATTTCAAAGGAAGAGACACTGTAGCCTCCTGGCCATTGCTAATGTATTGCTTGTATTTTGAGTTGAAATTATCCACTAGGGTGCTGCATTGAAGTTGCCCAAGCTATTTTGACACAGCAACCAGATGCTCCAATTTTGCTTGACTGACTCTAAGCTGAGCCAGAATGCCTTAAAGCAACATTGAAAAGGGTAGAGATCCATGAACAATTAAAGCACTCTGGTGTCAAAAGAAGTGTTTCAAACAGCTAGTACTGATACTGAAATGGCTCAGGTGCCCTTTGTCTGACACTCTGCAAGTTAAGATTTAATGCACCAGACAGATAATTTATTTCATGAAAGAGTGATCTCTGTTTCATAACCACAGAATGCAATGTAGGAGACTGTCTTGTAATATAAACCAATAAGGCAACTTTTATTTCTTTTGAACAATATTCAGGAAACTAATAAAAGGGAAAATATTAGTTTGTATTTATCTGCTTCTTTAAGAATATGTATGTATGTATGTATATGTATATATGTGTATGTCTGTGTGTGTGTGTGTGTGTGTGTGTGTGTATAAAGACCTACGAAAAGAGAATAAAATAAATATTTGACCTTTACAGGGAGGAGACATGAGATGAGGGTGTGGCTAACTGAAGAAGACAAAATAGTCAGAAATAGATCTATCTTAGTCTCCCTTAAGTCTCACAACAGACAGCAAAATGCTGGTTTGATGTCTGATAAAGCCAAAAAATCTAGTGAATGAGATTTCACTGAACCATGGCTGTATAAAGATCTTGATTTACGTAGGAAAAACCTGGATGAAACAAAAATACACAAAGACCTACAAAAAGAGAATTAAAATAAAATAAAATAAATATTTGACCTTTACAGGGAGGAGTCAGTTGATGGGGGTGTGGCTAACCGAAGAAGGCAAACAAGCCAGAAATAGCTATCTTAGTCTCCCCTAAATCTTAAAACAGACAACAAAATGGTGCTCTGATGTCTGATAAAGCCAAAAAAATTCTAGTGAATGAGATTTCACTGAACCATGGCTGTATAAAGATATTGATTTACGTAGGAAAAACCTGGATGAAACATATATATATATATATATATATATATATATATATATATATATATATATTTCTTTCTTTTTCATAGAAAAATTTATATATATATAAATTTATATTTGCTGATAAAGAAATAAAGGGAGACTTTATCTTTATCAGAAAATATAAATTTGATACAAAATAGTTTGTCATGAAAGCGACTGCCTGAGGGCTCCTGGATTGGAGCTGAAAGGCGAAAGGGAAGCAGTATGCTTTCTCCCATATTAGGGTAGACCAGGTGCTTTGACAGAAAAACACTACATATATACATACATACATACATACACACATACACACACACTGAACCTTAAAATCAGAAATACAGATTTCAGAAAGAAATTTTTGCTATTCCTTATGAGAAACTGGATTTAATTCCTTTTTCTGATATAAAATTAAACTGTTTTTGTATTATGATATTTTTGCAGAGCTTATATTCATATAAGAATTTATTTAAGACTGTTAAAAAATGAAAAAAATCTTTCAAAACAAATCATGGATCAATATCTAAAAAGTCATGTCTTTAAATGCTTCTTAAATACAGGGAATGAAGGTACAGTTCTTACATTTTGTAGGAGGAATATTTTATAGGAGAGAAGTTGAAGGTTGTCACATCCTCACATGTTATATCCTGTTGATAATATTATCAATTACTCTCTTAACAGGTTAAATGATCATTTGAAGGAAAGAACCTTCTCAACTATTTACTATTTTTACAAAACCTGTAGAGATGAAGTGATGAAACTAGGCAAGACAAAAGTTTTTTTCACTGTCTTTATTTAAGTACCTGAATCCAGTTGGATGTAGGTAACTATTTCTGTATTGATATGTTGATATCTAGAGTTTATAGCAGGACTGTCAAATTTGCGGCCACAGCCCAGATACATCGCATGCTGGCCATGCCCATGCCCAGTTTAGCAAAGGGGGTATAAGTTCCAATATATCATGTGACACTGCTGTGACAATGTGAATTTGACAGCCCTGGTTTATAGGATTAAAGTTCAAAATCTCTCTTTGCTTTGTGCTAAAAGATTGATATTTATTTATTTTTAATATATTAATTAGTAGTATCTAGTATCAGTTTTATTTATATCATTCAACACATTCATTTATTATAAGATAATTTATATTGCATTTATTTTTATAATTTTTCCATTCAAGATTAAATTGGTGGTTGTTAAGGAGACACAAATATGCATTCAGTTAAACGTTGATATATACTGTACATTTAAAATTACCTATGTGGCATACATATTTCATGTTTGTTTGTTTGTTTGTTTGTTTGTTTATTATTTGTCAACAAGTACAAGGAAACAAGTAATAGTATAGACATAGACATGGACACATGAAAAAAAATTCGCACAAATAAAAGGATATAAATAAGCAAAACATAGCCATAAACACATAAAATGAGTACATATAAATGGAAACAATAGAACAGGGATGGTCAGCATGCAGATGCGCTTATGCATGCCCCCTTAGGGACCTCTTAAGAAACATGGAAGATCCATTGTAGACAGTTTAAGGTAAAAGGTATGGGAGTGAGAGAGACTAACAACAGGATCAGGTAGAGTGTTCCAGACATTTACTACTCAATTGCAGAAGTCATATTTCCTACAATCAAGATTAGAGCAAATTATGTTGAGTTTGAATCTATTGATAGCCCTTGTGTTATTACTGTTGAAGTTAAAGTACTCATTAACAGATAGGATGTTATCGTAAATAATCTTGTGTACTAAGCTTAGGTCAGAACGTAGACGGCATAGTTCATATTCACAAAACTCAACAAGAAAGTTGCCAAGATACCAGCATCTTAGCAATCATGAAGTGAAGTTTAAATCAGTGAGAAATAATCTATTTGAAAACTGTATTGTGCCAGTGTGCTGGCATGAAATTGGCACCAAAGGATGAGACCGTGAGAGCTCATGATTCTCCCAGCCTGCCAAACAAGCCTTGGAACAGGATTATTTGGTAGTATTAAAGGCTTTGTGTTGCAGTGAACCCAATCAACACTGCTATTATTTAGCAGATGGAAACCATATACTTTGTCAGTATGTGTCTTAGTGTAGGAGGTGTTACCCAGGTATCAAAGAAAGAGTGGCTGTAAAAAGAGCATCTGAGGTTATCAATGTCTACTTGTTGCTTATACTCTTAAACAATGCTAGTACAGTGTTTTATTGAATGGAAATAGAAAATGCACATCAAAGCCAGTTTCTCATGTTTATTTGCTAAAGAAGATAGTAAAAAGTATAAGAAAACTATCATTTTTTCTTGTAAACTCAAAGAATTCAAGAAACAATGAAATATAGCTAATATGAAACACAAAGGGACTTAAGAATTATAAACTGAAATAGTGAGTGCTATTTTATACCACATTGATGCCTAAAAGGATATACTAATTTATATAAAAGATCAAAGTAAGTAAGTTGTTTCTGGGTTATTGGCCTCTTAATCTTGTATATTAATTCAGGTAATGTACCACTACCACTATCTTCTATTTAATTATTTTTATTTATGTACCATTAAGCTCAGTTTTCATTACTTTTATTGTAGAAAGTGGATGAGTACATTGTATTGGTGCAGCACTGTCATCTCATTTGCAATCCTCAAAAGACCCCTTTTCGTCCCCGAGAAATCAAATGACATTCTTTAGCAACCTTCTTTTTTATTTCTTTAATTAGAAGTTTTCAAGGACCTCCTTCTTGAACTCTCAACATTTTAATACACTTCTGCCTCACTAACTCGGGTGATTGTTTCAGAGTTTGTGCAGCATACATTCCTGATCTGCAAGAAAGCTGTTTTCTTCGAGGCTTTTCATATTCTGCCCTAATCCCTTGATAATTGCAAAGGCTGTCTCTGCAACAATAAGCAACTCTGAAAGGAATTTCATAGCTGTGTTTCTCAGAGAAAAACTCTACTTGAACATCTCAGCTAAATTTTCTTCCCAGGAGTCTTGGACACAGAATATAAGCCTGAGAAATGCCAATATAAAGACACTCAAAGGTTGTTAAACTTGGGTTGTAACAAAACACTAGTTAAACAGGACTGAGGAAAGCAATGCCTTCTGATGGAAACATCAGGTTAATATGGCAGAACTTCAAAACATTAATTTAATGGTAGATGGCTTATGAAATTTTCTCTTGGGAATCTTTTCATGGTTTTTTTTGTAACTCCAGGGGATAATTACTTTTATACTGGCATATATAGATTTGCTTCTTTCTTCCCAGTAGATACACCAATAATCAGCTGTGTTACTATAGAAGTGACCTGGATGTTGAGTTTGTTTGGTGCATTACATAAACCATAATAATTTATACATAACCACTGAATTGTAAAAATATGTATGTTTATATGGATGGATACAAAACAATATAAAATTACAAAAACATTAAAATAGGGCAATACAACAATTAATAGAACAGACAGAAAACCCAAAACATATATAAAAACTACCATTCCAACATTGAAAGGCCACTTACAGTTTCAAAATTCATTGATTAAAATCTGAAATTTCTCAGAGAAGAAAATGTTGAACTGACAATTCAGGGATAACACAATGGCCCTAGCCAGGGTGAAATTTACTTGCCTTCGCTACCAGTTTGCTACCATGTGTGCGACACCTCTACACATGTGCAGGACCTTCTGAGCATGGGCAGAAGGTCAAAAATGGGACATGATGACGTCCAGGTGGGTGGGCAGAGTCTCCCACTGCCGGCGCTACTGATTCGCCCGAGCTGGATAGAACCGGGTCAATTTCACCACTGGCTCTAACCATAAACAAGTTAGCAATTGTCCACTGTTACTCAAAGATGGCAGATGGAGCAGAATTCTTAAATTTCTCAGAGAACAAGTTTAAACCTCATTTGATGTCCCTGTGTATATGGAAAATAAAACATCACCTCATTTTTCAGAAAGGATAATAGAATTTTTAATCAAAAAATCTTTTAAATCATTATTTCAGATGCAAGAAGCATTTTTATTTATTATTTATATTTGTCAAATCGGTATAGCTGCTCATTTCACTAAAAGCAACTCAGGACAATGTAAACAATAGGATAATACAACAAATATAAAAACACAGATTCTGCATTAAAATATAAACATTATAAAAAGTACCCTGGGCAAAAAGAGGATAAAAATGGCTACCATCCAAGCATGTCTCCTGTTTCCTGGCAGATCCCAGCTGGATTTAAAATTTAATATTTGGAACAAAAACATACAAAATACAAACCACAGTGATCTCTTTGGCTTATGGTAACGTTTACATCCTATAATAATTCATAAAGCCTTTTGCCAATTTGGTACAAAGAAAAAAATTATAAGTATAACTGAGAATTATTCTTTGTTAGTTCCCCTCAGAAGAGTCTGTTTGGTATATGGTTAAGGCACCAGGAGGCTCTGACTTCTAGTCCTTAGGTACAAGGCCATCTGGGTGACTGTAGGCCAGTCATTTTCTCTCAGCCCTTGGAAGGAAGGAAGGAAGATTTTTCACTTCTGAATAATCTTGCCAAGAAAACTGCAGCGATTTGTCCAGGTAGTCTCTTAGAACTGGAAACAATCGAAAGGAAAGAAAACAAAAGCTTTCCTAAACCTAATATTTTCTAGTTATTGCAAACCTAAAACATCTTAGTGTGTTATTGTGGAAGGCTTTGCTTGCCTCACTATCATTCTGTCTGCAAGGCAATTGTGGCTTTGCCAATTTGCCTATTATCTTAACAATTAATGTTTCTGTATTCTTTCTTTATATAAATTACTACATGGGGAATCTCTGATATTTATTTGATTTATATAGCTGCACAACAAGCGTCTCTAAGTGACTACATCATAAAACTGTGTTGTGTGTGTTTGAATTCAACCAATCCTGCCTAACAAGATGAGATCAATTTTTAATTCTGAAATTCAACCAGCATAAGAAAAAAGTTTCTGCAACCTCTGGGACTGTATTGAAGGTGAAAGGGGAAAAGGTCACATTTCCTTAATTGTATTCAGCTGTGTTATTAGTTATACACTAGCTATACATGTACATAAAGAACCACTTTAGTTTTAGCAGACAAATTGTTTCCAACTGAAGCAACTAATTAGGGACCTGCAGGATGCAGGATAAAATAACATATAAATTGTCAAATAATGCCTTCTGTAATGTCCATTTGTTTTTCTTAATTTGCTATGCACTTGTAAAACAGGAAGCTGAAGCCTTGAAGTAGGGGAGAGTGGGGAAAATATAGAATTGCTATTACAGTACAAATTTCCAAGCAGCAGGAAGTTAGTACTGTCAGATTGAGCAGGATTTTATTCTCTATGTGTAAACGACCTCTACCAACCTCAACCTCTACCTCTATGGCAAAAGGTCAAACATCCATCATTTTTATATCATTATATATCATTTTATATCATTATATAAAAGAATGCATGTGTAAATATCCCACACAGTAAATGAGATAAATCAGTAATATCTTTAAATATGGTAGGAATTTATAATAACCATTATTGCTTATTCAAAGGTATGATTCTGACTCAATTATTGGATAGATCTGTGTTGCATGTATCGTCTGTTCTGGCTCTTATAGACTGTAACTGTGTAGAGTTTATAAGTGTACATATAGATGTCTGTGTGTGTTTAAATGAGTTTGTACAAATATTACCGTATTTTTCGGAGTATAAGATGCACCGGAGTATAAGATGCACCTATCTTTTTTGGTGAGGAAAAGAAGAAAAAGAAAACTCCCTCTTTCTTTCCCTCTGAGCAATTTTGTCTCCTTGCAGCAAACAGCAAACAGCTTGCTTTACTTTCATTTTTGTTTTCAGCATAGCTTGATTAGCACAAGGAAAAAAAAATCTGCTCCAGCAATTTACCTCTTTGCAGCAAGCAGCAGAGCTCCGCTCAAAACAGTTGAGAGCAAATCAGCTGAGAGTCGGGAGGCCGATCCAATCAACTTGTGCTAATTGGGGTGTGCTGAAGCTGAAAGGAGATGTTTTTTCTTGCTGTTTGCTTGCAAGGAGGTAACTACTGCGAGGCAGAGGCCAAAGAGTGGGAGCCAGTGGGTGGGCAGACCTACATTTGGTGTATAAGACACACCTAAATTTCACCCCCTTTTGGGAGGGGGAAAAGTGCATCTTATACTCCAAAAAATATGGTAATTGCAGAATTTCCAATATAGTCCAACAAAAGCTACAGGGTATACATTGAGGGGAAATTTTGGAACAGTACAATCAGAAAAAGAATTGAAAAACATTTGAAAAACTAGGAACATGGCACTAAGTTCCCATGCCTTAAATTTGGATTTGATTTAAAATGTAGAATATCTCATTGTTCCTACATGAAATGGTTTTATTGAAATAATTGTAGAATTTAATATGCCTATGGTACTGTGGCAATCTCTCAGTAGCACCATTCATAAAACACTATATTTTTTCAGACTAGTAAATTACTTCAAAGCATTTTAAGAATCTAGTAAATGAGACTGATACATGAAATTTATTATAATTTCAGCATGCCATGTTTTCCCGAAAATAAGACCCAGTCTTTTTTTTTTTTTTTGCCACCAAAAAAGGCACCAAGTCTTTCGGGAGGGGGGAATGTCGTCCACTGACTCACCTCACTTGTGTGCATTGCCCCCAGCCTCTTTTTCGCTATCAGAAGCCTTCAGAAACTTCTTTGTCCGGCAAGGCCAGCAAGGCTTTCCTGAAGGCCTCTACAATCAATAACAGAGCTCCAGATAGATCTGGAGCTCTGTTATCAGCTATAGAGGCCTTCAGGAAAGCCTTGATGGCTGCAGCAAAAAAAATGGTCCGAGGTGTGTGAGGCCTGGCTGCAACTATCTGAAGATAAATAGTAGGGCAGCTTCACCCCCCATCCCCACCCTAGCTTAATTTACCTGTGCACCCTGGAGTGGGCGGGGTCTTAATTAGGGTATTTTGGGGGGTAGGGCCATAGGTGTAAAAATCAAGCTAGGACTTACTTTCTGAGTATGTCATATTTTTGGGGAAGCACAGTATTAAGACTTATCATAGATATCAGCAGTGGTGGGATTCAGCCAGTTCGCACCACATCGGGAAAACCAGTCGTTAACTTTCTCAGCAGTTTGGCAAACTGGTTGTTGAAAGAAATCATTAGGGCAGAGAACCGGTTGTTAAATTACTTGAATCCCACCACTGGATAGCAGGTCATTTAAATGCATGGAAAATACATCAATACAACTTGTCAAGAGGCCACAACTTTTCAATATATATGACTGAAAGTATCTTCTAATTTACTCAGTATTTTCAAATGTCAATCATTATTTTTAAGGAAAAATGCTAAGCCATAAACTAAAGCAGAAAAGCAGTGGTTTATACAACTGTATCTACTCAAGAGATTAGTTAGTATTTTTACCACAGTGATGATTAATAATGCGGAATTATTTTGTTCCATATCTTTTAATTCATGTATGACATAACTGTTGCAGTATCTACTTTTTATAACATAAATCTTACACGTTTTGGACCATCCTGACCCTGCTGGCCTTCCGTAAGGCCCTGAAGAATTGGCTTTTATCTTTGGCAGGGTCTGTCTATAATGGGGGAATGATTGTAGTTTGGGCTTGATTATATTTGTCCTTTGTTAGTGTCTGCTGACATGTCTTTTTTGCTTATAATCCTATGTTAGTAGCCTAGAGTTGTAATTTGAGATCTGAATGGCCATATAAATTATTTTTCTTAATTTACATGGGCAAATTACAATTATGAGTTAAAAAAAACATTTTAAACAAAGATTTGGATGCTATACAAGAGACAGTATAATGAATTTATTTCAGTAAGTACATTCTCCTCATGATCAGGACCATGATTTTATAGGATTTCAGTTGTGGGAAAAATTGTAACCAATTGAGTTATAATTTCCTTTTAAACCACTGTTATTCAAACTTTATGATCTTTGGGAGTTGAAGCCCACACATCTTAAAGTAGCCAATTTTGAAAAACATTGGTTCAATCCAGTAATGATGTGCTGAGAGAACTTCTTATGTCCCATTCCCTGTTCACACTTAAGTTCTGGAACAATGCATACAATTTTTACAATTATAACCATTGCTATGTTCTCTTTTCCATATTTGCCAGCTGAGGAAATTTAAAGAAATAATTTTCACCAAAACCGACACTCAGCTGTCAGCTTTATGTTACTTTGTCAGCTTTTACCATCTGGAAAGGCAAAGGTGGTAGTAGGAATAAAGGTACTCATAATAAGAAAGAAATTAAGGGTGTGAACACGGCAACGTGAAATGCTTATTTAGTAGTTATACCATGAGGCTGACCTAGGATCTCTGAGCAAAAAATTGTTTCCAACCTTCTATAATTATAACCCAAATTTAAAAATTTCTTCAGGTTTTCTAAATTCACTCATTTACTATTTTCATTTTCAGTTAAGCAATAGAACACAATATTTCTCAATAACGTACATAGGATGGCCACAGGATTATGTATTTAAAATTTCTAGTGTTTTGAAAAGAACAGTCTCCCCCCCCCTCTCTCTCTCACACACACACACACACACACTCACACTCACATATAATATCAGAACAAAGACTTCAAATCTGTTTTAAAATTACTGAGGCGCAAGATAAAACCAGAAAAGTTCACCCGGCCATGTATATTTTACTGCAAACATGTCATTTTAGACATCTTTCAAAGCTGTATGTGAATATGAAAATCAATCCTACTGAAGTATTCTTTGAAACTTCTCATTGACATATTCATGCAATGTAAAATCAATCACAAACTAAAGGAGCATTTTTTGGTGGAATGGAATAGAAAACATTCCCACCAAAAAACTCCTTCACCTTCATGGTTTAATTTGTGTAAAAAATTCAGTACAATCTCCTCCTCTTTTTAAATTTTTGATAAAAATTTGAATATCCACCCATATATGGTTTTTGTTTGTTCTATAGAAAGTAGTAGTCATTACTGGAAAATGTCCCAATCAATCGTATATGGAATCTTTACAAAAGATAACAAATATAAAACAATATCTATTTTATATAGATATAACTTACGGAAGACTTGAAATGGAATACTACTTATATGTTAACATGATATTCCTTATTTCAAGTTCAACATTATCCAGTTCTAATATGTATAGATGATTCCTTGTCTTATTTGCAGATGGTGCATAATATGTGTATGTTTCTGTGTTTATGGATTTGTTTGGGAAGAGATATTGTAAAGGATATGCCAATACTAAAATCCTACATGCACTTTTGATTGCAATTTGATTGGGATTATGTGCTACAGGAAGATTTTCATTGGATCAATATGTTTATTCCACAGCTAGAATATTAAGCCTTTCATGACTGTATTGCTCAGATAAACTTTTCTTTTTTTCTTTTTATTACCTCAAGTACAGGATAGAGAAAACAAAAGCAGAAAGTACAATTGCTTTTGCTCTTTAAAGTAATGTAAAATTCCATTATAATACCATATAATAAAAAATTGAGAAACAATTTCTAAAAGTAATTACAAAATGCAACACATAAATGCCTAATGCATGATATATACTAAAGTTGACAACAATAACGCAATCACAAAAATGTAACCAGGTGTTTTGTTTCAATAAAAAAGCATCTTCATCTCTAGTGAAGTACATGAAGCAATGTTTTAATGTAAAGTTCAATAAAATAAAATTCTGATAGTATAGAACCTCATCAGAGAAAAGATTCTGGAATTATTATTGTGAAAGTTGGTAAAACTAGATGACTGAGTTAAGGAATTTTTTCCCAAAGAATAATTTTTAAAAAAATATTAATGTCATTTCTTTTTAAAAAAATAGTTATACTGTTCTGTTTAGGAAGTTTTAAAACTTGACTAATGAAGAAGTTCTTGGAGTCCATGTGTGGGAATAAAATAAACTGTTAACTTGTTAACTAGATTGCATCATGCTTAAATAGCTATGCATAAATGATGCAAAAGGCTTTGCTCATTTTATATTCTTTGCAGGTATGGCACTAAAAGTGTAGATTAATTAATAATTAACCTTGTAGTTTACCATATCAAAGTTTATCAAACTTAACTTTCTTTAACATTTACTACTGTATCAGATTCAGCAATATTTTGACAGCCTAAAATTACACTATTGTGACCTTGACATTAGTATTCAACAGCATTGATGGAAGAATGACAGCTTCTCCATCGTAGTGGGTGATTTTGCAAGCTTTTACCTTCATGACTATGGAGTTTCTGTCAAACGGGCTTCCAGCTGAATGATCGCATTCTTTTGAATTATGAAGTGGCTGCAAACTGTGCTAATTGGGTCCATACTGATGTCACTCATAAAGATTAAAGAGCCTTAATAGTCTTAAAAGTTATATGTGTCTAATTTTAAGACAATATCTATAGCTTTCAGTCCAATTAAACATAACCAATTAAGTTTAAATCTATATTCAAAGCTTAAAATTTCTATTTTTTGCATTAGGAAAAAACAAAAGATAAATAATATGCATCCCTTTCCCTTTCCCTTTCCCTTTCCCTTTCCCTTTCCCTTTCCCTTTCCCTCTCAGATAGTGTGGACATCCAGCTTTGCACTTTTCCTTTAGATTACCATTCACTCTCAACCTGGACTGTGAAATAAATTTTTTTAAAAAAATCTATTTTCCAAGTTGTACTGGACCAGAGTGGTAGATAAAAGGGAATAACAGTTAATTTTGAGGCCATTGTCATTAATTAGAGTGATTTGAACTAATAAATATGTGATAGGTAACAAAGGAGTGTTTATTTAGAGATAGCAGCAAAATGTTTTATAGAATATAATAAAGATTCTGTACTAAATAATAAAATACAATAAGTGTATTCAATTTAGAAGAAGGAATTTCAATTTTCTACAGTTATCCATCTCTTTTCTCTTATGGTTTGAACTAAACCAAGGTTGTATAAAATCAGCATATTGACTATATTGTGCTCTGAACTGATAGATGACTTTGCCCAGCAGTTTCAATCAGATGTTAAAAATCAAGAGAGAAAGAGAGAACTGACCTGCAAGCACTCTAAAAATCAGAGACTATAAGGTTAACATTCTTTCTTCTATTCTAGTACTACTAATCAAAACTGACAGTGAAGGAAGGAGCAAAACAGTGCTTCCAATTCCCAATCCTCACAGATGGTCTAGTAAAATCCTATGGTTAGTGGCATCACAGCTGCTGAGGGTACACTATTCATCCAAGTCATACACGTTCCAACATCAAGTTCATCAAGGACAGTGATCAATGTTTCTCTCTCTGTCAGACCTTTAGTTTAGATCAGGCAAGAAATGAAAATCATGCAGGCATATACTATTTTTATTATCAATATTTATTTTTATTCTAAATAACTAATAACAGAATCTTACAAGTATGAATGTGCCTTTCTCTCCTCCCCCTATCTTTTTGAGAATTAAGGAGAGTCTTGCCTGAGATGTTTTCTTGGTTTACATTGTGCACCAGAATCAGCTTTCTTTTGTCTGACATTGTTTTGGTATCATTTCTTACTCCTGTCCCTCAAGACCATCACCTTTTCCAACTACAGTCAGATATCTAGCCTGAGTAAAAGAAGTCACGGTAATATATTTCATCTGCAGTGTTGCAAAGTTGTTACTCCATCACTTTCTCTAAAAAGAAAAGATGGAGCATGGAGACTAGTTATCGAAATCCCCTAGATACAGATATGGTCTTTTTAAAAGGAGACATATCACAGCCTCCTTCAAGAAATATAGGGAAGACACAATTTCCTAAAAAAATGTTCCTTTAAGGCCAGCATCATCAAGTACAATCCAAATCCTTCTTCTCTTTTCTTCTGTAATCAGCTAGACTATTGTTGCCCTCACCTATTAAGCACCAATAAAAGGAAATAATTTGCAATATGAACTACGAACAACTTATGAAATTCTGTAAAAAAACCCTCAAAATATCCTACATCATAACCACAATGTGTATGTGTATTATGTTTGTTAGTGTTTCCTAGATTTATAAACTCAGAATAAGCTGTGTTAGGGAAGGATGCTAAGAACAACAAAAAGGAAAGAATAGACATCTTCAAAATAAAAGGAAAAACATGACGTAGAGAAAGGAGCTCAAGTGTGATGAATAGAAAAGGAATTCTTACTTTATCATTCTTCCACATTCTTCTATGTTTGTTCAGTTCCTGATTTTATTTCTTTGTAATCCACCATTTTAGCAGCCTGCTCGTATCTAAGGGCAATCCTTAACTCAGATATTCTTATTTTATATTTATTTATTAAATTTGTTCATAGATTTTCATGGGTAGAGGTATGCAAGTTTTGGTGTATTCGGGTTTTTTCCCGTGTAAGATTGAGAGTATCTTGGTGACGTTTCGATGAGGTCCCACTCACCATCTTCAGGCTGGTGTCTTCGGCTTCGTGCTTGTGCGAGGAAAGCATGATCGGAGCTGCCATCTCTCTATAAATACTGGTGGAGAGGTGTGAGGTGTTGACTTTGTTGCTGTGAGCGGGTTGGTTGCCTGTGTTGTTACATCTTGCTTAGTTGATGGAGTTGATGTTTGCAGATTAGTCGGCTGTTTCATAACATCCTGTGTGGGTGAGGTCCTCGATGTGTTCCCATTAGTCTTTTGTGTTTTAACAACCTGGGTAATGGGTCTTGCCATGTGTTCATGGCGTGTGTCAGTTTGCTTTGTGTGGGGATCGGAAGTGGGTGCAGCAGCTGGTGATGCCGCTGTGGTCTGACTTCTGGATGGTGGTTGTATTTCGTCTATGGGATGGTTTTGAATCTGGTAAGGTTGATTGGTAGTGGTGTCATGTGTTATCTTGGGTCCGGTGTTAATTTTCGTGGCTAGGACTCTTCTGTTGACTAGGGCTAGTTTCCAGATGTCCAGTAGGCAGAAGGTATTGTATTTATTCATGTTATGGGCGTGTTTCTCTATTTCAATGGCTTCCATGATTATTCTCAAAGACTTCAAACTCGGAGCCAAACCAAAGCCCGGGATGTGGCATCACAGCCATCTGCTCAGGACATTACATCAAAAAACTCAGGATATCACAACACTAGAAATCAGGATGTTAACACACAGCCCATTACCCAGGTCATTAAAACACAAAAGATTAATGGGCACATATCAAGGACCTCACCCACACAGGATGTTACGAAACAGCTGACTAATCTGAAAAAATCAACTCCATCAACTAATCAAGATGTAACAACAACAACCAACCCACTCACAGCAACAAAGCCAGCACCCCACACTTCCCCACCCGTATTTATAGAAAGACGGCAGTTCCGATCATGCTTTCCTCGCACAAGCACGAAGCCGAAGACACCAGCCTGAAGATGATGAGTGGGACCTCATTGAAACATTGCCAAGATACTCTCAATCTTACACAGGAAAAGACCTGAATATATATATCAAATTTATATTTCGCTGCTAAAGAAATAAAGGGAGTCTAGTATAAATCAATTTAAAGTATTTAGTGCTCATCAGCTAGCCATATCCTTATTTGGATTTGAACTTGGGCTGCCTGCATGTTACGCAGTTGTATTAGTTATCCACACCCTCATCACATGTTTCCTCCTACGATAAGAGAAGAAAACAAATACTTGACCTCTACAGGGAGGAAACATGTGATGAGGGTGTGGCTAACTGATGAGGACTAATTAGTCCGAAATAGATCTATATCTATTCCCAAAAGGCAGCAAACTGCTTGTTGGCTGTCTGATAAAGCCTAGAACTAGTGGATGTGATTTCACTGAGCTATGGCTGCTCAGGAAAATACCTGGCTGAGGAGAAATACACATAAAGGGCCTACGATAAGAGAAGAAAACAAATATATATATATTTATAGTGTGTGTGTGTGTGTGTGTGTGTGTGAATAGGAATGCAAAATTATAACTGAAAGATGAAAGAAGAGAGAGCAAGATGCTCAGGGGGTTGATGGAATGTACCATTAGTCCTTTACCATGTCCATGTGTGATACTTTCCCATTGGGCCCGAGGTCAATTAGTATGATAGTTCCTCAAGTAACCTGGACTCATGCCATGCAGGTTTTTAAAGGTAATAACCAACACCTTAATTTGCACCCAAAAGCCAGCAGTGCAGTTCAGCTTGCAGAACAGCAGTGTAACATGGGCCACTCTATGGGTGCCAAAGACTACCTGCACTGCCACACTCTGCACCTGTTGAAGCTTCTGAATGCTCTCCAAGGATAGCCCATGTAGAGCACATTGAAGTAGTCCGAGCATGGGATGATCAGAATACAGGGAATTCTTAACTGGGTACTGCCTATGATCTGCAAACACAGTGCAATTTTCTTTCATTTTTGTATATACATGAAGACTTCCACATCAATTGGAATTTTGTATTATCAAAAACTGAGCAACTGAAGACTCCCAAATGCAGTTTTCACATCACTGTAATTCAGAAAAGTGATATTAATCAGTCCCTGATAACAGTCTTTGCCAAATAAGAAAGGATTCATTTAAATATTTGGGATTGAATTAGACAGTTAGCAATAAAGACATATTTCAAAGTAATGATAGTTATGGAAAAAAATAATAAAAAAATCTTAAAAGGCTGAAAAATTAAAACTCTCCTAGTTAGAATTATCAAAATGAACATTGTCTGTCTACCTGTCTATCTATTATCTATGTCAGGGGTGGTATTCACTTACTTTCACTACCAGTTCGCAAATGTGAGCATACACGCCTCCTCCACACATGTGCAAAGGGTAAAAAACGGGACATGATGACGTCCAGGAAGGTGGGCGGAGCCTCCTGCAACTGGCATTACCGGATTGCATGAATTTCACCACTGATCTATCTATTATCTTTTTTTCCAAATAGCATCAATTTTAATCCCAGATGAAATATTGAAAGATTGACAAAGTAAATAGATTGTATGGTATGGACTAGAAAAACCATGTGTAAATTTCAGAATTTTGCAAGATTCACATAACAGAGCAAGATTTTTCCAAATTTCAAATTATATCACTGTGCAGAGTGACTTGAATTAAAACATAAAATCCACAAATAGCAGAATGTCAGAAATAGAAAGAGCTGTGCTAGCCAATAAACTTCATGGGAATTTGTGCTACAAAGATTTATTTTTAAAAAAGAAAATGACAATGTTATATGAAATGTTATCTTGTTTGACAAAGGTCTACATTCTAGGTAGTAAGAATTTTACTTTGGTACAAATCTCCAATTCAATAAAATAAACATTTTCCCAGATTTATCTTTCATTAATCAAAAAATGTCAAGAGCAATCTTTTTGGTTTTTCATCTGTTTAACACTTTAAGTTATATAACTCTACTTCAATAAATAATGATATAGAGTCTGATCATAATATTAAGTTGAATTTGTTGTATACTAAATAGGAGTGGAGCATAGGCTCCACTCAGGTCTGCCAAACCGGTGGGAAAATAGTTAAAGCTCATTGGCCAAGCCACCTGACAGCTCCCTATAAAAGGGCAAGCTGTCTGATGAGCTGGCTGCTGGGTTATTGATCTTCTAATAAAGAGCTGTTGTTATTGTGAGAGCTGCGTCCTGTCTCTTCTATCACCCAATCTAACACTGGCAATGAAGGTGGGATCAGAAGAACAAGAGGATGGATAAGAGTGTAATTAGCAGATCATAGTCCCAGTGGAGAAGGGGACCACTGGCCAGTATCAAAAGGCTTCCACAGTGAATAAGACCTGCATCAGCCTGCACGATGACCGCACATGCCCCGCAAACTTCGTTCAACCCAGCCACCAACAATTGGGACTCATATGATTCGGTTTGAGTGCTTCATGGAGGTCAACAATCAAGTCATCAGAAGACTTTAATGACATGTATCGACTCCAAAACGAAAAAAGAAAGCCTACCCTGCCGTGGAAGAAAGACAGCCCTTATGCACAGGGTGTGGGGGACAACACCCCAGGGCAGCATGCAAACACAAGGAAACTATATGCCAAAGATGCAACCATAAGGGGCATCTGGCAAGAGTTTGCCGTGCTAGCCAACCCACAGTCTTCTATGCCAAACAACCTCCCACTGCTGCCGCCACACCCAAAGATGGAAAGCAACATCCTGGAACCACAGGTGCAGAGGAAAGCCCCCAGCTAAGGAAAAGGAAGCATACCAGACCAACATCAGGTAAACAAGATCAGCAGCGAGAAAGACACACATAACTGTGCAGATAGAGGGCTCAAACTGCGAGATGGAAATAGACACAGTCATCCCTAACAACCATTTCATGGGAAATGATAAAAAAGACTGTACCCAGCATCCAGAAAAGAGACCTAAGACCCCAGAGGGTGCAACTCAAAGACTACCAAGGAAACCGCATCCCTGTTCTAGTGAGCGGAACCTTTCAGGTCCAGTTTAGGCAGTTCTCTTAGCTCCTGAAAATAATTGTGGTCGGCGGGACATTGCCAAGCCTGCTCGGTTTGGATTGGTTTAAGGCCCTGGGCATGGGAGTCACTGGAATCAATGTCATCGCTGATGACAAGGTGGATGACTGATCTGGGAGTTCGAGGACAACTTCAGCAATGGCCTAGGCAAGTATAAAGGAATACCTATTTCCTTCAGCCTAGACCCCAAAATTGCTCCAATTAGATTAAAACCGTGAAGGGTTCTTAAACCTAAAATTGACAAAGAATTGGATAAACTAATTGGCCAGGGAAT
Source organism: Ptyas mucosa (assembly GCA_012654045.1). Classification (NCBI taxonomy): domain Eukaryota; kingdom Metazoa; phylum Chordata; class Lepidosauria; order Squamata; family Colubridae; genus Ptyas; species Ptyas mucosa. Next base: position 4,395,048 of record WNWU01000007.1, on the reverse strand, counting down.
CCTTGAACCGGTCAATCATGCTGGTTCCAATCAATTGGGAGACCTCTATCGTTATGCCTGTTAAGGCTGATGATTCAGTCCACATTTACGTGGACTATAAGTGTACACTCAATAAGGCCCTACAACAGAGTGCCTATCCTGTCCCCATTGTTCAGTACCTACTGCACTCATTGGGGAAAGGAACTACATTTGCCAAACTTGACCTGGCACAAGTGAATCAACAGTTGCCATTCGATGATAGTACAGCAGAGGCACAAACTATCATCACCCATAGGGGTGCCTTTAGGTGCTGCTGTTTGCAATTCGGCATCAGCATGGCACCAGGACTGTTCCAGAGCATTATGGAATGGTGTTGTGGCCCGTCAGCAGCCTGTGAAGTTAGTAGCTGATTCCGACAGCGAGGAGGCTGGTGTGGTGCTTTGGCAGCAGCCTGTGTAGTTGGCACTCAAGTCAGACAATGAGGAGGCTGGAGAAGATGTGGTGCCAGAGGCAGGGATTCAGCCAGGGCCTTCAGAACCTCCAGAAGCTCCCATAAGTGAAGAGGAAGAAGAGGAGGAGCCTCTTCTCGATGTATGAGCACGCAGAGCTGTTAAAAGGCAGGAGCGGCTCCTCAGGAGGAGGCCTCCTCGAGAGTAAGGCTTGGGGCTAATTGGCCACTCCCCTAGCCTATTTAAGGATGGACATCAACTGATACAATTTGCAGGAAACAACTTTGTTCATATTCCTTCGTGTCTTGATTCCAGAAACATTTGATTCGGCTCTTGTTTATCTCTTGTCAGTTTTCCTGCAAATTGCTTCTGGGCATTCACTGGCCAACCACAGTAAGATTACGGTTATCTGAAATACTGTGCCTCAGAATTGAGTTATTATTCTTTGGATTCTTGTCAGCTGTTAATGAAGTTAAATTAGCCCTTGTTCAGAAAAGACTGATTTAAACTGTACTTGTATTCAAACAACTACTAAGAAAGCTCATTAGTAGTCCTTAATTAGTGAACAAAGGTTTGTACAGACTTTGTTTGTGCTGCATTCTTTACAGTCCATAGCTGGGGCAGAACAAATGGTTGTTGCAGGGTATTCCTGGGGTAGTACCCTATTTTGATGACGTCCTGGTGTCCACCACCAGCAAATCGGTATTACTCAACTGTTTGAGAGCTGTGGTGACAAGATTCCGAGAGGCGGGCCTTAAAGTAAAGCACAAAAAGTGCCAGATAGCCATGCCACGAGTAGAATTTCTGAGCTACTTGATTGACGAATCAGGGATTCACCCCACAAAAAGTAAAATCGCAGACATGCCCCCACCCTCAAAAATAAAACAGAATTGCAAGCATTCCTAGGCTTGCTCAATTTTTACAGCATGTTCCTGGCACAGAAGGCAACTGTGGCATTACATAAGCTGTTGAGAAAAAAGGTTTCCTGGGTCTGGGGCCAAGCTGAAGCAATCTCATTTGCTGCTGTTAAAAATATCTTGTCATCAGATAGTGTCCTAGTCCACTACAGTGAAACACTACCCCTAGTTTTGATGTGTGATGCCTCCCCTTTTGGGGTCGGGACTGTCCTCATCCACCAATTGCCCAGCGACTGAGATGTGCCCATCGCAATTTACTCTCACACATTGTCCACCACCAAGCATAACTACAGCCAGCTGGACACGGAAGCGCTGGCTGCTGTTGCTAGGGCCAGGCAGTTTCATGACTATCTTTACGGCAGAAATTTTGTGCTTGTCACCAATCATAAGCCTCTGCTGGGCTTATTGGCAGGAGATTGCCCCACACTGACTATTTTGCCTCCCCGAATGATCAGGTGAACTATTTTCCTGGCTGTATACAGCTACCGGCTAGTCGATCGACCCAGAAAGTCCCTGGGCCACGTTGATGCTCTCAGCTTCTGCCTGCTGCCTGACCTGGTGGAGGGCCCTGCTCTTGTATGCCAGGTATTCCTGCTAGAGGATTTTACTACCCAATTACTGTCCTAATTACCACAGCCAAGATTGTGAGACTCTTGGCTAAAGATAAAGACTTGATGCAAATCATAAATTATGTGTGGCGGGGGTGGTCGGGAGCTCCATTGAAGGGGAATGTACAACCGTATTTTATGTGACACAATGAACTGTCTGTACTTAAGGGGTATCTGTTGTGGAGGGAGAGGTTTATCATACCCCCCCAGATTAAGGCGAGATGTGCTGGAAATATTACATGTGGGGTATACTGGGATAGTCAGGATGAAAGCTTTGGTTAGGAGCTAAGTCTGGTGGCCTAATACGGACCGTGATATAGCAGAATGGGTCGCAACCTGCTCACCGTGTCAGGAATTCAGACCAGCACCCCCCTCTGTCCCTGCTAAGGAATGGGAAACCCCTAAGGCACCCTGGTCCCAGGTGCATATCAACTTTGCAGGGCCAGTAAAGGGACAAACTTTCCTTATTGATGCATGCTCCAAGTGGTTGGAGATATTCCTAATGTCCTCAACCACTGTGGAAGTGGTCATCCGAGTACTCCGGAGACTATTCGCCATGCATGGCCTCCCCGATGTGTTAGTATTGGACAATGGGCCACAGTTCATGGCCAACCCCTTTGAATTATTCCTGGCTGAGCAGGGTATCAGGCATGCCTTTGTTGCCCCCTTTCATTCAGCCAGTAATGGGCAGGCTGAACAGATAGTGAGATCCGCAAAAGAAGCATTGTCTAGAATGGGCCCAAGCATGAATCAACAAATTCCTATTAGTGCAAGAGGTTACATCCTGTGCTATGACAAACAGAAGCCCATTGAAACTCCTCATGAGAAGGACAATCCGCTCACAGTTAAACCGCTTGCATCCAAACTATATTGCTAAAACACCTCCCGACTCAACAGGAAAAATCCAGTCATTTGACATAGGAGCCAAAGTTTACACTCACAACTATGCAGGGGGAGCCCTCTGGATTCCAGCCACTGTGGTAGCAATGTCAGATCCTCGCTCATACAAAGTAGAGCTAGAGGACGGGAGATTGTGACAACGGCACTTGGTCCAACTCCGAGGCTGTCTCGAAAGCTCATCGCTAAGGCTACCAGAGATAGCTCAAGCTGATAAGAGGCTGATCTCTGAAGACTCTAGCCAACAAAACAAACAAATGTCTAACCATAACTCAAACCCGATTGTACAATGGGAACACCCACCTGAGGAACCAAGACTCCTGTGGAGACTCCAGAAAATGTTGGGCCTAGAAACTCCAGCCATGCCCCACAACAAAATTCAGATGGTTCCATTGGCGAACACTGAACCAGCAACAGATCCACCCACTCAGACCAATGCCCAGGAACCAACTGAGCTGTGCAGGTCAAACAGAGCTCGAAAATGCCCCGCCTATCTACGTGACTATGTTTGTAAATAAGTTAACTGATTGGACAATGTCTTATCCAGGAGGGGAGGGGTGTTGTATACTAAATAGGAGTGGAGCATAGGATCCACTCAGGTCTGCCAAACCGGCAGGAAAATACTTAAAGCATATTGGCCGAGCCGCCTGACAGCTCCCTATTAAAGGGCAAGCTATTGGACGAGCCAGCTGCTGGGTTACTGATCTTCTAATAAAGAGCTGTTGTTAATGTGAGAGCTATGTCCTGTCTCTTCTATCGCCCGACCTAACAGAATTTCTCCTTTATTACAATAAAACTAAAGTGAAATAGATGTTATCTGGTGGGTTTTCCCATATTCCTGAAGTACATGTCAGTAATTGTATCTCCCTTTCTTAAATACAAAATTAAGCACCCATATTGCATAAAAAATAATTCTGAAAACAAAAGGAAAATAAATCTCAAATCTCAGTTTGGTTAGTGAAAATGGAGCTTTAAATTATATCAATATATTCAAAGATTTAGTAGATTTAGGTCAAGTGTAATAAACCATGTATTGGAAGACAGACAATATCAGTTTATCTGGGATACCATGAGAAACAAGTTCAGAAATGATAGGTTTTCCACATTGACATCTGAAAAAGAGGAAGCTGTCACTTTTGCAGTGAACCGAATGACAAAAAATGAAGCAACTTTTGCTTAGTAGACTTGTTTCTTCCTACTCATGCAGTATGTCTGTAATATTCATGCTTAAGCTGCTTAGGTAGCATGTTTTGTAATTGCAAAGTCTGTGAAGCTTGTTACTGCTACCGATTTTATTACTTTACCAGTATTATTACTGTCCTGTTCATGAATGTATCTGTCCAAATGATTCAGTTTCTGTTTTAAAAAGTTGTGGTCAATTAGGTTATACACTTTCTCTTCGTTTATGTGGATTATTATTATATAAACATTATATGTAATACTGTTGTGTGTATATTCAGTTCAAAGTTGGGTGATTCTGAATCAAATTGGATATATAAATATATATTGACCTGATTTTGTAGGAAGGATGTTTTCCACTTTACAAGTCTCACAGATTTATTTGTTTAAATTTTTATCTGATATGACATCATGTTCAAACTTTCCAAGCATTTTTATTTGTATGTTTTACTGTGCTGGATTTATATTGTTGTTCTTTCTATTAATGGATTGTGAGAGCTAGAAAATAATTTTATTAAAATTAAAAACATATAGTTTCATTTGTAGATTTTTTTTTCCTGGCACCAGTTAACCACAGAAATCTGAAACTGTGGTGAAATACATACTGTTCTTTATGTGATTCATTCAGTACTGCATTAAATGTTAAGATAAGGCAAGCAAATATATTTAATGCTTCAAAAATGCAGATATTTAGTTGATTAGATATATCCAAATTATTCCAGTGATAATAGTTAATATGTTTGTTAAAGTTAATTAAGCAAGTTAACTTTTATACTTATATGGGTTTCTGCCTACAAAAATGTAAAGATATTACTTTTTATCTCCTGCTAGATAGGATATGATATTATAGTGTTGCCACAAATAATTTTGCACTGTGGGTATCTTATAGTTGAAAGGAACAGCAGTATATACTATATTTTTCACAATGTAAAGAGAAACAAAGGCTTATATTATCCCAACTAATGTTTGTCACCCAGACACAGGAAGCAGACCGAGCTAGCAGTCACAAGGTTTAAAGGTTGAAGTATTCTTCCTTTAAAATGAAGGACCATTTACTGATCAACTGGCTACTTTGGGCTTTTAATCATATTTAACACATTGTCAAGTGGTGCCTTAGCTGCATCATGGGGTATTAAGAGATGAGAAAATATTTACATACATTTTAAAGTAATGTCTGAAACTCATTGATTTTTACATCTGTTAAATAGTGAGCTGCTGGAACATATTCATAAAATTACTATTTAAAAGTGAGTGTTAATTAAAACTTTCTTCATTTAAAGTTCAGTCCCACTGATGTAAACAATATAGACTTATATGAGGGAGTTAGAGATAGACATGCTAGCCTTAGTTTTTCCCAATTTTCAGAATACTCATATCTCTTTAAATTAGCTTGATAGTTATGTTTGAAAACCTATATTGATTGTTGGTAGTTTGATAATTATGTTTGAAAACCTATATTCCATCCAGTGCCAAATGTTTCTTTATCATTAATTGTGTGCAGAAGTCATTTCACCTGATAACTTCTTCCCCTGAACAACACAGTCAATACTGGGGTAGAGGGAGGGCCAATTAAACAAACAATATACATATATATATATATATATATATATACATAAGGATCACATGGAATGACATTTATACAGCTTTTTTTCTCTTTTCTTGTATAAAGTGGGTAGGCATAGTTTTGGCAGAAAACATTTTGTCTTTTAAGGCCATTGAAAATTCTTCTCTACTTGCTTGCCTTGCTTTCTCCTCTCCTCTCCTCTCCTCTCCTCTCCTCTCCTCTTCTCCAGCTCAGACTAAGATGCAGAACACAAGCCTCATTGTGAGCATGCTAGTTGGATTCAGTTATGGGTATTTGATGCAGCGCACAGCAAGGTGTGAGTGCAGCAGTTTGCTGCAAGTTGCAATGGAGGCTGATGGGAAATTTTGGTACCTCCCCACCATAATTCATGACCATGCCTTGGCTACTGTTTGACCACGACTGCCAGGCTGAGTTCACTTTCTCACTGTGGATCCTTTAAGGAAGTGTTTTTAAAGGAAATAAAGCTTCAAGTTCATACCACTAAGCGAAGGAAAATCTAAAACCTGTTGAGTCAAGAGGCTTTCTGTTACCGAAAGGAATTCCTCTCCAGGAGCTCAAAATATAATTTATGGTTTCAGTCATGGTTTTGCAATGCCATTTATATAGCTTTTCTTTCCTTTTCATGTATAAAATGGGTAGGCATTTTGTCTTTTAAGGCCACTGAAAATTCTTCTCGACTTGCCCTGGCCTGCCCTGGCCTGCCCTGCCCTGCTCTGCCCTGCCTTCTCCTCTCCTCTCCTCTCCTCTCCTCTCCTCTCCTCTCCTCTCCTCTCCTCTCCTCTCCTCTCCTCCCCTCCCCTCCCCTCCCCTCTCCTCTCCTTCTGGAAGCAGCATGCAACAATTTTGTTGTACACTAACAGATAAAATGGCCTGGAGATTGCTTGTGACATCATACCAAAGGGAGCCTCTTTACTATATTTTTATTTGAGAAAGTATCCCCAATTCTGATTCTGGCAACAGTTCTTCATTACCATTATATTTACTTTCCATCAACAAAATGTAATATACCCGAGAAACAGTCAGGGGCTTCTCTATAATTATTTTTCCAAACCTGTATTTTATTTTAGATCCTTCCTTGATACTAACCACAGGAAAACTAAAAGTGACAACCAGAAAGTGCAGTAGTAATAATGGGGTTGGAGAGAAATAAACATGGATGAATCAAAATATTTTAGCCACAAATTAATTTCACTTTGGTTTTAGTTCACTTTGCATTAGACAGTCTAGTAGTATCCTATTAAATAAAATCATAGATATAGTGTTAGGTGAGCACCAACAAGATATTTAGGACACTGTGTTGCTTACTAACATCCTAAACTATTCTTAAAACAATGTTTTTATTCTAAAATTAATAAGTTGTGGAAGGCAGCATGTTTCTGACTTTTTTCTCTGTATATGCGTGTTTAAAATTTAATATAGTTCAAATTACCTGTTTCATTCTGCTCTAGAGGGCCCTCATACACAAAAGTGTGTTGCAGTGCAAGATGAGTAGTGATTAACACTAAGTGGAACTCATTAATTCAGCAACACTTTAGAATAATTGAACATGAATAAAATGTAAGATTAAAATGAACTTATTTTGGAAGCATACAGAAAAATCACATTAAGGGCACATTAACTTCATCCCTACTAGTTTTATTACAATTAGTACAAAATGATATAATATTGATTAGTTATTTTTAATTGTATTATTATTTCTAGTAATGCTACTTAAGAAATAAAATTAGGAACGGGAAATAGATATTTGGAACATTTCTTTTGCAACACCTTTAATTCTTATACAGCTAGCAGATTATCAAGATCTGCATCAGAAACTTTTGTTACAGTTTTCTCACCTATTGAAATGTGGCCAATAGGACAGAGATTTCTGGATTTGGTGCTCTGAAATTCTGCAATTCCTGATGAAGAGGCAAAGCTCTAGTTATATAAATTTTTGCTGAGCATGAGGGTTTTTTCTTTTCTTTTCTTCTATTTCTTGTTCTTAGTCTTTTGTAAAATTGATTGAGTTCCCATAAATCCCTAAAGTCCCATGAAACATTATTTATAAAACCCTATGCTAGATGGTTCTAAAAAATAATTTATTCTTCCTGGATTCTGCCTGATCCTACTGAGGCTCAAAACAGTAACAGAGTATGGCTATACTCTGAGTATGTATGGTCTGAATAACTCCACAAATTTGATGGCTTCCTCAGATGCAAGTTTGAACTTCAGGAAGAGTGGGGAGGAAGACCCAGCTCCGGGAACTTTGGAGAGGGGTGAAGAGAAGTTGCTGAGCCAAGCCAGGAATGGAGAGGCCAGGCTCAGTGGACAGGTTGGAGGGGCAACCAGACAAATGGCCAGCTGTTAGAGGAATAGGTGAAGCACATCTACTGCTGGAGAGAACAGAAGTCCCACAGGAAGAGCAGGGGAAGAAAGCACACAACTGCAGTTGGCCAAGAGGAATGAGGAGGAATTGCATCCTGCACTTAATCTGTGAATGAGGCAGGCACAACAGAAGTCAGCAAGACTATTCAGGAGGTGGCAGTTTCGCCCATCCTGATAAGCTGCACTGGTCTGTGGCTCTTTAGCCCAGCAAATAGAGCAAAGCATCACTGGAACAACTCATCAGTTTTTTGCTGTGCATTTTTTCAGCCATCGTGATTCTTGTGTGGACTTAAACCTTGATTCTGCTCCAGAACTTAGACATTGCTCTTCAAATTTTGGGCTTGCTTCTTGGACCTTGAACTTGAATTTTAGTTTTGGTAATGTGTGCTTGGACCATGGATTACTCTTTGGACTCTGAACCTGGTGAGGGGACTTTATGGAGTTGCTCCATGTTTCTAGATGGAAGAAACTGGACTCATTGGGTTTTGTGCTAGTTTCTGTGGGCTGAATCATGGGAAAAACTATTTGGAGTTGACAAAGCTCCTATAAAGACTTCAACCCTTTGGGTGTGTGCCTGAAGCGGGACAGGACAACAAATGAAATAAATACAAGTGATTATTGCAAATCTTGTCAGGTCTTATACATAAAAAAGGAAGTATCATAATAATATGAAAGAGAAAGGTCACAACACATTTCTAATATAACAGTATGTTTTATTAAGGGATGAGTATACGTTTCATTTTTACATGAAGATTTCCCACAGCTGCAAGACAAAGCTGAGTATATAAAACATAATCCAGAAGGTTCAGGATTGGAATAAAATATAAAATTATTTTCAACCTCCCAAAATTAAGGTTTGGTAATTTTCTCCCTGAATTAGCACTTCTAAAAGCTAAATATTTTAGAAAATATTTTTTAAGAAACTTTAAATTGTTCTAAGATGATAATATGTTTTTAAGAATACATTTATTTAAATATCAATAGCCTTTGAATATTTTGAAATTTTATGATTAATTCCACTACTGTGTGTTCTATCTTAAACATTGTTCCTTGAAATCCTTGGCTTAATCTAAATAAATAAGAAAGAACCTTCCAAATAAATGAAGACACATCCTATTGCAGTTGCAAACACCAAGCTTTAATTGCTATAATATGCTATTTCCCAATTTGTTCTTCTAAGCTATCTCCAAGGATAGCTTCCACAGAGCAAGTGTTGCATCAGTCTAAGGATAGGGAACGTGAAAGTATTGGGCTGGAACTGTTCTAAAAAGCTGTTGTGGAATTGTAATCAAAAAGATCTAGGATGCACCAGGATGGCTTATATAAAACTATTCAGGAAATAATAACTGCATTGAATGTAGTAGCAATAATTCATGTAAGAATATTTCATTTAAAATGGAGTGGAGTGTGAAATTGGTATAGGAAAACATTATTTAGCTAATGCAATCTGCTAGAATAACACTTCTTTGTAACAACTACTATATACCTAGAGTACCCACAGTCAAATACTAAATGGAAGACTCTCTTATATCTTGTCAATAGGCTCTTTCTAAGCCTACAATTCTAATATTCAGTATCCTAATATTCCAACAGAATATTCCAGACACTATTTAAACTGAAGAAATTACATGGTCTTTCCAATGATTTTTTTTTATTTTAAAAAAAGTGGTTCTATGTTTTGCTGGAAATTATTAGGAAAAGAATCAAAATCAAAAATGTCTACACATGCATGCTCATAGCAAACAAAGCATCTTTTAAAGTTATGGATAAAGTTCACCAACAATATACTTGTGCATTTTATCATGATGCACATACAAAAGGGATGAGGTTGATATCAGATACTGTAAAATATTTTGTTATTTTCTTCCCTTCTCCTTGAACTGATATGCTAATATTGCCACACTCTTTAAAAAGAAGAATGGTACAATTATACCTAGAAGACTAGATACACTTATAAAATCATCACATGTTAAAAGGATATTGCAGAAATAGCAATGGTATAAATGCCTCTGATTCAGTGGTGGGATTCAGTCAGTTTGCACCACTTCGGGAGAACCAATTGTTAACTTTCTGAGCAATTTGGTGAACTGGTTGTTGGAAGAAATCATTAGGGCAGAGAACTGGTTGTTAAATTATTTGAATCCCACCACTGCTCTGATTATATTAGTTGCAAACAGAAGCAAGCAAAAATATTTATTAATACAACATAAACATATTCCTTTAAGGAAAGCTTAAAAAATGTTAACCTTTAAGTTTGGGGGGAAAAGATGACTAAGGAGATAACACCATAAACATACATAAAATTATGCACTATTTTCTTCCATATTTCAAGTTCCAGAATGTGATGTGATTTCATAAAGTTGATTTATAGGAAGATTCAGAAGAAAAAACAATCATAAAGTACCTTTGCATGGTTATAATGTCAGAATATAAACTTCACTGTGATGATCCTTGCTTGGACAACATTAAAATGGGATTGTTCAATTTAATAGAGAAAAGTTTATCAGTGATAAGTTCAAGCAGAATCGATATATTTGTTAATAAGGATTGGAGGATATGAATGCCACAATAATCTTGCTTCCAGCTACCTGCAATTATTTAATTGGCCACTGAAGGAACAGAATGTTAGACTAAATAAGTCGTAACGATAGGATTCTTATGCAAATTATAAATTTAAATGATATTTTATTCCTTCTGTGTGGAAATAAATTTGTGGCAGGTTTAGGAAAAATGCCAAGGATTTTGGTATTAATTGATTCAAAAAAATGTATGCATTTTCTGCAGACAGTTTATATGGTTTACTTAACGAGTGTCGAATGAACATGAATAAACTTAAAGATTTAATAAATTCCAGTATTGATCTTTAAATCTACACATATAACATGTAGCTTAAGAAATATTAATATTTCATTTGCATGCCTGTACCACAGTATTGGTGATATACAGAAATACTTGAAAATGCAACAACTTTACATGGTTACTTCATGAGGCTACACATTTATTTAGAATATGTTTGCTTGGGAACAGCTAAAAATATCACGAGTATTGCAGAATAGCTAATGATGGAAATTCACAGCTTCTTTGTGTGAGAGTTTTCATCATCTGACATATCTAGGTCAAGAGCACTGAGATCTAAAGTTCAAATACAGGTCAACTCTAGTAAATCTTGGAAACTGACATAACCTATTCTATCACTTTTAATTTCTTTTGGCATATAGGAGTGTATTATGTATGGTATTATCAGCCTTTTTACCATCTTCACTTTCAGGTGTTTTTAGTCTTGTCTTCCTCATTAATTCACATTGGTCATTGCAGAATCAAAACCAACTCTGACTGATTCTACTCTTTCTTGATAGGAAAATAAATGTGGAAACTTCATGTCAATGTAACATCCTACATAGCTAATTGGTGATATTTTAGAGGACTATTATGTATATCTCTTAGATCAAACTAAGGAACCCTGCGTTTAATAACTTGTTAATGTATCATTGGATATTAATCTCAAGTATGGAAGCAAATAATTCAATAAGCCACATTGCTGCATTTACTACATTTTTTTTTACTTTAAAGCTAATGAATGTTCTATTTCATAAAATAAAATAAAAATACAGTAAGTAAAATAAATTCATTAGCCAGTTTTCATTTTCTTTGCACAGAACTTTTTTTTTGCAGACCTTTAACTCTGCTACTTACTCTTTCCGTCCATACTTTTATAGGTAGGTCACTTTTTTCATAGCATTCATTTTTTAAACATTTCACATTTTTTTTATCACACTTTCGTTTTTTACTCTCCAACTTACAGAGTTACAGAGCCTGTAGTACAGTGGTTTAAAGCACCCTGTTATTAACATCTATTAACATCTGCTGCCTGCAATTACTGCAAGTTCGAATCCCACCAGGCTCAAGGTTGACTCAGCCTTCCATCCTTTCTAAGGTGGGTAAAATGAGGACCCAGATTGTGGGGGCAATAAGCTGACTTTGTATAAAATATACAAAAGTATGAAGGCTATTGCTTAACGCACTGTAAGCCGCCCTGAGTCTCCGGAGAAGGGCGGCATATAAATCAAATAAAAATAAAATAAATAAAATAAACTTCTTCTATTTATTTAACTCCAGCTTTATCTTTATTGTTCCTTCATATGGTTAATCAAAAGAGCATACAAATCTTCCATCTGTGTATCTATTAAAAGCTGAAGAATGAGAAAGTAATATGGTTAGATAGTTTAACCTTATGCCTCGCCCTTTCTCTAAATCTATCTTTAAAATAACTCAATATAAATTTTGTCTTCACAACCAAGACAGAAATTTCAGCAATTAGATTACTTTCATTTGAGAACCTAATTCATCATTCAGCATGTTAGGGAAGACACTTCTTCAATGTCTTTCTACTATTCATTCTTTGAACTGGTAAATTTATCCAACTATTTCCACAGCAACTGAGGAATGTGCAATTCTCTCAACTATCCTTTGAACACTGTCAGGCTGGGAGCAGATTACGACAGGTGTATCAGGCTAGAAAAACTTAGGTCTTGTCTCCTAAATTAAAAAGTAAGAAAATACAGCATCAAACTTAAAGACAACGGACACTGCCGCAGGTCTACCTTTACTTTTGATAAACTTATTGAAAATTAGGCATTTTTTTTGGTATAAATATATATTAATATATAGGGTGGTATTCCTTGTTAGAAATTGTGGTAGTGGTTTTATGAACTGTTGTGCAAAGACTAGGAAAAAAGATAAATGCATTGATATTCTGGATAAAGAAAGACCTACACTGTGTTGAGAGTTTTGTCAGAAAAAATATTTTATAATGACTCGTGTTAAAGGATGTACTCTGCTGAAATTTCTGTACTTACATACAAGTAGAAAATGTTTTCTGCTCTCAGAACAGCACCATTGTTATTTAAGTGTCTACTTAATTCCTAAATCCAATCATTTTTTAAAAAATTCCAGAATGAGTGAAACATCATAATCAACGAGTTTGGGAATACTGTATGATTAGGTTTACCAAAGAATATGTCTTTTTGTGTGCTCATGAACCAAATAGAACAGAATGACCATTAAAGAAAGACAAGTTGAATAATTACATAAGTTATTGCCTATTAATTCCATATATTTGTATATAAGGAAAACAATACTTGGTTGGAAAAAGAATAAACTTTATTTATTTTTAGTGGTTTTTAAATAAGGAGTTAATATAACTGTGGAAAACCAGAAACATGATTTTCAAGAAACTATACAATGACAATTGTATAGAAAAATAAAATTTATACCTAGAACAGCAAGAAATCATTAGAAAGAAATTTAAACAATCTCCACACTAACTTTTTAGGAAAGAAGGGAAAAAAACTGTTAGCCTATCAAGATCCTTGCCTATCTCAATAAAATTGCCTATCTTAATAAAATAGAGTCTTATGCAGTTAATTTCCTGACCTGGCCTACCTTGAAGGGCTGACAGGAATGTTGATAAATGTATTTTGATTTTGAAAGTTTCATTGCAATATAATCTCAAATCATTTAGATTACAATTTATTTATTAACTTGAACACAATAATTGTTGATACATTCTGCAGAGCCACACATATTCAAATGAATGTGGGAATTTCAAATAATATAGAGCGAAGCTAGAAATAAAACAGTGCCTGAAAATAATAGTATAGATCTTGAATCAGTTTAGTTGCCCTTTCCTATTTGATTCAGTTTATAAAATTCTGTCTAATAAACAGACTTCTATAAATAGATAAAGCAAAAATCCAATAGGGATGATCTTTCAGGTTAATAGATTGTGGTCTAATTGTTTGGGATCATGTCATTTCATTAGCAACTGGATGGCATCTTAAGAGGTAAAGTGATCTGCTCTGTAGCACACTTTGCAAGTTCACAGGCAACTGATCAAGAACTTGGACACTGGGTTTGTAACAGAACTAATTTCTAATTGGACCATATCACTAGAAGGCAGTTCCTATTCAGTTGACTGTTGCCAAAGTGTGTTACAGAAAACCACTTTTACTTCTGTACACAATTATTGCTGAAATAATTAATTATGAAAAGAATCAGAATTAGACTATAACGTATTAGCACAGACATTACCATTAGATGTCTATAGGATTTTTTTTTCAAAATGTAATTGTTTCCCACATCATTTGTCAGAAATATACACATTTTATATGAACATTTTTTTAAAAATTCACAGCAGTACAAATTTCAAAGGAAAACTGTTATATGTATTTATATATGTTTTATCTAATGTAGAATCAACCAATTTCACACCTGAACAAATTCTTTTCCCATCCCTAGTATTTATTGTGCAGAATATACACATAGCAAAATCAAACAAAGGGTCCAAGTCAAGAATAAGAGGTAAAATGGGAGAATTGTGTAGAGGACAGGGATAAAATGAAGGAGCAAACAGCAAGCTCTAACAAGCAGAAAAGGGTAAGAAAGAGGACAATGTCTTGAAGAAACCCAATTACTGATGGGCTGAAAGCTTTGGAAAGGAAAGGAAAAAAGAAATTGGGGAGGGGAGATCGTGAGCAATACTGAAAGAGATAAGAGAATTCTGTAACTGAGAGGACAGAGATACAACAATCCTTAACAGAGAAAAATATATCATTTTGGGCTGCCTTTTTGCTTCTGTGTGGATTAAATCGGATTTTGATTTAAAAGCATTCCACTCATCCCAGGGCCTTCCAAAATACAAACAAGCAGAAGGACTAAATAAAGTGAGCAATCAGTTTTGCAGCTGTGAGTGGAACATCAATGACTCATTTTCAGAGATGGTAATATTACATCTACTTAATTTTAGAATATTGTTAGTGACACAGAGACTTAGAAGCTGCCAAATAGAACAGTATTAGAGCAGCACTGAATTAGTAAGTTTGTTGACCCAGATGCAATATAAGGGTACAGAATGGCAAGCATAATGATTCCTAGGTTCTTAAATGTCAACATGACTTTTAGCAATTATGTATGAACTGATCTTTGGAGAAGCTGATAATTTGAGCCAGAAAGATCCACAACTGTCATATTGCAATGGCTGGGATTTTCTGTTGCAGTAAATGATGAGCGATAAAGTAAGCATATTATTAAAAAGGTCCTTTTATTGTTACACATATTTCTTCTGAATTATACATTCTAACTATATTATATAAGATGAAAAAGAAAAGGAATCTTGCAAAAAAAATATGATGCAACATTTACCTTGCTGCATGTCGCTCTAATTGACTAAAGGAAGGACAGTTTTAAAAAAAAAAAATGAAATCCCTTCCATTTCCCTAGAGTAGCACTGATCATCTCAGATCATTGTGAATGAACATTTTCTGTGTTTTATATTCATTACTGAATGATTAGTGAATCAGTATCCAAATCATTTTTGTAGCAAACTTATTGAAATTTATTCAGCTCTCTAACATTCTGGTGGTAGCAACTGCAATAAGTTGTTTATGAATGCTACTTCTTTTATTGCCATGACTAAAGGAGTATAGCATAGAAATAATAAAATGTTGCACAATGGAAGGATTAGCAAAAACCTATGTTAAAATGAACAAAGAAATGATGGTATTATAGTATAAAAATAAAGGCTTTTGTGTCTCTTGGGTAAGGAGAAATAACTTTTCTGCTACATAATAAATTTATTAACCTTCCTGGCCTCATCATTCCCACCTTAACTGAGATATAGTGTCAAAGACAAGAACATCTGTTTGACAACAGCATTCTCAAATTCATTCAGCTTGTTAACAAGCACGATAGCCACCTGCACTGCCAAAGTACAGCATCAGCACCACCATGCGGACAATTTAAAATAGTGCTAAATATGTTGCTTGATGTTAATGCTAGATATTAATACTTTATATATACATGCATTGGACCTGTATCTTAAAAAATACATGCTTTTAGATTACATATAAAAATTGCAGAAATCTAGTTTTATGCTCATCTAGAAAACATAAACTACCATCTTTCTCAAAATTAATTACTATAATACATCACATGATTTTTATTACTGTGAATTAATTAAGCACATTAAGAAAATAAGAATTTAATAATTGTCTTGCTATCTCCAAGCTGACATTCACTGAAGTACAGCATTCTCTTTTCTTGTAGTTACTCCTACAGTATCACTTACCTACTTTAGCTGAAATAGAAGAACTATATTAATATAGTTAATTTTAATCCAAATGCTTTCATATTTATATGCTTATAGTTCACGTTAAACTTGAATGCTGTTGTGATTAGGGTGCTATAAAGTAAAATCTTTCTCCTACTTATAAGGCTTTCCCATTATTGCTGTCATATCCCAGGTTAATCATCAACATTTCAATACTCATGCAAAAATAATTTGTATACAGCAACTGAAAGCTCAGGTTCATGTCCAGAATTACTTTTTGAGATAGATGGCCATTTAAATTGATTTAAATAAATAAATAGGATGGAAACTATATACAAGAAAACAAAAAAAAAAAAAGAATTGTTACATATTGATAAGGAAGATCCCTTGATTATTGGAGAAACAAAAATGTGGTGTAGAGAACTAATAAAAATAATAATTACTCTTGAGAAGATGTGCACAAAATAGTTCTGATGACAAAAGGTACTGGAAGATTGAAAACATTAGCAAAAATTAAGGCAAAGTAAAAAAAATGCAGTTGCTATACCAAATTATTGACAAACAAAATTGAAATGTATTTGACAATGGAAGAACCATTCGAGAAGCAGGAAAAAGTTAGTCAGAAGCAATTTCAGAGAACCAGTACTGAGACAATAAGGGATCTGAAAAACAAGGTCTATGAGAAATGGTTAAAGAAAGTAGGACTACGAGGGGGAAAAAACTATGAACTGAAGATGGGTCTGAGAAAAGCAGAACTCATGAATGTAGTGGAATCTGTGAGTAGGCTGTTCATAATTTTTTCTCCGGACAAGGATGGGACTAGATATCATCCACTGTACTGCAAAGAAGTTGCTCTTTGTAAAGAGACTGCAGGACAAAATTCTCAGGCAGTTTAGAGCTCTGGGGCACAAAGGAATAGCCATTTTGCTCAGGCTGCAGTCAGTGCCTTTTAAAGGACAGTAGATTCAAATACATCCTTTTGTAATAACTTTTAAAATTGCTTGTTAACTGCTTTTCATCTATTAAGAACCTTTGGAGAAACATGTTTTACAGCACTTGGTGTGTTTTCTTCAACCCTTAGTGAAAGAGGTTTTAAATACAAGTTTAAGGACTTTTTTTCCTAGACTGGAATAAGAACTGGAATAAACAGCAAAAGTGTTATTAAAACATTGATTTTAGAAAGTTCCAAGTGGTTAAAAGTTAAAAATAATAAGATAACACTTTTAAAATGGACACTAGAGGGAACTAGAAGGAACTAAAAAGTACAATTAAAGGAGAAAAATCAAACTCAGCTTACTAATACAGAATTAAGTAACCTATTTTATCATTAGACTCTGTTGGCAATGGATCCAGAAGTAATTTTGAGAATGTTTGCTTTTACAGATAGTCTATGTTTAAAACATATTATAGAAGAAACCAAAAATTACCTGGCATGCTTGAGACTGATTCGATTTTTTTTCATATTTTGAAAAAGGGATTTAAACATGATATGCTACAAAAATGTCATGGAAAAAATGTTAAACTGAACATGTAAAAGAAATTAGTTGATGTCTTAATAATTAAAAGAGCTATCGATAAAGGAAAATTTGTAGCTATAACTTTGGGTTGAAATGAGAGTGCTCAACACTAAGAACTCCTCATTTCAACCCTGAGCTATAGTTACAAATATTTTCCTTTATCGATAACATCAATCAATTTCTTTATCTTGTTTTATTTTACTTTAACCTTTTTATTTAATTTTTCTCATAATTTGTATCATGTAAACATTTTAGCGAGCTGTAATAGCTTTTTTCTACTAATTCAAAATACATGCACACACTCTCCATACTAGCAAGATCAAAAAGCTGATATATTTTATAGTACTGTGAAACTATTACAAGATTTAAAAGAATACATTTATAGAAAGAAATTTAATTACAGCCAAGGTCTGAGGAAATCATGGCAGATTTTACACTTTCTCTCATCTTTGTAGCTCCTTTCTAAATTTTTGATTTATTACAAATACATACCCAGTTATGTCTTCATTTTCCAAATAACCCTCACAAAAAAGAAACTTTGTTCAATATTATCATATAATAATATTATAGTGAATAAGTGGAGCTAATTTCCTGGCCAGATGCCCTTCCTGATGCCTACATGGAGTTTGTAGCAGATATTTTCTCTTTACCCCCTGATAGAGAAACATTTGCCACTGCCTAGGATTGAACTCTCAATCTTCCGAGTGGATGGCGAGCGTTATCACCTTTAAGCCACCGTACTATCACATAAGATATAATATATAATTGTTCTAAATTATTAATTTTAGCAAAAATTAATAATTTGACAAAAAGCTTTTGTCAAAAACTTATATCATAAAGTAAGAAAACAATAAATTTCAAGTTAGAGCATATTCACAATGTACAAGCATTTTCTAAATGTCTGAAATCTTCTTCCTTACTGTAAATTGATTGATTGAAAAGTGAGAAAACCGTATTTCAGTGATTTGAATGCTGAAAAACAGTGTTCACATAAATAATTTTCAGATCTAAAATTTCCTGAAAGCTGTTGTTATATTGAAATGTAGCAGGTTAATGTAGATTTATTTCAGTTGCAACAGCTTTCTGATTTGGGGAATAATTATAAGCTCAAATGAGAGAAAAATACCCATATCAAAACTACAATAAAACCATTTCCAGGAATGTTGACAGCAATTTTGGGTCATAATTCTGCTTAGTTGAATACCGGTATATCTTGAATTCTATTGAACTTAATTTAATTTTGAGTATTCTAGATCAAGGTAATGAATTAATCTGGGCAATTGATGTTAAATTCATTTCTCTGTGTCACAGGAATAGCTACTTGAACAAAACATTGTCTGGAAATATCTTCAAATGGTGCCTTCCTGGAAAAGTTTCCCTAGGAAAACTGACACTGAATGAGGCAAATGCCACTTTGATATCTATACCAGTTGCCCTGTGAAGTCCCATAATCTTGCTGGCTGGCTGGGACAAATAGGCTGCAATCAGCTGGTATGGTGAAGGTATCCAATTTGTGTTCTCAGAGTTGATTCACAGCATTGAATAACACATTTGAACAAATCTCTCATATAAATGTAAGATAATTCCCTCAAAACAAGTAATAAGCACATCATATATTTGGATATGTAAGCACATCATATATTTGGATATGTATTCACTAAATATCTTTAAATATTCAAGCTTCCACATTTCTACATGTTATTGCTAGAGGTAACTTTCATGTAAGTTTGTGGCCTTGTTGTACAATGAAATGTGCACTTTTCTAATCAGGATTCTCCACAAGATATATTGATGACACTTGTTGCAAGGAAGGATATTAAAAAAAACCTGCATAAAGAATCCCACTGGGCAGATCAAATTTATGGGCTGCCTTTGTGAGAGGCCATTGAGAGATATAATTAATCATTGATGGCACAAAACAATAATAGGTTTAGGTTTAAAACTATAGTTTTGGCCAGTAAGGATATAACGTGATTCTTAGTGTGGGTCAGCAAACAACAGCTCAAGTGCAAACTCATGAAAATGTACTTTGCATTTTACATTTATTCTGCCTAATTTTCCGAGCTTTATTCCACATGGATGGATTAAATCTTTTCTAAAACATTTCCCTAAGCTATTTAGGCTCTTAAACAAATCAAGTCATAAAACTACTGATCAGCTTCTTTGTTTAAAGTTAGCTTCAAATACTTATCAAGCATAAAAGAACTTGCAATAAAGAGTTTCTACTAGTGAAATAACATCAGTTCCCCCTAGAGCAGCATCATTGTCAGATATATACTGATGGTCGTGCTCATTCAGTCTATGCGGAAG
>WNWU01000007.1:4286331-4375126 GCA_012654045.1 Ptyas mucosa | reverse complement strand
TAACCCCTTCTGGTGCCTGGGGCATCATACGTAGGCAATATCTGACAATCATTTTAGAAGAATGCTTTTTGAGACAACAATGCCATTTCAGAGTGTCAGGGGCAACTAATGCTGTATTTTGCTGCTCTTTCCTCATTTTGCTGAAACCATACAATTAAAACCTGCATAAAAGTTTACATGATTCATTGAGAAACAAGAAATTTATTTTACTCTCTACCTAGTTTATCCTAGTCATGTTTTCTAGTTAGATCACAATTGCACTATGAAAAAAAATCTGATTTTTATTGCAGCTCTGTTTTTTTCTTCTCATTCATAGAAAGCATATGACAAAGCCAAAAGCCTCCAGGTCATATTAAACTCTTCCTGCATCTTGGGTCAATGAATGAATTGTGCATCATAGCATCGTGACACAAAATTATTCCTTTGTGCATGTTCCATTGCCATACACATTCAATAATCTTGGCCTAATTAGTGACTGTAGTTAGGAATACACATCTAAATTGGAGCTCAAGAAATCTCCAAATTATTTTTTTTTTTATGAGGACAGAGGGGAAAAAAAAACATTTTTAAAGCAGAAGGCAGCATTAAACTGGGCTAGGTTGGTGTTATTCAGCACTAAACCTGGTTAGTATAAAGGATTTGAATCCCAGGATTGTAAAATTGACTGGGAAGACAATACTTTTTAAATGAGGAAAGAAATATTAATTACTTTTTTAAAAATCCTACATGGAGTCATTAGAACTTGGGCCCAAGTTGTTACTTTAAGTTATATTTAGGTTAACTTAGAATTATATGTATCTGGATAAATTTTTTATTGTTATTATTTCCCTTAATTTTTTAAAAAATTATCATTTCTGAAACTAGGACCCTTATGATTGATAATTAAATTAGGAAATTTTAAAACTTCACTATCATTTTCCAGCAGTATTTAAAATATGACTTAATATAATGTTTGTTCTCCATTGTATATGTGATGTACTTCTTCATATAATCTTGATCTTTTATAATTAGTTCTAATAGTTATATGTATAAAAACTGAAGCAGATGAGATATATGGCTGAACATTAATGAAGACTAAAGTCAAAACAATGAAGCATTGGTAAAGATTATCATAGTATTATAAAAGTAAGAGGAAGAAAGTAAGAAGTGTACAAGCAAAACAAAAGTTGTTATTTTATTTTGAAAAGTGACATGTTCATTATTTCTTAATTGTACTAAGGTTTGTTTGACTTTTTAAAAACTTTTTTAAAAAGTAAAATGTACCATATTTTATGTAAGGCTGTTTTAAAGCTATTGTGCTCATATCTGAAGTTTCAATTCTACTTGGATTTATCTATACTGACTAATTGTCCCATCTCCCATACAAGATAGCAACCATTTTTGAGGGCAAATCTGATTTCCCACATCTGCTATTCTATTTTTGCAGCATTTTTATTATTCAGCCATATCTCATCCACTCACTTGTCCAATCAAATCATTTTACTTGGTTGGTAGTGCTTTCTTCTCTTCTTCTCCTGCTCTCATTTAAAACATTTATGCTAAGAATACAAGTGTGTAATTCAGTCAATCAAATTTTAGTAAAAGATGATAGATTTGTATGAACTGAAGAGAATTCAGAGTACACTATAATTCAATTTTTGCTGGAAATCATTACATTTAAAAAATGAAAAGTGACAATAATGTCATTTATGTTAACAGATTCATAATGTAGTATACATTTATTGGAAGCATTCACACACACAGTTCTCTCTCTTTCTTTTTTCCTATATGGTTTTGAAAAGTGCACACAAGAGTCAGAGTTTCAAGTGTTTTTTTCCAAGCAATTTTTTTTACTTTTCTTTATCATTTTTATTCATTTATCGCCAGAGAATTATGACTAAAAGTGGAACCTGTGGGTCCATCTATTTCTTGCACTCAGCACTGGCTATGTGTTTACTTTCTCTATATGAAAAAATGAAGGCCCCTGCTCAATTTAGGAAGATAAAGTGATAGTAACTGGTGGAATATCTTTGAACATAAAAACTGAAAGGATGAGGAGGAAATAAGAGTAGTTTTCAATGGGGTAAAGTCAGATGCCTCTGTAGTTCAAAGGGAAGCTACTTATTATTTCTTCTTTTTATGCTTGCATTATGAGTTTTCAAGAGTCACATAACTAGCTATATAAATTCTATAAATATACTTAGATGACTAAAGTTGGGATTGGCAAATAATAGTCAGAAAGCACCACCACTGGGCAGATATCAATCTTCATCTAATAGATTTAGAGTTGATAAGATGTCCAATCAAAGTCACAAGGAAGTCAAATCATAGATGTACCAAAAGAGGAATTTTCTTACTTCATATTTAGAACTTAAGAATGTGAGATGTGCAAAGCAAGGAAAGTCTGAAGCTTGAATATAGACAGGCAGAATGACAGTAAGAAACAGGTTTGGTATGAAAGAGAACCTGAAGGGCTATAAGAAGAGATAAGAGGCAACTTGAAAAATGAAGTGAGAAAATCATTTCAAGCAAGAAAAGATCAAAGAAGCTTTCAGAAAAAGCTATCAAGCTAGCCAGATAAAGGCAAAGATTAAAGTTCTGGACAACAAGAAGGATGTATGATAACTGAACACAGATTTTTAACATCAAGCAAGAAAAGACAAGGAAGGTACTTCAACCTAGAATGGCAACAAATAGAGAAAAAGAAAAAGAAAAGAAAAATGAGAGATACTTTTAATAAAATCAGAGAAATCATAACATTGTTTAGATAAAGTATGATTTCTCAACAATTATTACAATTATTATTTAATAAAGACAAATGACATTAAGAAAAGAAAAGACAAAAATGAAATTTTACAAGTGAAATTATACAGTGCAAGAAACATTTCCAAAAAGAGAATAAATGTAGTATCTCGTGAGGTCTCATGGATAAAAGATTAGCAGTCATAGAAAAAAGGCAAGACTGAATTACTAAAGCTGTAGAAGAAGTAGCAGTTATGTTTAATAATTCTATATAAATAAATATAGAAATAATTGTGGATTAAATATTGGAAAAAATGTTTTATGTACTTATACCAAAGAAAGGAAATAAAAAATATGAAAATTATTAAATCATTGGGAAAAATGCTTATACAAGTAGAGTTCTGTTATGAAGAAAGGGTTTGGGAAGATTGTAAACATAAAGGAAGAAATGCCAATAGAGTTTCGGGGGGGGGGGGGGGAGTGAGAAAACAATATATAAGGTGGTTGGATGGCATCAAAAAAATTCCTGCAATGTCTTTTGAAAAAGCTACAAATTATTACTTAAAAAGAAAAAGGTGGTGATATGAGCTTGATCCAATGGCATGCAAGTCATCAAAAAAATGTAGATGTTTTATATACTGTGTAAATAGACAATGGACTCAGAAACTGATCTGGACTTCTTTGTAAATAAAGCTCTAAGAATAAAAAACGTATTCTACTTACAATCTTATGTGAAACTAAAACAAGTGATACATTGTTTTATTTCTATCACTTGTTTACTATATATATATCCAAAGCTTAGCTTCAAGGTGTTTGTCAGTAGGAAGCACATTACATATAATTTATTCATATAGTAATATATGCAGAATTGTGGGATTAATATGGTGTGTTGAACTATTCCCATTGGCTTTCTTAATTTCTTTGTAGACAACAATGTTCAAGCACTTGGGAGCATACATCCAATACATATATATGAGACAGTATAGTCAGAATATATCGAACTATTTCCCCCCCAATTTCTCAATGTGAATGTTGTTAGAAAATAAACCACAAATTTCCAAAGATTGAAAAAAAAATTAGAAAATGATATAGCAATTAAAGATCGATGCATCTAAACAACTCAATATTTCCTACGTTGTGTCATGGAAATTAACATACACAAAGTCTCTGGTAGCTGAATTTCAAGCTTATAAGAACAAGGAACTTTTTTTCTCTTTCCTGTGAAAATGAGCTTTGAACAAACCTGTGAAAATATTTGTTATTATTTTGAATTAGAAATGTGAAAGGATTTCCTCAGTGGTAATGGTCCCGAAAGGTTCTATAGTTGGAGTAAGGTAATTTTTAGTTGCAACAAATCTATGTTGGTTATTGAAACAGTAATATCCAAAATTAATCACCATTATAATAGATCAGCCTGCAGCACCTCATGCTGTTAGCGCATGTTGATCTTGCTGAGAAAAAGGTTAAGTGGATTCTGTTGACTTACTGAAGAAAATAGATTTGATGTTCCTGGGAGATGAACAAGTTAAAACTGGTCTCAAAAACAAAAAAAAGTTTGTATGTTAGAATAGCTACAGTTATCAGGCATACTATCATGTCTTTTAATTGCAGCACAAAGATGTATTGCTAATAATTTATAGAAGACATGATACAGCTTATACCCATCCCTCCAGTAATGAACCTTTCATTCATCTTTATCTGTTCAAGAGTTGAAGCAATATTGTTCTTGATATGTTCTTCATATGAACATTCTGTGACAGCTCTATTATGATGTTGGTGATGATTCATTCAAGAGTTGGAAGCTGCCCAAATCCCATTGACCACTTTCATATAGAAGCACATACCCTTACTTCTAGTCACTAGACATTGCCCTCCATGACCATTTTGACTTCTGCTGCTGAAGAGACATCTAGGTTTTGCTGAGGTATTAAGGGTATTTCTTACATAGTGGGATCTAATATTCTTTTGGAGGAGAAATAGATCTTTTATAACATAGTCAGCTCTTAAAAAACAGACTATCTCTCTCTGGATGGCAGGTCAATTTAAAGTAGGAGGAAAACTGGACCCTACCTTTTGTATGTTATTAGTTCTCTCTGTAGAAGATGACTAGGCTGAGCTCCTAGACAAGGTCAAATGGATCATCAGTTTGGAGTCACTACACCTCTGTAAGGTGTAAGTCCAGTTTACACCTGTAAGGTGTAAGTCCAGGACCCCTTAAAATCCATTGACTCTTATCTTGCATGAATTTGCCTTGACCATTAGTAGTTCAAATTCTTATGTATAGGTAGCATGAAATAAGTCTGTAATACTTTTGAACTCTATCTTGAAAAGTTCTGGGAGTACTTGCTTTTTCAGTATATAAGATTAATTTATACTCTTTATTGTCATAATAATACATAGTAAGAGAAATGCAAATAAAAGATAAATTGACATTCTCTAATTGCTAAAAGGCACTAAGAGACAACAATGAAATGTAAATCCATTCATTTACTACTTATAATAAACCTAAGAAACTAAAAACTAATTTTAAAGAAACTAGAAAGAGGACACTAATATATGTATCATTTATACATTAATTTTAAGGACATCTGAATAAAAAGCTTTGGGATTATATTTTAATTGTTTGGGGAACAGATAAAAGGCTGAGAATAAACAGCTGATTTCAGGAAAATAGACTATTACCAATTTAAGAATGGACATGAAAATAATCAAATTAATCTGGTTGAAGTTGTAAAATACTCTGCAGATGTATTGCCTGAATATTACATGAGTCAGAAAAGGCAATAATGCAAAAACATTTTTAGGTTTCAGAGATGCTTAAGCAGCTGCTTAGGCATTTCAACCACTCCTACACAGACAGTATGAGTGTCGCTGACTAGTGATAAGTCACCAATACTGAATCACATGAGATATCACTGCAGGGATAGAAGCAATTTTTGTAGATAAAATATCATTTTGTAATGACAAGATAACTCAAATAATCAAACATAATATAAACTTTCATTCTAATAATGACTTCATTCTATAAACATCCAGGAGGAAAATGGTTTCCTTTAACTACTTGAGATCAATAATAAGATGTCCTCATATATCCATTTCATCAGTTAGACTCTGGGTTCCTGTATTATTAAAGTGGAGTCACAACATTTACTAGCATAGAATGTATTATTTTAACTGCTTCTCCCATTCCCATCAACAAACCATATTTTGCCCTCATGTTAATTCTTAAACAGCATCATATGGAAATTCTTCACTCCATGCCTGAAGATAACCCAAAAGTATTTGGACTACCTCAGTTTTGGACTGATCTGGATCAAGAGGAGATATGAGAACTAATGCTCAGGTAATGGTGGATGAAATATGCAAACAGCAAAAATGAAGGGATTATGTGTAGGTGGCCATAATATGCTCAAGGGAAAAAGATTTAATAAGTATACATGCACTTGAATGAGAATATATCTCATGAACAAAGATGGATTTATCAATGAATGGTTAAAATACTTAACATGTTATTAATTGTGAAAATACTAAACATGCTATGCCTATATCTAAGAAATTTAGACATTTTATTTCAAACTAGAAATATTATATCAAATTCAAGGGCAAAATAATTGTGAATATAAATTAAAATCTGTTACAAAAATAGTTTTATGCTTGGAAGATCTGTCAAGAAAAAGGTACAAATAATCTGCTTCAAATTTAGCCCAGCAGGACAATGTTTCTAATGATGGGCGTTACTTGAAATCAGATGGTATTGTTTGCAATAGCTCTCAACTCTGTTAAGATTTATAACTTGGTCTCCTTGAACATCAACTGAAAGTGCCTTTTGATTGCCCCTCTCAGGATATCTAGTGAAATAACTAATATTAGAGATGTCCATTACCTTACAGTTCAAGTTTTTTAAATCTCACAAACATATTACTTACTTTTTCTCTGGTCTATAATTCTATTGGAGCTGTCAGCTACCATTCACTCCTTTTACTGCTTTCAAAAGCATTTTATTCCAAGCTCATTGCTGATTCTGTGTGTGTCTATTTAGTTATTAATTGCACCTGATGCACAAAGCTGGTTTTTTTCTTGGAAAACAATTAAGACCAAATATCTGGATTTAAACAAGTGTAATTCTTTGAATGCTTATTTGTACTTGAATCCCACTGTGTTCAATGTGGTTTATTTAGCAATGTGTATAGGGTTGCAGTACCAATCTGTTATATCATTCTCTGTCCATGAAGAGGCAATCAGTATCCTGGAAAGCTTTCAGTGGGCATGGTATTGCACTTTGCTCCAGCATTTTGTTATTTGCAATTACTAATGCAAAAAATAATCTGCATTACCCAATTACTAAATATAAGTATTAAAACAAAACTTGTAATCGGGAACTAGCATAATACGAATTTTGTGTAAGGATGTGTTTATACATCCTTGTCATTCTGTAATCACAATGCTCATTAACATATAACTTCTCATATAGATTTACATTTTGTCTATACTCTAATCTGGTATTGAACATATTTGTTTGAAAATCATTTAAAATTTGTTTATGGGTAATATATTTTGGATTACAGTAGTAAGTAGTATGATATAACACTTGTAACATTATAATTATAATATATTGTCACTAAGAGGGGATATAGTGCTATTTAAATGTCCAAAGTGCATATAATCAAAATAAATTTGATTTGATTTATAATTAACCTAATGCAACCTCCTTACTTCTGTTGCAGAAAACATGCAGGTAGAAAGGAAATGTTAAAATTGCATTGAAGGATTATATTAGAAAAGTAATATAACATTATGTCATATAAATTTTATATAAGATATAAAATACTTTAAGAAGAAGAAAGTTTCTGACATTGTGTTCCCCAATACTTTTATTTTCTGCCTTCTATATATTTGAATAGGTTCATGTTATGGGAAAAAATATGCAATCACTCTTACCCATTTAGAATGGCTTTTGGCTGAATGTTCCAGTTTCAGAAAACTAGCAAAACTATTCTGGATGACTAGTCTAGAATATTTCTGATAAAACACACCGGCACAATTACAATACAAATCACCTCTGTTATAATATTACTGATTATACAAGTCATATAAAAAGGTACATGATGAACTAATTATACCACAATTATAAATAATTTCCAATTATAAATCAATATTTGATTTCCATTTCTCATTTGGTTTAAACATGGAGGGAATGATCTTCAGTGAACATATGGCCTAAGCAAAGTCACTTCTAGGCCCCGAGGCTTCATTCCACCAAATCCTTATTCATATGAATCAATAATTCTCATTCTAAGTATCTATGCAATAGTCATGTAAGCAAAGGTACCAGACCAATTTAAGTACAATTAAATGTTTATACATAAAATGGATAAGGAATTTTTTGTTCAAAAAAGTACATTTTTAGTCAAAGCATAAAGAAAATATATTTCTATTTAATTTTAAAAACAACAATAAACATTTTTTTAGTGATGATAATAAGTCAAATTGGCAAAGCTGAAAGGTTTTGGTTACGTATGTACATCTGAACAAATGGTTTTCTGCATGAAATATAGCATTGGCTAAATAGAGAAGATGGTGGTATGCTCCACTTCTGAAATATATAAATATTCTAATGAGAAGAGTATTTTAGCAAAATTAATAAAATTGTTTTTAAAATTATACAATTCCCGTGATCCAACAGTTCATGTTCTACTTTTAGGTGGTGGATTTCTGCACTAGCTTCACTCCTGTATAGGTAATTTCTGTTATATTGATTTTACATGTGGAATAAAATTGTTCAGATAGGCTCATTCTTGCCATGTCATGTCGTATCAGTCATGTGCTACCATAATATTAACCAAGGCAAATTGAGGCAGTAACTCAAATGGTAATAGTAGAGGTTACATAACAAAGGAACCCTGGTGATTTGAAATTGACATTTTATAAATTAAATGAATATTCTATACAAGATAGTCCAGCCTTATAATATACCTAGAAAGTTGAATACATTGCTAATTGGGATTAATATCTATTATCTATTATTAGATAGATCTGGATAAGCTATAACTCTATGACTTCCAGACATGACAAGTATATCAACTGTGTTTCTGGTATTGCGTCAGTCCCTCCCCACAAGTAAACCTGATAGAAATAATGTAAAAAGAAACACATATTATGTGTTTGTGTTTTGTATGTTGTATTGTGTAGTTGTTGTAAAATCAATAAAAAACTTTTTTTAAAAAAGAAATAATGAATAGATGGGCTAAGTCTGTATTATTATAACCCTACATTAAGAGAATCTTGCATCTCAAGCTGTGAGATGGGTGGCATATTAATTTAATAAGTAAGTTAGTAAGTCTGACACTACAAAACTCTCATTCTCCCTTTTACAGCCTCTGATCAGCTTCCTAAATTTCTTTGTCAGAATAGAATAGAACAGAACAGAACAGAACAGAACAGAACAGAACAGAACAGAACAGAACAGAACAGAATAGAATTCTTTATTGGCCAAGTGTGATTGGACACACAAGGAATTTGTCTTGATGCATACACTCTCAGTGTACATAAAAGAAAAGATATATTTGTCAAGAATCATAAGGTACAACACTTAATGATAGTCATAGGAAACAAATAAGATTATGAGGCATCTGTTGGTCTTTCCCCTTCTTGTCTGATCATTCACAGGCAGCATCTTTTCACCTTATCCCTCAAGGTCATTCCCACATACTATTAAGATTGTGAATTTATATGCGCCGGAATATCTTCTGTATTTCTTTCTTTCTGAGTTTATGATGGTTATTTAACAGTTAAATGTATTCCTAGCGTGAAGTCCATACATGGAATTCCAACTGCTAACTCTTACCTATGATGCACCATCCAAAGCACATTGAGTTCGTGGTAATTCCTATGTTCTTCCCATTTAACTCATTCTCTATACTTGCTTTCGCAATTTTTTGAACAAAGATTTTTAACATAACCACACAATTATTGCTATTTCTTTTTGTCAGTAAAAGAAATATTGCTATTTCTTTTTGTCTGAGTGTTGATAGACTCAAGGTAAGTTTGTGATGGAGCAGAGCTTGTTGGACTTAAGATTTTCATACTTCTTGAAGTTATGTTGAAAGGAAAAGAGGTGTCATTTGTATGCTTAGTGATGCTTTCAATTCTGAGCATGAGCATAACTTGTAATCCTGTTCCTCCCACAATGCTTCTGTCTGCATCTTTACATTCTTTGGTTTTTGAGAGATAGGGTGGGAAAATGAGTCTGCTTACACTGAATTTAGCATTATGCATTCTTTAGCATTTAAAATATAGGAAGTTTGCTTTGCTTTTTGAACTGAAATTACTGGATGGTTTGCTATTTTAAATCATTTTAAATCATAAATATTACAACTAACTTAGTTGGAGAAAGCAACCATTTATCCCTCAAGAGTTTGCTGAAATATTCTTAATTGATGTCTCATTTTACAACCAAACTGGAGGAAGTTGTTTTTTGTCATTATCTTGATATGGATTGCTGCTGTAATCTAAATCCAGGGAAACTGGCACTGCTGATTTGGCTCAATGTCACGTCTCATTAAGATTGTAGATAGTTCTTTGAAAACATGGGAACTAGGCATTTTTTTTCACTCCTTTTAGAATAGCCTTAGAAATTGAATTGCAAAACCTGAGAGTAGCAATGATAGAAAAAAGGAATGAAGATTTTAGTATGATAGAAAGAGACTAGAATATATTTATATAGCTTATACCATTGATTATTTTAGAAACTTTGGTGTTGATAACCAATGTCTGCATTATACTTTACTTATCAACAGTAAATAATGACACAATTCCTTGTCTTTTTATTTTTTTGCTAAGATGTTAAGATCTAATAAGATTATCTGTTTTTGTTTGCGTCCTATAAAATGATCACTTTGTTCAATTTAAACTTTTTAAGAAGAATATTTCCATATTTTTTACAGATTCAGGAGTAGCTTCAGCTCTGAAATATTTCACTTTAAATATTTCCTACTTGGGGCTTGGCTACCAGTAACAACTGTAGAAGTTACTCACCCAATAGAGCAATTAAAAGTTTCAAGGCATCATACATAGATATGGTTCACTGAGCATATAGAATCAAATAATAAATTGTGGACTCCGAGGTTAGCCAGCTTATTTACCTTTAGTAATCAGACAGCTAGGGTCCCAGATGACTCAGTGGTACTTATTGTTGTACCTTTATATAAAAAATGGAACAGAAATAATCCAGTTGATTACAGAGAAACAACTCTCTTAAGAATAATAACCAAACTAAACACATGATATCCAATTATTAAGTTAAATATACATGTCACAGAAAAGAACATGAACAAGTAAGGTTTTCAAGCAGGCAGATCAACCATTGACCACTGCATGGTGCTACAATTTCTGTCTGAAAACCTACACCAAGCCTCTACAAACAAAATTATATGCAGCTTTTTTGAGCAGTTTTTGATTTAAACTCAAGGCACAGACTTTGGGAAATCCCAATTCTTATATAAACAAACACTTTCTGCTCCTAATGTATAAGTTATATGAGAAAATGGGCTTATTAGTAAGATGTATCCAACAGGGATATATCTGCCAACAAAGGGGATACCTGTCAACAAAAGTGTATATAGTCAGGGCTATGGTTTTCCCAGTTGCAATGTACGGTTGTGAAAGTTGACCATAAGGAAGGCTGAGTATCAAAGAATTGAGGCCTTTGAACTATGGTGCTGGAGAAGACTCCTGAGAGTCCCTTGGACAGCAAGGCTATCAAACCAGTCAGCCCTAGAGGAGATCAACCCTGACTGCTCTTAGAAGATCCTGAAGATGAACCGAAATACTTTGGCCACTTAATGAGAAGGAAGGACTCACTGGAGAAGAGCCTAATGCTGGGAACGATTGAGGGCAAAAGAAGAAGAGGACAGAAGAGAATGAGGTGGCTGGATAGAGTCACTGAAACAGTTGGTGTGAGTTTAAATGATCTCTGGGAGATGGTAGAGGACAGGAAGGCCTGAGGAACTTTGTCCATGGGGTGGCGAAGGCTCGGATAGAACTTCGCAACTAACAACAAGAATAATCCAAGGGGCGGACTTTTATAACTATATGAAAACACCCAGAGATTGAGCCCTATTGTATATCAGACCCATTTCTATACAATATTTATATACATTCCTTCATTTAAACACCTTATTCAAAATAGTTTATACTTTACTCTATAAAGTAACTGACAGAAGAATTCCAATTTTATTGTATAAGGGTGACACAGTAATACTCTCTGAAACCCAAGGTGGCAGGAAACATGCACTGAACACTAAATTTATTGTAAAAATGGGTATTTAACTGTTAATTATGACAAACTTAGTTTTATAAAATATAAGACAGAAATACAAATAGTTAATAATAACATAACTGAACATGTGAACCCAATAGCTACAAATATCTATGGAATTTGTTTTATAATAATTGGAAAAGGGGCGTTGGTCCTACCTGAGATGCACCTTCTCATTGGGTGGAGACAGCAGCCAGGATGGGCTGTACCCACCCATTCAGATTGATGGACTGAGTCTGCAATAGCTGTTAAATCCTGCCCTTGTTACTGGGTAGATCTAGCTTTTGGCGAAGACGAAGAAACAGACTCGGTGTGTGGGAGAGAAAGAGAAAGGTAAGTGAGAGCAAGAGACCAGACTGGCAAAGAGAGGGTCTGGCTGCTGTCTCCACCCAATGACAAGGTGCGTGTCAGGTAGGACCAATGCCCCTTCTCCATTGTGGGTGGAGACAGCAGCCAGAATGGGACATATCCAAGTTTACTGTCCCAAAACACGGGTCCGAAGCACCCTCCCCAGGATAAACGTGTTGCAAGACTCTGTGTCCAAAGGCAGCCTCCACCGAAGCGAACTTGTCCAGTTTGTAATGCATCACCGCCCTGCAGATTTCGAGCAAAGAGGCCTGCGTCGCCCAAGCCACCGCCGTAGCCACACTGTGGGTCAAATGCACAGTCAAACGACGAGGTCTCAGCAAGGAACGTAGATCAATTGCTGTGGCAATTGTTTGTCGGATCCAGCGCCCAATGATCGATGACACTTTGCAACACAGGGACACCGGCAAGCAGGATACAAACAACTATTCTGTCTTGTGGATGGTGGCCATCTGCTTAAGATACATGCGGAGAGCCCTCCTGACATCCAGAGTATGCCACCTGAATTCCCGGGGATGAGCCGGATGAGGACAGAAGTTAGGGAGGATGAATTCCTGCATGCGGTGGAACGTTGTGTTTACTTTCGGCACAAAGGTGGGGTCCAGTCGGAGGACCACTCGATCCGCATGGAACATGCAGAGGTCAGTACAAGTGGAAAGAGCAGAAATCTCTGAGATGCAGCGAGCCAAAGTAATGGCAGCCAAAAAGGCGACCTTACACGATAACAGATGGAGGCTCGCTGTCTGCAAAGGCTCGTACGGAGGACCCAAAAGCGAATTCAAAACAATTGAAAAGTCCCAAGTCAGGTACCTATGCAGCACAGGAGGGAATAAGTTGGAAGCACCTCGGAGAAACCAACGAATCAGGGGATGTTGAGCCAAGGAAGTCAAAGAGCTGCAGGTAAGTGTCGATAAGATCGCCACCACCTGCCTCTGCAAGGTATTGGGGGAAAGACCATTGGATAGGCCCTCCTGAAGAAAAACCAGAATATTGACAATTGAGGTATGAAGGGCCTGAACCCCATTCCGATCACACCATGCACAGAAGGCCCACCAGGTGGCCGAATAAAAGCGGTCCATAGAAGGATGCCGCGAAGCCTGAATTGTTCATATGACGTCCGCCGGGATGTTGGCAATCCCTAGAGCACACTGCTCAACCTCCAAGTGGTCAGATTGAGCCATGCAAGATCTGGGTGACGCAGACCCCCTTGTGTCAGTGAGTCTGCTCTCTGGTGAATACGCCAAGGAGGGGCGACAGATAGGGAAACGAGGTCCTCAAACCAAGACCTGCGAGGCCAGTGAGGGGCCAGAAGAATCACTTCCGTACGTTCCAACAGCAGTTTGCATATGATCCTGGAAAGGAGGGAGATCAGCGGGAACATATACAGAAGCCCCGTTGGCCACGGGGACCAGAGAGCATCGGTGGCCTCTGCCTGAGGCGATAGATAGTGAGTGAAAAAGCGTGGGAGCTTGGCGTTTGTTTGAGTTGCAAACAGGTCGAAACGGAGCTTCCAGAGCTCCGAAACGATCAATCAGCTCCCTGAATATCCATGGATGCAGATGCCACTCTGCATGATCCACTTGCTGGCGACTCAGCCAATCCGCCTGTACATTGGCAGATCTGGAGATGTGCTCCGCCTTCAGCGAGCTGAGATGACCCTCTGTCCAGAGTCCCAACTTCATGGCCACTGCCATAAGGATCTTGGACCGTGTGCACCCAGGCAGTTGATGTGGGCCTTTGCAGTGATATTGTCAGTGAGGATGAGGACATGGAAGCCGAACACGAGATGGCGAAACGCCTGCAGAGCTAGAAAAACCACATGTAATTCCAACCAGTTGATCGGTCTGTGAGCCTCGCTGTTGGTCCACTGGCCTTGGGCTATCTGACCCTGACAATGGGCACCCCAGCCCTGAAGTCTGGCGTCCTTCGTCACCACTACTCTCTGGGGCTCGAAGAATAGGCAACCTTCTGAGTTGGTCGGAAAATGCCACCACCAGAGGGATCTGCGCACCGTCTGGGGAATTGGGAGCTTTAGGAATAAAGTGCCTTTGCCCGCTTTCTGCAATGGCAAAAGAAACCATTGAAGTTCCCAGGAATGTAATTGTTCTCAGGGAACAATTGAGATGGCTGAGATCATCTTCTCCAAGAGTTGAGATAGGATAAATGGTGAGGCTGATCGGCATCCTTCAACCTTGGAGACCAGCGCCCTTAAGTTCTCCTGTCATTCCTGAGACAGATAGACCTTTCCCACCACGGAATCAATTAAGGCTTCCAAATGGAGGAGACGGGTGGTTGGGACCAGATAGCTCTTCTCTATATTAATGGAGAAGCCATGGGAGGCCAGTGCCTTAAGGGTAGCCTGCATGTCAGCTGATGCCTGCTGTGGGGTAGATGACAAAATCAGAATGCCATCAAGGTAACACTGGAGACGGATGGACCTAGTCCTGAGGGAAGCGGCCAAAGCCGCCAAAACCTTGGTAAAGGTCTGGGGGGTGGAGGAAAGGCCAAAAGGCAGAGCCCTATACTGGTAATGGGACCCTCCATAGTAGAATCTAAGGAACCGCCTGTGGGCAGGGAGGATGGGAATGTGGAGATAGGACTCAGTGAGGTCTATAGAAGAGAGGAGATCGCCCTCCGAACACCGTCGAGAATAGATAGTAAAGACTGCATCTTAAATTTGTGGTACACGATATACCGGTTCAAACGTTTAAGGTCCAGAATAGGTCTCCACCCCCCAATGACTTTGGTACAAGAAAAACAAGGGAATAAAATCCCGTTCTCTTCTGATCATCAGGCAACTTTTCGATAGCCCTGATCAAACGTGGATGCTGAATAACCGAATCCATAACGGATCGTTTCTTGATGTTACTGGACAGCGGACAGCAGACAAAAGACATAGGGGGAGGGGAGATGAATTCAATGGCCAACCCAGATCGTAACGTGGCCAGGACCTATTGATCAGACGTGGTACTCTCCCAAAGGTTGGCAAAGAGGGCCAATCTGCCACCGATGGGAGGCTCCAAAGTGCAGTGAATGACAGCGTCAGAATGAACGACCTCCTCCTCCTCGAAAGTGCTGTTTGTTAACAAAAGGTCTACTTCTAGGAGCTCTGTCCTGGAAGACTCGCTGCCTGGAATTAAAATTCCCGTGCGACCTACCCATGGCAAAGGAAGTACTACCACCATCAAAATTTCGTGCTTGGGTATGGGGAGGATAAGGTAGAAATAGAGACTCCCCCCTGTGGTAAACCACAGGCAGAACCTTCTGCTTATCTTTAGTTTCTATGAGGAAGGTATCCAAAGGCTCCCCAAACAATTTAGTTCCCGCAAATGGGACAGAGGCCAGGCACCACTTATGTCTGGCATCTGCTTGCAAATGGCGGAGCCAGACTAAATGCTGGGCCACCACAGAAGTTGCCAGGGACTTAGCAGTGAATCGGGCCGCATTAAGAGTGGAGTCTGCTGAAAATTGGACGGCCACAATTATCTTGTTCAAATCCTGCTTAACACGTACATCCTCTGCAGCCAAGTTCTCTTGTAGTTGACGCAGTCACAGTAGTGTGGTCCGGTTAAAAAAGGACGCTATAGATGTGGAACGGATGGCCCAAGCTGCCCCTTGGTAGGCTCGTTGCAGGACTTGGTCTGAACGCCTATCCTCTGGTCACAGCCCTTCATCTGGGTCCCCAGGAATGGAAGTATTTGGGAGCAAATACTGGGGCATCGACGGAAGGAACCTGGAGAAGCGATGCAAGTTCAGAAGTGATGTTGAAGTTCTTTTTGTCCATTGCCAACGGAGTTGGTGCCACACCAAGTGAAACCCATTGCTTCCTGATGACATCTAGAAACAGTGGCGGAGTAGGAATTGAGTCCACCGCCTTAGGCGGTTCAGCGAAAAGAGGGTCCAAGGCCCCCTGAGCTGCTGGAAGAGGCACCTGTGCTGGAGGAGAGGTGCCAAGTCGTGCGGTGTTCACCACTTTGAACAACAGCAATTTAAACAAGGCCTGTGGAAATAGGCCTGTAAAGGCGGGCTGGTCCGGGGGAAGGCCGTCATCTTCATAAAGATCAAAGTCAGCCAGCTCCATCTCTGCTGATGAGGAAACATGAGACTCCATGGTAGAGAGAGGGGAACCAGGGCCCTCCACTTCGAGAGATTTCTCATGACCGGCCTCCGAGTGAGAAGCCGGAACACCAGATGCCACCGATACCACCCTGCTAGGAGATCTGAATTGGGCTACCATTGATTGGTGTACCGCTGTAGCAATAATTTGTTGGATCTGCTCTGGTGAAAGGAAAGTGGAATGTTGATTATCGCCAGGAGGTTGAGCAGGAATAGGTTCAGATGAAGCAGGTAATGGAGGAGACAATAAGGCTGTGTCCCCAGACACCTCAGGAACAGTCTCAGAAGCCAGGCCCCACAGAACATCTGGGTGGATGACTACCAGACAATTTTTGACAATTTTAAAACCTTATCCTGGTGAAGTTCAGCCTGGGAGGAAAGGGAGCGACTGGTGGACCTGTGGTGAGGTCGTGCAGCGCTGTCACTGGCTGATGAGCTAGTCATAGACAAGGAGCCCTCCTTAGTACAGCAATCAGACTTCCCTGCCCTCCGGCCACGTTTGGACTTATGCAGACACTTGGGCATGATAATGCTTCAGTTGACTGCCAGGCAAGGCAATTAGAATTGTCCAATTCAAACAAATGACTCAAGGGCTCACAACAGTCAGAGAGGTCCCTAGCGATGACCGCTGAAAGGCACAGATGGAGGTCAGTAGAGGAACGCCCAGGGACACTTGGTAGGGGCGGTGCGCATGTAGCGCAGCCCAGAAGGACTGTTCCTGCAGAGGGGGAGTGCGAAAGCTCCGCAAAATGGCCAACACAAATGTGCAATTGGGAGAGGCATGAAGCTCTCAATCCCCAGCAACAGTAGCGCCCCGCAAGTAATGGTACAAATTGCGCCTACAGTGGGATCGCAAAACTCCAGAAAGGGCCGATGTTTCTCCTTTGAAGCATGTTGGCGCGCAAATCGCCCTGATATTGGGAGCGCAAAGCTCCACTAATGTCCCC
Source organism: Ptyas mucosa (assembly GCA_012654045.1). Taxonomy (NCBI): domain Eukaryota; kingdom Metazoa; phylum Chordata; class Lepidosauria; order Squamata; family Colubridae; genus Ptyas; species Ptyas mucosa. The sequence continues at coordinate 4,357,660 of WNWU01000007.1, read as the reverse complement.
TGTGTCAGCTCAATAGCCCTTGGCGCGCAATACCACGCTTCAAAAGAGAGCGCGAAGCTCCACAACAATGCAGCTGCCCCACTTCAATGACAGTCTCAGCTGATAGTCGGAGATTAAAGTCAAGTGCAAGGCTCCACAATGCACCAACTGAGATGTCCAGCCGAAGGGTGCAAAGAATGGAGGGAAATCCTCTCAGAAATCAGCGAGGGCAGTAACTGAGGGCCAAATCTTACTCTTTAATCACTGAAGCAGAAACGAAGTCCAAAGAACAGTCCAGGTCAAACCAAGGAAATCCAGCAGAGAAAGGGATGAGGAAACAAGGGTGGACTAGAAGCAGCTAGAAATAGCCAAAATAGCCAGAGATACAGTCCCACACTCCTGTACAGACTGACAGACTGAGTCAAAAGCTGGATCTGCCCAGTAACAAGGGCAGGACTTAACAGCTATGACAGACTCAGTCCATCAATCTGAACTGGAGGGTACAACCTATTCTGGCTTCTGTCTCCACCCACAATGGAGAATTACAGTCCAAGGTTAGGGTTAGGGTTAGAGTTAAGGTTCATCATCTTATTTTTCAATCTATGAAAACAACCAATCTATTTTCCTCCAGCAATTATAGGTCAAAGCTCTATTCTAATTCCTTATTTATTCTACTTATATGTTTGAATGTATAATAGGGCAAACTGCATTGGAAGAAGATGAGTGTGGTTTTAAAATTGGATGAAAATACACAATAACTAGCATTATGCTAATGATACAACCCAGATAACTGAAAATAAAAAGAATTTGGAAGTTCCAGTAATAAAAGTCAGGAAGCACAGTGAAAAAATAGGATTAAAATTAAGATAAAGAAGTCCAAACTAATGACAATAGGAAGAACAAACAGCCTTTGAATTAACAATAAAATTTCAAAGTAATGGATAGCTTTTAACTTTTAGGATCAACCATGAACAATGTTTATATCTTATATTGGTTTGGAAAGCGGTAAGTAAAATATAAACTAGATTCATTTTCCCCATCCTTGTTCCTTGTTGGATTTCTACAAAATCAATGAAAACTGAAAAAGAGCTATTTTATTTAGTGAATAGACATCTGGGATGTTTGTGTATGTGCATGCATGTATGTATTTTTTAAAAAAATGTGTAATGAAACAGAAAAATAAAAAAAGAAATAAATTCTGCAACAATCAGTACAAAATAATGCATATTATGGCCTATTATACATAGATGTTTTTCATAACAGTTTCAATACAGGATAGCCTGTATTTCATACATAATCACTGCTATCAACAACTTGCTTACAAGTTGCAAATAACATCAGGTATTCTCTTCACAAAATAGTGGAGACCATAAATTTGCCTTTTCAATGATGAAGAACTAATCTATCAGACAATCCAGTATAAAGTCTATGGCAATCTTTAAGTCCATGGCAGGCAGGCAAACATAAATAAATGAATGTATCTATTTTGATATAATCTTGAATTATTTCTCTTCATTTGCACTGTCCTTTAGGCTTTGAATAAGCTTTCAGGTGCTTTTTGCCCAATTATCCCTCTCAGTTTCTGGTGGATAGACCCACCAATTATTAATAGTTCTTTTCTCTTTGTGAATGTTCAAAATAGTACAGATTCAGAAGATGTAAAACTACAAAAGATAAATGCAAGCTGTAATATTGATCTAAGATTTTTTTAATACACTTTCCTCATATGTGGTAATTATGGAAATCTATTTTCCAAGCAAAACTAGTAAAGGTAAAGATTTCCATGCCAGTCATGTCCAACTATAGGAAGTTAGTGCTGCGGCCCTTTAAACAAAGCATCATGGCATATCGTCATCGTCATCATCATCATCATCATCATCATCATAGTATGTTACAGTAAAAAATCTAGAAGATTTTCTAAACTGAAATCTCCTTTCTAAATATCTTAAATATTTGTACATATTAATTATATTAAGGGAAACCAATTAAAAAGACTGAATTTTTAGTAATATGCTAATTAAAAATCTTGCTGGTAGTCATGGTGCCATTGTGCCATGGTGGCGAAGTGGACAGGCTAACTTGCTGAACAGCAGGCTAACTTACTGTTCACTCTAGGAGTTCAATTCTGAGCAGTTCAAGATTGACTCAGCATTCAAGGTTGACTCAGATGTAGGTAAAATAAGAACCCAGATTGTTGGGAAAATATGCTTATTCTGTAAATCCTTAGAAAGGGCTGCACTATGAAGTGGTTTATAAGTCTAAGTGCTATTGCTATTGTCTTTTTTACTGAGAGAAGAATTATTAATGGAATTCTGGAAGAAGGACAGTTAGAATTTTCTAATATTTCTCAATAATCTTGCCTGGGAATACAACTGAAAAGCAAGCACTGAAGAAGTTAAATTTCAGGTGAGTGGGCCATGAACTGAAAAGAGTAAGATAAACCTGCAACATTGAATTAGTTATGTCAGGGATTCTTATTTATAGGTGTTACTTGATTAATTTGGAAACAGTTTTATATCTGTTCCATTGTTCGGTGTATATCTTTATTTGTTTCAGAATTGATATATTTTGATTGATATTTTATAGCACAATTTTGTATAGAGGCATACAATTTTGAAGCATCTTAGGGATTGAAATCACAACATTCAAGTAGAGATCCAGATAACCATTTATAATGCTAAGTTCATGATAAAGTTCATGAATGATATGAGCTTTAACAGCACTGCCCTCTCTTTTTCTCTGATCTGAATTTTTCTTAATGTGTTTCTTTACCAAAATACAGCTTTCCTTATATTCCTTATATATGAATATGAATATAGTATGTGCCAAGATAGACACATATTTGCAACATCAGCTTGCACCAATCTATTTTTTATATATAGACACAATTAAAAGCTCTGCCTCTTAGTATATATTAAGAAAGACAATAATCTCATTGATGGTCACACTTTTGACTATAAGTGCAATATTCAGTTGACTGTCAAATTAAAAATTTTTTTTAAAAAAGGATGACTGGGGAAAACAATGTAAATATTAGAACAATGGACAAGTTCTATAAGTAGCAATTTACTCATTAATACCTAATACCTAAATACTTAAAATAAGTGAAACAGCAGTAGAATGCTGAACAATTAAGATTATTTCTGTAAGCCTCTCTATCTTTTTATTAAAAGCAACTAGGAAAAAGCCTTATGGAATTTGTAATTATAAATCATATTTAAATAAAAATTAATAAGATAATTTTGTTTTTGAAATTAATTTAAATCTCAAAGGATCCTATAACATTTAATATCTTTACAATGCAAGAGAAAAATAAGTTACAAAAAGCCTTACTATGCTACTTTGAATGGAAATTCATTATTCTACAATGTAAAAAATTGTCATTATTGGCAACTGACTAGTTTGCTTGTGCATTTATCCTGCAGAAGAAATAATTGCTTATCTGATTGATTTTTAAAACGTTCATTTATTGTGGAAATCCCAAGCAGATTTAAATAATTTCTTCCTCCACTTCGCCCTACCTCTGTCTGCATGTATGGGAGTTCATTCCTCCATCTCTTGGAATATGCTAAAAAATTACAGATCATTTGATAAACCAAGTCCTCAATTTTATTCCTTAAAATCAGAAAGGAAAGGAAAGGAAAGGAAAGGAAAGGAAAGGAAAGGAAAGGAAGCCAGATGCTTTAAGTAAAAAGCTCTATTCCTTTTTTGTTTTTAGATTTACAATAATGTTCCGAGACTCAAATGAAAAGTAACCAGGGCTCAAGAGTGGCCTTTCCTAGCATAAAAATCTCAGATTGCTTCTTGATTTACAAAAGAATTGTGGGAAATATGGTATAAGCTCATATTTGGGCCTAACCTACAATAGTGACAGCATTCTTATTTCCGTACCTTTATTATCTCTCACTCTTGAGCTGACAATGTGCCTTAGCACTTAGCACTTTTTCAAGTTCAATATTCAATTTTTCCTTGAATTGGTAATCACCTGTCCTGGATTTAAATCCAGGGTGACCACTACTCATTCCCCAAGCACACAGTGACAATCTTCAAGTTTTCCTTTTCAGAAGAGTCTGTAATAGTTTACTGCTATTCTATAATGGATAGAGAGCTCCTGTTTCCAGGGGCATGTTTTCATTTTGTTCGTTTGTTTTAAACTGGTCACTGATAAGCTTCCCTCTCCCCCTTTCCTTTTCCCCCGTCTCTCTCTCTCTCACTTTGCAAATGCTGGACAAAGTATATGGGTTATGCAGTACAAAGTACTAGCAAGCTATTTTATTTTTGTGAAGGGTGAATTATAGGATTTTTATTAATTATATAATTTGATAAACTATATACTGGAATCTACAGATGGCTCAAAGGACACATAACTATTGGGCAGTAAATATTCCTAATCTATTTCAATGTGTATTGCAAATGCTTACAATATGCTTCCTAAATTACTAAACAAAGTACCCTTAACTGGAAAATAAATTAAAAAACTCCATCTTTTAAGGATTCCAGTTTTTCAAAGCAGTTTCCAAACCATCAAGGACAATAAAAATCTAAAAATAAAAATAATTCTTTGTATATCCAATTTTTTCCACCCTTCTGAACATTGATAGCTATGAAATTGAGAAACAGCGCTACATTAGTATTGCATTGACCACTAACAGAGAGGAGTCTACAGTCAATACACACAGCTAGCATTAAAAACAAACAGGATGGGAGTTTTATACTCAACAGGAGAACATTCTACATAGAATAGATTTTTTTTTAGTTCTGCATTTGAAAAAAAAAGTATTTAAAAGATAGAAAGCAAAATAATTCAACAGAGATTCCAAACACAGCATGAAACTAAAGCAGGGTATTTTATAAGATCACCCAGAATGCAATTAATACCTTTAATATCCCTGAGTATATTAAAGAAACCAAAACCTTTGCATCCATACAGCTTCAAATAAAGTTTCCTATTTTTACTAATTGTAGCACTAGCTGTTTTTAAATTATTTTAACCAGAAATGCATGCTGATGTTTATTCAGATTGAAAGATTGATAATGTCAGTATAAAAGGCTTGAATAGAAATATAATCACTCTTTGAAGCTGAAAAACTATATTTGACTTGCACTAAGGCTTAGTTCAGATTGCGAAAAGTCAAGTATTGATAGAGTTCGAATCACGAAGAAGCCAAAATTGCTGAGTTTCTGATATACACTTCTTTTGACCTGGGATCAACTGAAAGTGTAATAATAATGCTGATTTAAAAAAAGGAAGAGATAGTAGCAGATTCTATCATTGTTAAATATTAAACATAATTTTTAAACATTGTTAAATTATTTTTATTCGTAATACATTTATTCAATTTCTGTAGCTGCCTATCAACAAGTCTCTCTGAGCAGAGAGCAATAATAAATAATTAAAAACAATAACAATATCATCAGATAGATAGATAGATAGATAGATAGATAGATATAAATATATAGATCTATAAATTATAGAGGTGCTATATTATTCACCTGAACAAAACCACAGTAGATTTTATTTCAAAAATCCCATCCAATTTAACATGTGAATAACAGTTACTGAACAGGACACATGGTTAATATTAAATATTAATTTGGTAAGTGCAGCTCAAATGTATCTTGTTTGGTATATGTTCTTTACATATTCAACAAACACTTCATAGTAATACATGAATCATGTTTTCAAATGACTGAAATATGTAACTTTATCATCTAGGAAGCTCCTTTATCAAACTGTTCTGGGAATCCTACTTTAAAAAAAAGCCACCTACTTAAAAAAAAAGATATTTTTGATATCCTATTTTGATAATAGTTTTGTGGAAAGCAATTGTGCCCTATCTAATTTTCTGAATGTTTTGATACTTTTGCCACTGAGATTTATTAGAACTTCGAGTGCATCCTACTTATTTATAAGGAGACTCTGAACACATAACATCATGTTTAGTGCTTTTTAAAATTTATTTTGTGGATCTGTTGTCCTAATAGGAAAAGGTAGTTGCCTTAGATTGAAAAACTGGTTTCACTATCTTTAGCTTCAGTTTCAAAGAAACACTTCCTGCAATTAAATATAAGTCTCTCTCACACTGCTGTACACTTCTCCACAGCAAACTACTTCAGTTCAGTAACATTTGATGATTTGTTACCAAAAACTGATCATTTAGGTCATGCCACATAACCCTGTGGGATTACATATGGACTTTAATTTGGCTATTCCAACCACTGAATTGTCTTTTTTCATCCATTAGCTTTTAAGACTTACTGGTCTGCTTGATCCTAACACTAACCCTAACCTTGCTAAATGACTCACTTGTACTTCAGCTGATAGACAAATGACGTGATATTCTCCTGCAAAACTATTGGACACAAAGCATTCCCAAGCTGTAACATGTTATTGCAGAACACAGTATTTTGTGTTTAGTTCATATATAGTTCAGAATGTAACTAGTTTCAGACTGAGCAAGGTAGAATCCAGTAGTTATGCCAATTTATACAGAATAATCAGACAAATTTAGGAACAAACTTTTTGTCATCCCAGCCAGAAAATAGGAGCAGCTCAAGCTAGAGATAAGAGGCATTTGACCAAGAAGCTTAAAAATTCCAGCTTCTATAAGGACAGCTAACTTGGATGGCTAAAGCAAACTAGTTTGTGCATAGTGGTTAAGGTGCTGTAGAAACCAGAGATGGTGAGTTCTAATCCTGACTCAGGCATGAAAGCCAGTTGGCTGAACTTGAGACAATCACACTGCTGACCCAAATTCACCTCACTTCGTGACACCATAGAATACTGTAAGGATAAACCTATAAGAAACCTATAGAGTAAAATGCATAATTAATATGATGTGAGCAAATGAGTGAGAAATTACTTAAAAAAGAAATAGATATCCTCAATTTATTTAAAGAAAAATTTAATTTGTGTCCAATGTGTTATCTCTGTTAGATTACTCAAAATAATAATATAAAAAAATCAGAAAATGTTATAATAATCATAACTTTAATGTGTTAAAAATAGTATTCTTATGTATTATTAAGTTATACTTCTTTTATGAATCAACTATTAGAAAAGTATGAACAAGGGTATTTTTTGTCTTTTAAAAAATAAGAATAATCATACTAAGGAGCATCTGCAACTGACAATACTTGGCTTTTAAACATAAGGCTTGTGAAATGCTTGATAAAAAGTATTTATTGGGTCAAATATAGTCTAAACATTTGTGTAAGAGCACATATTTCCCTATGTTAATTTTAGAAATATATATTTATTTTTGAAGAATGACGCTTAATGATTTGCAATTATATGCATGCATGCCACAATGTTTGGAATTTTGTAACAGCAGAACAGATGGTCCTAATTATTTAAGTAAAATGCAACAAACCAGTCAAAAAAGATTCAAAATGGCTTATTGTGAGATAGATTTTTCTTATTTTCTGCATGACAAACCTATTGGGTTTCAAATATATTGATTAGATATGTCTTAGGAGTTATGTATGAAAAGTTTGCAGAAAAAAGCCTCAACCTTAGGAGGATTCATTATTGTACTTCTTTTCTCTTACAGTGTCTCATAAGAAAAACAGAGCATTCTTTCTATAAACTTAGTTTACATTGGCAGGATAGATTCATATTTAACATATGGAATCTCACTTCTGAATAAAATAGCACAACTTTTACAACACTTAGTTCCTGTCAGAAAAGTTCCTTTAGTTAGTATCTAAGGTAATAGATGTGTTAATTTAGAAACTGTATTTTTAAACTAACTCCTGTTTCATACACTTTCAAAATATATATAAGATGACCCATTAGATAGTTTGTTTGCCACCCTTCATTCATTCATTAACTGTATTTAAAAAATCCCTGTGCTGATGGAATCCATGCAGAAGTAACTGAATAATCAGTTTTATTATTTATAGCCAAAAGTTACTGCAAGCTTGTAAAATAAAAAGTGATGAAGCAAATGGCAAGTATTATATATACCATACAATTAAAATTCAAAAGGTCTGTGATATGTAAAAAAAGTAAAACATAAAGGAATCAATTAGTATTCTCACTACTACAGCTATTGTTGAATAATATACATGTAATTTTTCTGCTGTGAAGAAAAGTGAATGGGTGAGAAGAAGGGAAAACATTTAAAAAGTTGCAGATTCTCACCTTCCAAAGCATCTTAGTTGCCAAATAATATCTGTTAACTGAAAAAGCTTAGACCTTACCTATGCCATTATTTCTGTAAATGCATAACCTTGTCTTTACCATATCAAATACTTAAATTACTTTAAATTACCTGAAGTAATTAATAAATGATCAATCCTTTCCAAATAATTCTGCTATCCTTTGTATCAAAAAGAATTACTCTATATGTGTAACCCATGAATACTAAGTCCTGCCATCTGTTAGGAATCACTACTCCTTTAGTATGGTCCTATACTACCACCACTACTGCTATACTATTTCATTATTTCTGAGTGAATGAAAGAATTGCAGAATTGGTGTTTTTAATCAATTTGGCCCCCAAGTTATTGCCATCTGAACTGCGTGAAAGAAGAACATAAATATTTAATAGCTTTTGGTTTTCATTCTAGAAAGCTTGAATATACAGCATTGCTATTTTGATGCCCCTTGCTCTTTTGAAACATATTTCCATGATTTTTAGATAAATTGTTAATAATGTAATTAAAATATTTATTAACTTTTTAAAAAAGATCCTGCCCTTCACACCTGTTAAATTTAAGCATTTTTAAATATCTCTAGCTAGAGAAATGAACCTTTGACCTAACTATGTTGAATTACTTGGGCTGCCATATTTTCTCATTAAGAATTTAAATTAATTGTGCAGTGATAAGAATTCTCTCTGTCTCTTTTAATCAGGGACATACACTAATTTTGGAAGGTTTGTCAATTTTATTATTACATTATTTCTAATATAATAATATTTTCATAGTTCATGAAATTTCACAAACTCATAATAATGAGCTTGTGAAATTTCATAATTTCAAAGGCTCATTATTACTAAGGGAAGGGTCCCTTTGTTTAGGTTTCCAGGACTCCTACAGTTTTTCTTCATCCATTTTTCAGCATCATCTCCTGTGCCTTTCTTTCTTATTCTCTCTTATCACCTGCTGCTTCTGATATTTTTATTACACAATCTACGGTGATCAAGACTATTTCAATTTGGTGCACTCACCTTAAAGCTGCTGTACCCCTTCAGTAGTTTAAAGACCATAACAAACTAAAATACTTGTAAATTACTCATGTTAATATAGGTGAAATCTGCATTTGTCCTCCCACATCTTAATTTTTAAATCTTTTACATATCTAGGTTGCAAAACTGTTTTTATTATTAGTTGATGCACCAGAACATTTCTTCCTTTACATGCATCTTTATGCTCCACTCAGTTAACAGTAATAAAAATGAACATTAAAACATGTAATCATTAAAACATTTAAAAACAAAGAACAGTAGAAAGCAATATAAAGTAGAAGAATAACAAAATAAACTCAGAAGGAAACAGGAAAACAGAAAAAGATATCAGTTATCCTCTCCAAAAGCCTGGGAAAAGAGATTTTAAGACCCTTCAAAACAACAGCAAGTTGGGAGTAGTTTGAACTTGGGGACAACTTCATTCTAAAGGGCAGGTGCTGCTACAGAGAAGGTGCACATTCTAGGATCCTGATGAGTTGCATTATTTAATCAATGGAATTTGGAGCATACCAGCTCTGCCAGATGGAACGGGTCCTTCTATTGGGGATTTCTTCCTTAACTGATAGAAATGTGCATGTTTAACAGCCAGTAGAATCAATCTGTGCAGACAGATTTATTTATTTATTTATTTATTAAATTTATATACCGCCCTACTCCCGAAGGACTCAGGGCGGTGTACAGTTGAACGAAATATACATGTAATAAAGGAATTGAAAAAACTGATTTAAAATATAATTAAATAGTTAGGTTTGGATATAGTATTGAATTAGATCATTTCAAGTTTCTGGGGCAGATTCAGAATATAAAATTTAAAGTAGTTTTTAGATGAGGTTAGGTCAGGCCGGTCTGCTTGAAAAGAAATGTTTTGAGGGCACGGCGGAATGTACGAAGATCCGAGATTATCCGAATCTCTGAGGGCAGCTCATTCCAGATGGTAGGTGCTCCCACAGAGAAGGCTCTCCCCCCTGGGGGCCGCCAGCCGACACTGTTTGACCAGTGGTACCCTTAGAAGTCCCTCTCTATGGGAGCGTACTGGTCTGTGGGAGGTTATTGGTGACAGAAGGCGGTCTCGTAGGTATCCCGTTCCTAAGCCATGGAGCGCTTTAAAGATGGTAACCAAAACCTTGAAGCGCACCCAGAAGACCACAGGGAGCCAGTGCAGCTCGCGTAGCAGGGGAGCCACATGGGAATGCCATGTCGCTCCCATAACAACCCGCGCGACCGCATTCTGGACCAACTGAAGCCTCCGGGTGCTCCTCAGGGGGAGCCCCATGTAGAGAGCATTGCAGTAGTCCATGCGGGAAGAGACGAGGGCATGAGTAACTGTCATTAATGAATCCCGATCCAGAAAGGAACGCAACTGGTGTATCAGGCGAACCTGATAAAAAGCTCTCCTGGCCACAACTGTTAGATGTCTTTCTAAGGACAGCTGTGAGTCCAGGAGGGCACCTAAGTTGCGAGCCCTCTCTGTAGGGGTCAATGACTCGCCCCCAATAGTCAGTGATGGTGCCAACTGACTATATCGGGATGACGGAAACCACAGCCACTCGGTCTTGGATGGGTTTAGTCTGAGTCTGTTTCTCCCCATCCAGATCCGTACAGCCTCCAGGCACCGGGACATCACTTCAAGAGCATCATTGGGGTGGTTCGGGGTAGAGATGTACAGCTGGGTGTCATCAGCGTACTGGTGGTACTTCACCCCGAAGCCACTGATGATCTCACCCAGTGGCTTCACATAAATGTTGAACAGGAGGGGTGAAAGAACCGACCCTTGTGGCACCCCACAAACAAGAGGCCTTGGGGTTGACCTCTGCCCTCCTGTCAACACAGTCTGCGATCGGTTAGAGAGAAAGGAGGAGAACCATCGTAGTACGGTGCCCCCCACTCCCAGCCCCTCCAACCGATGCAGCATGATACCATGGTCGATGGTATCAAAAGCCGCTGAGAGGTCTAATAGGACCAGGATAGAGGAGCAGCCTCTGTCTCGAGCTCTCCAGAGATCATCTACCAATGCGACCAATGCCGTTTCTGTGCTGTATCCAGGCCTGAAGCCAGACTGGAACGGATCCAGATAAGCCGATTCATCCAAGCACTGAGGGCGCTGTCGTGCCACCACACTCTCAACAACCTTCGCAACAAAGAGAAGGTTGGAGACTGGACGGTAATTAGCCAATACTGCCGGGTCCAGGGAAGGCTTCTTGAGGAGAGGTCTCACCACTGCCTCTTTCAAGGCAGTAGGAAAAACACCTTCACTCAGAGAAGCATTTATGATTCCCTGGAGCCAGCCTCGTGTGAACTCCCGGGCAGCCAGTACCAACCAGGAGGGACACGGGTCCAATAAACATGTGGTAGCATTCAGTCTCCCTAGTATCCTGTCCACGTTTTCGAGAGTCACAGAGTCAAACTCTTCCCAGATAATATTCTCAAGACCTGCCTCCATGCCTTCCCCTGAATCTACTATGTCAGAGTCCAGATGTTCTCGAATCTGAGCGATTTTATCATACAGATATTGTACAAAGTCCTCGGCTCTACCTGCCAAGGGGTCATCCCGCGCTTCCTGAAGTAACAGGGAGCATGTCACCCTAAACAGTGTAGCTGGGCAGTTATCTGATGATGCAATAAGAGCAGAAAAATAGTTATACTTTGCCGCTTTTATCGCCACTAGATAAGTCTTAATGTGAGATCTTATCAGTGTTCGGTCAGATTCAGTTCGGCTGGTCCTCCAATCACTCTCCAGGTGTCTTTTCCAACATTTCATCTCCCTCAGCTCCTCAGTGAACCAAGGAGCTAAGCGAGATCGGCGTTGGGTCAGAGGCCGTAAGGCACGACTCGATTCAAGGCTCCAGCAGCCGCCCTGTCCCAAGCGGCCACCAGGTCCTCAGTCGAGCCGTGAGGCAGAGATTCAGGAAATGGGCCAAGCTCCATCTGGAACCGCTCCGGGTCCATCAGGCGCCTGGGGTAGAACCATTTCATCGGTTCCGCCTCCCTGCAACCAGGTGTAGCGGTTCGAAGGTCAAAACGAAGGAGGGAATGATCTGACCATGACAAGGGTTCAGTTACTATATCCCCGATATCAAGATCATTCAAACACTGACCAGAGACAAAAATCAAGTCTAGAGTGTTTCCCTCAATGTGAGTGGGGTCATGCACTAATTGGGTCAGGTTCATAGCCGTCATGGAAGCCATGAACTCCCTTGCTGCCTCAGATGCTTCACCGATGGATGGCAGGTTAAAATCCCCCATGACCATAAGCGTTGGGGTATCACCCGCCACCCTGGCTATAACGTTGAGCAGTTCGGGCAGGGTTGTTGCCACGTGGCAGGGAGCCAGGTACGTGATCAGCAAACCCACCTGTACCCTATGACCCCACTTCACCAGGAGGGACTCGCGTCCAGCAGTCTGAGGAACAGTGACCTCCTTTGGATTAAGTCCTTCTTTTATGTCAGATAACCTGACTATGGCACTAGGTGACATATCACTCAAAATACTGCAGAAGCAGCTAGTAAACCACTTTCTCCAAGTAGGAGGTATAACCAGAACATAAAGATATAAAGAGATCTTGGCGAAGATGTTGAAATTCTCAGTTTCCCATGTTATGAACTCACTTTGAATTTCAGCTACATTGTGGTTAAGCATCCCAAGTCTCCATACCAAATTACTCAGTACAATGACCAATTTCTTCATCACAAGTCTTTATGTGCATGAATGGAAAACAAACAAAAGATATTTTACACATTAAGATTTCTTCTACTTCCTAATGCTTATGAAAATTACAGGTAGTCCTTGCTGAAAGTTATGACTGCCACAGAATGACCACATATTGGGTCAGCAACACATCACAGTGTTTACAACACATCACAGTGTTGCAAGTTGGGTGACTGATTCACAATGTTGCTTGCCATTTTCTGGCAACAAATTCCAATTCAAATGAATACATTCACTTTGCAACCACCATGTTTACTGAAAAATCACCACATTTCCCTAATGACAGCTTTGCTTAATGTCCACTATGAAAAATGGCACAAAATTATGCAGAGGCACAGGGAGACGCACTGTGGAGGCCCTGGGAAAGTCAAGAGTCAGTGGGATGGAGCAGTGGCTAGCTGGGGGAGGCTCATCTTTGCATAACGGCAGCAGATGGAGGCAGATCACGTCCATCCAGATCGCCTGCTTCCCCCACACCTCTACCTCTACCTGCTGCTTGGACAAGTAATTAACTTACCTGCACTGCATGGACTGTGGCTGCTGCCAACACCATCGGCCCACACATGCTCACAGCCTCCTGTGCTGGCCATGGCCAACCCCCTTCACTAGAGCTCATTTTTGGGTTAGGGCTTATATTAGGTGCATGCTTAAAAATCAATCTATGTCTTATTTTGGGGGTAGGCCTTATTTTAAGGGAAACATGGTATTATTATTAAAAATAATGAGTGATTCTTATAAAAATTATTATAACTTTTCATACTGGCATAATTTCTGCAGATATTTTGGATTCTTTTGTTGTTGTTTGTTTGGCCACAGCAGTCAACCCAGAATCAGGAGTACATATGATACAGGTCAACATATTTTGTGCACAGCCAAAGTAATTATACTACGGTGTTAACCAAAGTTCAAATTTCTGCTTGTGAAAGCATTTGGTCTTCTTACACTAAGTGATAAAGGCTACATATCTCTATCATGTAGCTAATAAAAACAAGAATGGGGTGGGGGAGGGGAGGGAGGGAGGGATACATTTAATAGAGCATCACCCAAAACATGATTGGGTATGACATTGTTTACCTGGACAGAAAATTGTGTCAGTGTTGTTGTCCACAATGTTCACTTTCATTTGTCATATAATATTTCCTGTTTACTAGAAATCTGCCAATTATATTGAAAGGAAGGGAGGAAGGGAGAGAAGAGATAGATAGATAAATATTCTTATCCATCCATCCATTATCTTATTCATTTTAAAATGTTGTATCTTAAAATCTGATATTATTTGCTTGCTAAATAGTATATAAGCACTCTTAATTTGTGCTTAATCATAGAGTTCTGGAAGTTTTGAAAGTAGTACTTCAGGAAAAGGAAATCAGATTGACTCCAATTAGCACTATGACTCATATTTAATATGAAAAACTTCACAAAGAATTGTGGAGCAGAGTTTAAAAAATACAACTGTATCAAAATAATTGCATTTGTCAATGGTGAATATCATTTTTAAAAGAAAGTTAAGTAATTCATATATTTTTTCTAATTTAAACATATGAAAAATATTCAATTTGAAAGAGAATTTCAGTAGAATAAAAACAAGTTCTGTTACTTTATATATTGAGAAAACAAGTTTGTAGCTTCATTAAAAATAAGAAAGAAGAATATGAGAAATCTACACAATTCTGCAAATGTGTGGAAGATGATATGTAGAAACTATTTTCTTCCCAATTTTGTAACATTCTAACCTTTTCATCAAATAAAATTAAATGGTAAAAGGACATATTTCTTTATAAGACACAGGGCTAAACTATTACATTGCTACCAAGATATGTGATTATAGTCACCAAATTGGAGAACTTTTAAATGGAACTAGACAAAACCATGGAGTGCAAATAATGACAACTAATCTTGCTTTATGAAACAAAAAAAATTATCTGTCTTTAAATAGCAGCTGCAAGAAAACAACACAAAAAAACTTCTGCCAAAGAGAAGCAGACCAAGAGGATACAAAGGCAACAGCTGTTTGCTTTTGAAAACAAGATGCTGAATTGACAGGATTCTGGTCTGATTTGGAGAACAATGTTATCCCATTTGTTTTAACCAATCTTATGCAACTTTTCTTAGGATTTTTGAAGGTATGCTTTGCTGGATACCTGTGGATAGCCATTTTAATTGCTCCATAGAGCAAAGTGGTTGCCTACTATATATGTTTATTCTAATTGCTCGCTTTCTACTTTTCAGAAAGAATACTTCTTTCAATTATACTTGGAAAAGTATCTGGCAAGGGAAAATGAGGTTCCAACAATATAAATGAAAGCTTTTTAATATGCTGTACTGATTTATTTATTGCAAATGTGCAGTTCCAGTCAGATTATGGCATTATATAATTAATTTCAATATAACTTCCTTATACTACTAATTTCAATGGAAAAAATGCCTATCTTTAAGGAAAACTTTTGGGAGTTAGTTAAGGTGGCAAAGTTGAGACTAAAGCAAACAAGAAAATTTCCCAAAGCATCAAATCTGGGTCAAAAGGATCAAATCATCTTTTTTCTGTCTGGTACATTCAGTTTCCTACAGCTGCCTTTATAATGCTGCCAGAATGTTTTCAGATTTCATGCTTCGGGTCCACGTCAAGACTTCTCGACACAGACTGGAAGTAAGATGCCTCAGGGTAGCCTTGAAGCAGAAGGCCATGATAAATGAATGAAAGTAGACATTAAAAAAAAACCCTATGAATTGCCGAATTGTATGTTGCAGAGAGCAGGATGATTGCTCACTGTATCAGAGACAAAACATGTGAACAAAGGCAGAATTTGGACTAGCCTTAAGAAATGTATGTTCATGTGCCTTGCCTGACACAAAAAAGTAGCATTTCAAAAGAAATACTGTATTATCCTGCTGCTTGTTTTATAACACTGAAAGTACAGCTGAAGCAGTTTTGGGGAAAAAGGAGGTATTTTGTTGCTATAGGTAGAGTAACACTTTTTATTTCTCTCATACAGTATATTTCTTGTATTTCTCAGATAGCATTTTAATATTTTCAGTTTTAATCTCTGACGATTCTTCCTTCTCTAACTAATTGCAAATACCCTGTTATCTCATATCCGATCTTTTATACACTTAATATTCTTTAGAAAAGCCTACCTAAATTTTTGCTAGGTTTTGTAGAAGATTTTGCAATAAGAGGTTGCAAAATTCTAATTTGTCATTCACTATGCTCCATCCTTCTATACATTTGCTTTTCTCGTAAAAGATCTGAGTTGTGTTGCCTGTATAAGTGCAGGATTACATTGACTTGAATTAGAACTTTGGAATTAATTATAAGAATCCTTCTAATGGAAAACTTCATGTATGTAAGTGAATGTCTTCAAAAGTTCATCACAACAGGGCATCAAAAAATTTGGATCTGTTCAAAGAGTTCTATGAAAACTGGGCTCAGAAAATAATTTAAAGTTATCTGTTATGATAGAAAAATTAGATTATGTCATTTAAGAGAAACAAATTCCATTGAATAAAACTGAAACAGGTTTTAGAATGTCAGTCTATGGAAAACAGATTGAAAAATATGAAATAGTGAATAATAACATAGTGAATATATAACATATATAACATATTTAACAATTAAAATGATACATAAATCCTAAACCTGAATACTCATTTTTATATTATGACAACATTTTTATATTAGATTTACAAAAGGAACTTGTTGAAGTTGTTAATGATTTCATGAGAAGAAATAGTGGGAGTATGAACTTTTTTGTACTAAATTATAAAAGCGTTTGTTAATAATATCAATTATTCTAGAAATTACAGAAAACATGAAAAGAAAGCAAAAGATAGAACATTGAGAGTATTAAAAATGCTTTTGAAAGTGTAAAGAGTAGAAAACTGGTTTATTTGATCAAGGCTAAAATATGTTTAACAGATTTTTGTTGAGGACTGGATGACAATGTTTTCAATATTTTGCTTATTTGAAAAAGAAGTGAGAGGTTAAACAGAAAAGGAATATAAATGTCAAATGAAGTATTCAAAATTAGAGTATTAGATGTAGTTTGTAATAATTATTTTATTTCTCGCAACCCTTAACAGACTTTTGTTGAACAAGATGGAGTAATGATACTTTGAAGATTGGTTTATGGAGAGTAGGATGAGATGTGGGATGAGGAGATGAGTTTTTTTAAAGAGAAAATGATAAGCCGTTGACTTGCTGGGGATTAAGGGGGATGTTTCTTCTTTCTTTTCTTTTTTTTCTGCACTTTTTATTTTTTATTTGTGTATGTTTTATACTATTTATATTGCATTAGTTTTTTCTGTTAAATGGACTCCAGAGGATGGTAGAGGACAGGAAGGCCTGGAAGAATGTTTTCCATGGGGTCGCAATGGATTGGACAGGACTTTGTAACTAACAACAACAAAGTTTTTTCTGTGTAACATAATCTTTAATTATTTAAAAAACAACTCAGGGACAAAAAATATATTATTATTTATTTTGGACTTCTCCAATTAGATGCATTAGGTCAAAATTCCAAGTTAGCACCTTGAACTTTTTGACCAGCCACACAGAATAATATAAATTACCTAGAAATAAATAATTTGGAATTTGGACATAAAATAGAGCCATGATTCATCAAATGATAATATTCATTAAAGATCCAATAATAAGTAATGTTAAACCCAAGCATAAAATGATACTTTTTTAAAAATGCAAGAATGAAACTGAACTAATGGATAGATTGAAATATACTGTAATTTGGTCATATGAACTTTGATCATAAAAGCACATGCAGCCATTTAAGAACTCCACAAATGAAAGGAAAAAGGAGGCTTGGAACTCATATAACCTGACTTCTGTAGGGCAACTGAGCTTTTGCTTTCTGTTTTTACTTCTCTCAACCTCAGAATTGGGCTCTTGTTGCTAGGAGCTACTAAGAATTTTAGGATGGCCCAGCAATTTGTAGCTAGTCATATTGCATCTGATAAAGTGGTTGTATTTGGAAAGAACAGTTGCCCTTTCTGTAACAGTGCACTAGATCTTCTGAAACAAATTAATATCAAGCCTAGCCACTTGGAATATATTGATCTCACAAGCCAAAAGAATATGGATGCCATTCAAGACTACCTTATGCAGTTAACTGGTGCCCGAATGGTTCCTCGAGTTTTTATTAGGGAAACATGTATTGGTGGTTTTACAGATCTAGATGCTCTAAACAATAGTGGAGAACTTCTGTCATGCTAAAGAAGATTGGGGCTCTGTGAAGAGCAACAATAACTACAGGATGAAATTACCCTGAAGCTGCACCTACAGGATTTGGGATTAAATTAATTGGGTGTCCCCTCTTGTCTTCACCCATTTTGTATTTCTGAAGGGAGGCAATACAAAAAAGTAGTTTTGCTTACTCTCTCGCTTTTAAGACACAGCTTTACCCTCCTTTGATACCCTGTTAGTGTGACTGTTTGTCTGCTAATAAAGTACACATGAAAAGAACTCCACAAATGTTTAATGATCTTCCTCTTAAGAGAACTAACTAACTTAGAACTGTTACTAACTTACATGGGAGAGTTTTTCTGTTTTTGTTAGCAAAATAATAAAAACAAAAATGTATATACAGAGCCTCAATCCTGCCCTTGTATTTGATACTACCTACAGATATCCAAAACTAAAATGATCTTGCATAATTAATTTAGTGTCTTAGTTAAAAAGTCTCTTTGAATCAGAGTTACTTTTATTCAGAAATTATTTTTGCGTTTACCTTTCTTCTCTGAAGAAGAATATGTAAGTGTTCAATTATATCCTAAATTGCTTCACCTGAGTTCTCCTGTAATTCAGATGGTGTATTGTATCTATGTGATCATTCAGGAATTTTTACTATTAAGTTGATAATCTTATTTTACTTCTCTGGGCATATCCAGAGATATGATTTAATGTGCACTCTTCCCATTCATGAGCTGGCAGAAAATATGCAAACTAATTTGCTCTGTCTCTGTGGCTTATTTCTATTCTGCCTTGGTACGTAATGCTTTAGTGACAGTTTAATCTGGAGCAAGTCAAGCTTTAGCAGTTAGTCACTGTATTTCCCCTCTCACCTGTGTTTCCATCTCCATCTCATGAGCAAAAAAGATTACCAACAATATTTTAAAGCCTTTTATCTTGCCCTGTTATTTATCTTACTATTGCCAAGAACTAGTACCCTTCCTTTGTCTATTAAAGAATTTAGTCTTTCTCATTTTCCTTTTTAAGTGAGGTTATCACCCTCTGTCAAGGGAACTGGCTGCTACTATTCTTCCATTTTTAAACTCTTCTCTGTTTGTTTCAGAAATCTACTTGTCTCTAGTTATGTCTTTGAAAAATTATATTCATTTATTTATTAAATCTATGTTAGCAATCCTGGAATTGGCTATGAAAAATACAATCTGTCTGACTTGAGAAAGGATGTATGCACAGATAACATAAATACATGTGAAAATGCCCTTGATCTAGAGGCTGAACTTACTTATTAGTAGAAGAGAGCTTCCCAGTCACCCATGTGGAGTTGGAATTTTTCTGTCCAACTCCTTATAGGAGGTTATTATTCCAGGAATAAATAATTTCAGAATTTCAATCTAATCTTTAAACTTTTGATTTTGTTAAGAAATACAGGAACAAACAATTATTTTAATAAAAATTCATGATGTTTTCTTCTTTTACACTGGATATAAACTGAAACAGAAATGAAAGAGTTAAGAAAAGATGTGTCTTGAAAGAATCCAGTTTTAGTTTGAATTTTAATTTTAGTTAACAGCGCATATGCTCATACATACATATGCACACATAATTTTAAAATATTTTAATTTGGCTTTAAATAATGCTTACTATTACTGTGTTAATAATCAAATACATCATTGATAATACAACAATATGATAATGATAAAGCATCAGACAATCAGAACCAAGCCAAAGACATAATGTTTATTACAATTTATAAAAATGTATTATGGAAATATATGATTATTTTTATTTAAAAAGTGTTTAAACGTTTTATGGTGTTCCATATTTCTGTTATATATTTTAAAACAATGACATCTTATTCAGCAGTAATTTTACCTTTCTTTCATTGTTTTTAACTAACTATAGGTTAAACTATAAAATGTGGTGAAACATCACCACATACAGGCAAATTGTATGCCAATACCCTAACATTCTATTTATTTATTTCCTGTGTCCATTTCTTAACCGTTTCTTTCAGGGGTCTTTAATAAACCTTATAACATCTGGGTCATAAGAACAAAGGCTCATGTGTATCCCTTTTACAAGAGTCAATACACTTTAGCTTTTACACCCTTTCTAAGAAAAATAAGAAGAATAATATTTATATTTAATGAAGTTTTGATGAAAAAGGAAGTACAATTTTTATATATGCAAAATAATGTTCACATAATGAGAATGTGAGTAGCAATAACTAATTCTCAGCTATCAAAAATTATTAACAAATGCTGAAAGGCAGAAGAATAATTGAGTAAAATGTGCTAGGACAATTGCAAAGACAAAAGCTGTAAGGTGTTTTAAATGGATATGTGTCCAATATAAATAAGGAAAAATCTTAACTTACTGTATAATTTGATATTTATTTATTTATTTTTAGAAAATTTATATAGCCACCTACTCATCACAGCAACCCTAGGTGGCTTACAGAAAATAAAAACACAATGTAAAAATAAAATAAAATAAAATAAAAATAAAATATCACCCACCCTCCCTTTGTGACATGAGCCATTTAATGGTTAATCATCAATAGTTCCCCAGACTGATCATCAACAGTTCCCCAGGCCTGCTGGCAAAACTACATCATCAGGGCCTTACAAAAAAGTGTTAAAGTGGGAGCCAAACTAATTTCTGGAAGGATAATGTACCAGAGGGAGGGAGCCACTATGGAGAAGGCCATTCTTCTGGGTCGCACCATATGTACCTCCTTAGGGAATGGGAGCTGCAACATTCTTTGCCTTCCTGGTCTAATTAGTTAGATGACCGGTAAATTGATTTATTTAATCTGGTTGGTTACCAAAATTTAAAAACAAATGTGAAACTGATATGAAGGTAGTTAGGTTGGTTGGCAGGCAGACAGATAGAATAAAAGTATAAACATATAATTTTATATATTTAATATAGTACACATATTAAATATAAGATTAAAAGACCTAGTGAAAAACTTATATCTGTACAGAACCTATATTCATTGAGAGACTTAGGATACAAGCACAACTTCAGGATAATCTGGGAGCAACGGAGAACTCTCTCAAAGTAATAAATCTATTCAAGCATATGGTTATTTTGTTTTACAAATCTGAGTAATTAAAAAAAAATAAGCCACAATGACAACCAAATTGCTAAGATGGAATCATTTAACATAAGAAAATTAGTCAGGCAGGGCTGCATTCTGTCCCCATATTTATTTATGTATTCACTATAGAGTGAATACATTGTACATTCAGATGATGTCAAAATCAGTGGAAGAATTTCAATAATCTGAGATAGGTTGATGATACTAGCTGATGTCAAAATCAATAGAAGGAATGTCAATATCTAGGATATGTTGATGACACTACTTTGATTGCAGAAGAAAAAAAGACTCAAGAAGATAATTTTAAAACTAAAGCAGGAAAGCAAAAGGGATAGTATATCTTTGTCATTCAAGGAAAAAAAGAGGAATGTAAAATAAAATCAATAGAAAATCTGGTAGGAGAAGGAGACACTTTCCAATAGTTTTCTAATGTACAATTTTTAGAAAGGGTTAAAGGAGACACATGGCAACTGGCTCATATTTATGACAATTGCAGTGTCCCGTGATCAGCTTTTACCTTCAGACAAGCAAAGCCAATGAAGAAGCCAGATTCACTTAACAACCGGGTTACTAATTTATCAATTGCACTGATTCACTTAACAACTGTGATAAGAAAGATCATAAAATGGTGCAAAACTCACATGTCTCACTTAACAAAAGTTTTGAGCTCAACTGTGGTTGTAAGTTGAGGACTACCTGTATACGCACACAAAAGTGGACATATTTTATAATACTAACAATTGAGTTGGTGAAAATGATGGAACTTGCAGAGATATTGACTTCCTTGATTACAGAAATGACAATATTTATATTTATTGCTGACTGGAAATTCCTTATATACTTTTTACGCGAAACAGAAAAAAAATAATTTCTGATTTATGGTTTTGATGATTATAAAAATAGAAAGTTTTATTTGTAACCATATAGTAAGATGTAATTTTAAATATAACGTCCATTGGAAAATATCTTTAAAATTATTAAAATAAACAATGAGATGATAGAAGTGGCTGACAGTTTCAGTTTTCCAGGATCCAATATTGATACGGATTGTGAATGTATAAAAGAGATTTGGCAAAATTATAGACAAAAAGGCATAGGAGAAGACTATATAAACTCTTGAAAGATTTCAAGATTTGAATACAAATATTAAAATTGTGTTCTCTGTTATTATATAAAGTTGTGTGGAGTAGTCTCTAAACAAAACTACTTCGGGAAAAAAGACTAATGTGATTTGCTTTCTTCCAAGTTCTAGAACTAGATAAAAATAACTTAATTAAATAGATTGGTCAAAAATTGGATATGAGGTTACCAAGTCAAAGACCAATCTGCAATCTCATCTGCCAGAACTAAACCCGTCCACTAAGCTTGAATTCTATGAATATCCATTAAGACAAAATATAGATCCTTTCTACAGAAAATGTAAATGGATAAAAAGTCAGCTGGCTATCGTTAGGATTCTATGTCTGTGGGAAGAAAAAATTGGGAAATACCAATCAGAATACAGTCTGACATATACAAAAAAGACTTAGTAGAAGATGGGAAGGTCAAAAGATAAGAATCTCAATATTATCAATATTCAAATTAAAGTGGACATCCAGGAGAAAATGATAGTAAGATACTCCATCACAGTTGATTACATATTGTCATAAAGGGCGTCAAAGACAGATGGCTTTGGGCATCAACTGTTTAACAGTAATATTGGAAGCCTGACCTTGAATCAAGATGACAAAAAGAAGTGTGTAACCATTAAACAAAATAGGATCTAAGACAGGACCCTGAAGGACACACACTGTTAGACAGACATTACCAAGTCTGTCTCAACCATGCAATACTACAAAGAACAAGAAGACAAAAAATATCTGTTGGCTTTATTCAACAGGTTACTCTCAAGAACCGCTAGAAAAATATTCCAATTTCTTTCCATCTTCTAATTTTCAACCATCAAACAGCAGTGTGCTGAAGATCTAGGAGGCATTTCTTGGTCTTCTGGCAGAGATGAGTCTACTTTTCTTTGAATATGCAAGTTAGAGCCTAGAATACTGCTTTCTCCTTGGTGTTTTTTTGAGGAAGATTCTTCAAGCAGGACTATGGCCAAAAAAATATTTCATCAGCAGGAATTAAAATAGGCTGTCTTGTCATCTAGCTTACCAGAGAAAAGCTGTTTTCTGTCTATAGCCACTGCTTAGTGCTAAAACACATGCAGAATATCTCTAGGTCATGTATAGATTGTCAAGGTTTTAAGTAACACTCCCAATGAAAGAAGACTCTGAAGCTAGAAATTCCTCAAAGTTCCATTTTATTAGAGATGTCATATTGACACATATGGGAAAATCCAAATCTGAAAGCTTCCAGGTTTTCCGCACCCAAAAGAAAGTTCAATTCCCTTCCCCTGCAGCCACATGTCGAACACATGGTCTAATCAATGCACCATCCCAAATGGAGATGCCTCCCTGTCATGCCACTCCAGGTGCAGGCCCGAATGTCCTTGACTCTCAGAGAAAGGAATGTTATTATGGCTAAATATCTCCACCACTCTATCCTATCCCCCCTCCCAGTTTCCAACAGCACTAAGTGTCGCAGCCTTGAAGATCCAAAGAAAAAGATGGCCTCCAAGGCTGACATAGACATTTACTGATAGATAAAAATACCAATTTCACAGTTCAGTTTATTAACATTTCTCCAAAATAGTAACTCAAAAGCAAGACTATTATAAATAATTATTTTTTATTTTTTATTTTATTTTTTAAGCTTATATGCTACCCTATCTTCAACAGACTCAGGGCGGGTCACAACAATAAAAACTACAATAACCATTATACATGGTTATATATGAAATAGTTATAAAGAAACTCTGATAGAAAAAGCTGCAAGTATTCTTTTTTAACGTAACACCTTTGCTAGCCGAATTAGATGTATTACACACATTCAATATTGTTTGGCAGAGTTGAATAGCTTTTGAAAAATTGAATTTCAAATTACCATTTGTGTGATACATTTTTTTTCTTTTCAGCCTTGTTTTTCTCAGCCTTGTTTTATTGTCTGTCTATCTGTCTTTCTGTCTGTCTGTCTCTTTCTGATACTGTTATTCCAAGGTAAATAGAATACTTTTTAAGATAAGAGAAAATGCACACTTTGAAAGTAAACCCAGGTACATGGATTAAAAAGATAACTTGAAGTTTCATTTCTCTTATCTTATC
The DNA here is from genome assembly GCA_012654045.1 of Ptyas mucosa. Classification (NCBI taxonomy): domain Eukaryota; kingdom Metazoa; phylum Chordata; class Lepidosauria; order Squamata; family Colubridae; genus Ptyas; species Ptyas mucosa. Next base: position 4,333,279 of record WNWU01000007.1, on the reverse strand, counting down.
GTATCTTTGCTCCCTCACAGGAGTAGAAATGATGAATGTACAATACAAGAATGACACATGGCAGACAAACTAATCAATGCAGATCTCTCTCTGAAGAAACTAGTCAAGAAAAAATCTGACTTTTTCTTTTTTTAATAGCAAATTCTTTTCTCAATCTCCCGCCCCATTTTATATGTAAAATCAATATAGTTAAAGAATAACAATAAAGAAATCAAAGCATGACCAGAAAAATATAGCTAGCCAGAAAAAATGCCAGACTATTGAATCAGTGGATATACTTTCCTAAGCATATGCATCCGAATACTATTATTGAGTAATGAAGATTGCTGTTTTTATCTTGTAAATTGTCTTCATTAAAGTGGTGGTAGCTTGCACAAAGAAAGAGTTAACATAACATATTAACTAAATTTCACTTTTTATTTCCATATGCCAGCATTAATAGACCATGGATATATCCATTTTTATGCTTATATTTTGTATTATCATTTTTATCCACTGATTTTATGCTTCCCTAAGCCCCCCAAATGAGAGAACTATTGTTGTGTTAGTAGGCTTGTGTTTTTTTTCCCTGCGATATATGAAATAAAATTGACTGCATGCCAAATGAGCTTGAACAGTTTTAGGTTTGGCTTAAACAATTTTATTGTCAATTTTCCCTTGTCTTTAGGGTTTTTCTTTTCTTTTATTCTTATAGGAAATCAAGCACAGAACCCAATTCCAAAATTATTTTGATTTCAATACAACTATTTGGAAAATGAATACAAGCATATGAAATGTATGTATGACTGAATTACATTTTCTCCCTTACTTAAAAAAAAAATCTACTAAAACCCACATGTAGTATCCATTTTTGTATTTTGCAATTGGCACTTAGTTGCATATTATTCTTACGGGTAATTACTCATCTCCTTGGTTGTTCTGTGTAATTTATTCATGTTTTTATTTACATAAATAATATTTCCTTGGAGATTTAGTTCTGTCTCTAAAATAATCAATTTTTATGTAATCCAGCTGGATATAAGATGTGGCACAGAGAGGTGTAGAAATGGAGGAATCACCAATGTATGAATAAAAGGCACCTTGAAAGGCTAATATCATCTCATTTATTTAAAGTACGTCAGTTATCTTTTTGTTCAATACAGAATAAGTAGAATTTTTGACTGAGACTAAAATAAGTTTGGAAAAAGTATTATCTTAAATAAAGCATATAAAACAATCATTTTGCAGCTAAATGGAATACAAGATTATACATTTGCTATAATCAGTTCTTTTGGACTGTAAACTATTAATGGTTTTGAACTAGAATATGTGAAACACTGCACAATGTATTATCTTCTTTTGGGGTTTTTTTGAGTGCTGCATTATCTCCTCCCCCCTTTTTTGAAACCTATATTATTAATTTAACAAATTCAATGTTTGTCCAAAATTTCAATGTAATCAAATTCTTAGAATGGCTGGAGCAGTTAATAAAGAGTTCAAAAATTATTTTGGCTCTTCTAGACCAAATAAAACTATTACATTCCAGGAATGATAATTCTTAAACCATAAGAACATTTACCAAGTTCTTCCAGCTTTTATATATATATATATATATATATATTGGGACATTAACATTTTCTGTGTTTCTGGTTGTAAATTTCTTTTCTTTTTTTTCCCTCTAAAGAGGGTAAAACAACAGATACCCTGATATATCCCACTTTCACTTTCACAGCCTGACTAATCTGCACACTCTATTCTAATTAGGAGTCTCTTGTTGGTTTCAGCCAATGTATTTGAAATGCTCTCCTGTAATGGAGTAGAACTTCATACCATCTGCTTGTAGGATTTTGTAACTCACAACAACAATAAAGTAATTAGCGTTAAAGTAAATGTTTTGTCTCTTACAATGGTCAATGAGATGTGCAAAGAAGGTTTAAAAGTAGAGCAAATGGATGATATCTGTCAATTAATGATAACACTTGGCAGCCAGCATTTCTGGCAGCTGTGGGTAATAATTATTATTAGCCACAGCTGCTTATAATCATTACTTCATCTGATCCTTTTTAAGAATCAATTGACAATAGCTGTTAACCCAAAAAATGAAATATAATATTTTAATAGATCTGAAAAACATTTACATTGTCTAGAAAAGATAAATCTTTCACAAAAATTCTGAAAACTTAAACATACATTCAAACTGTTATATCTAGTATTGTTGTAAACTTCTTTTGGTTTTGCTAGGGAAGTAATTCAATATAAATTGGAACCAAGAAATAAATGGACTGATAGGTACTGAATATTTGTTCTTTCATATTACAGAAAAAGTAATGTCGCTTACAAGTCATGAAATATCTTATGTTGACTGGCAGTGTTATCCTGATAATAATATGAGTATGATATGAATAATAAATGAATGATAAATAATATGAATTCAAGTAACATGAAAAGAAAATGAAAAAATGTGAGTAACTTACAGAATAGTGTATGGGGTAGAAAATAGCAAGTATAAAAAAAAAGAAATACAAAAATATCAAAAAGTTTATCAAGCAGACAAGAAAAGAGCATAACATCTTCAGAAATGTATACAGTCTTCAGAAATGTGTGCTCTCTGTTCAATGAAACACCACAAAAAGAAAAGAAATCCATAGATTTGCCAGTAAGAAGGTCCTTATCAGATTATTAGGTTTCCTTCACAGTTGGAATATACAGAAATATACAGATTTTAGGAAAAAGGGAGGCAAGGATGGGAATAAAGTTCTCAAGAAATAATTGTCTTAACCCTTTAGCACTTTCATAATCATGAATGACCTTTGAATTTTGCCTGAGAAAAAAAATTGCATTCAGTATAAGCCCTGAAAGATTACTAAAACATGATTCCCCCTGTACTCATCAACCTTCTGGCTGCTATGATATGAACCAATAGCTATTTTAAAATATTTTTTACCAGTACCCACAAGCAGAAAACACTCTAGTCCAAATACAACTAAATATGTGTCACTGTAATCAGTCTTAATTTTTCAATAACAAATCAAGTTGGTTATAGTTGTACATGAAGAACACACGCACTTAGAACTGCTGTCTTTATTGTGCTACTAGGATACATACTAGTAGTATATGTCTACATTAAACTAAGCATTGTATATAGAATGGGCATATAGCTGCCACAACAGTTCATTTTTTCCCCCATTCATTACTTGCCTAAGGGTCACACTGGCTGATTTATGTCTCATGGCGGTTCTGTTTTCCATGTGGTATTTGTATGTTTTCAGTGCATTATAGTACTGCAACATTTATCTAAAAACAAATGTCAGATATGATCAGTCCAAAACAGACTAGAGTAGCTAGAAATGAGTTTCTGAAACAGGAATTCACATAAAAATCATACTGAGATGAAAATCATTGGTCGGTAGATATCTTTTTCCCCCTTCAGAAAATATTGGGAAACCTAATTGTAAGCAAACTATTTGAGTGAAAATAATATAAACAATAAAAAAAATAAGATGACCTGCAAATTTATAAGCAAAAATAGGATTGCATTGCTAAAAGATCCTCCTCCAGTGAAATGGAAAATAGGATTTTTAAAGACTGGTTCATTTGAAGGTGAAAATACAGTACCTAGAAGGTCTTAAATAATGAGGTTCTTGTAATCTGAGGTGGCCGCAGCTCGGCAATAACACATTGACATTTTGTGACAGGAAAAATTGAACTCTTTTTGAAACAAAGTATAAATTTGAAATTTCATCATAGTAACCATTCCTTGTTACTTTAGAAAATAAGTTTGTCTTTTTGTTATGTTTCCTTCTCTAATAAAAGTATGCAGTATTCTATGATTATCTATAACATAATTATCCTGTATGAAATTACTAACATATAAAACAAAGATAGTTAACTAAGAGCTATTATCTTTAATAGGTTTAATTTGTTTTAGGTTTTTTTCCTAAAAGGGATTAGACTGCAATCAAAACTTCAGCACTGTAATAAGTTTTGAGAACACTTTCTATTTTCATCTTAACAAATATCTACTTAATTACTCTGCTATTAAAAAAACAAGTTCAGAAAATAAAACAGAAAGAAAAATAATTGAAATCCTTATTGCACTTACTAGAGTTAGTAAAGTAACTGGATGAGATTAGGGGTTGAAAAATGATTTTGGTCCAAGGATTTAATTGACTTTAGGCAAACACATTGGGAACTACAGGCTTGTGGTCAGCAGAGTCATACTAGAATGTAAGTAACTTCAACTTAAAATCATTACTTTTTTGAAACAATTTTTAATTTTGTCACACATTACCGTATATATTCGTGTATAAGCCGACCTGCATATAAGCCGACCCCCCCAATTTTACCCCCAAAAACTGGGAAAACTTGTTGACTCACGTATAAGCCGGGGGTGGAAAATGCACCGGCTACTGGTAAATTTCAAAATAAAAAAAGACTGGTCAAAAGTGCGAGGATCTGTCAGAAATCACTTTTTTCAGCCCTCTGGGTAGTCCTTTTGTGCACATGGACTACCCAGAGGGCTGAAAAAGTAATTTTTGACTGGTCCTCGCACTTGTGACCAGTCCTCAAACTTACGACTGTCCTCACATTTTACGTTTTTGCCCTATCTTGTCACCATGGTGAAGAGAAGCAGTTGTGAAATGAGTGACATGGTTTTAAGGATGCTGCACGGGCATAAATGTGAGGATGGTCATAAGTGTGAGACCAGTCAAAAATAACTTTTTCAGCCCTCTGAGTAGTCCATGTGCACAAAAGGACTACTCAAAGGGCTGAAAAAAGTGATTTCTGACAGGTCCTCGCACTTTTGACCGGTCTTCGCACTTATGACTGGTCATCATTTATGCCCATTATACCCCTTCCCATTGTCATCTATTTTTATATCAATCCTCACACTGCTTAATTGTGTAATATTACAGTTGTTTAATACAAATTCAACATTTTAATATAAATCAATTAATTATATAACTATCTTTTTTGTATATTAATCAATATGAACATGAATATTTCAATTATTTCCATGCAATCCAATTTCTTACAAATCAATTAATTATATTTACCAATAATAATAAACCAAATAATTTCCCTCAATATTCTTCCAAACCACAACTTAACCATTTCTGCTTTCAACACAATATACAATTAATAATATCTCAATTATTACAATTCCCTATTTAAATAGAGCTTTTTTTCTTTTGTGTTTTAAAATCTTGAACTCCCCTCTTTTGCCATTTGCCATAAATTTCCCATTGTTTGCACCAACCTTTTTTGATGAGGAAAAAGAAAAGAAATGTGCCTTAGCAAACAGCAAAGCCAACAAGCTGTTTTAGTTTCGCTTTTGGTTTCAGCAGAAGGAGAAAAAAAATGTGCTCTTTGCATCAGGCACCTTTTTGCAGCCGGCACCGATCTTCTCATTTGTTTTCTTTTAACCCTGATCAGCTGTAGGGGGGGCCTTTGAAGCCCCGCGGCAAGAATTTAAAGTTTTTTTTTCCTCTAGCCATCAGCTGGAACTCAGGAGGCAGTCCCAATAGATTGGGAGTGGGCGGGGTAAGCAAACCCCGTTCTCCCGCTGTTTCCTAGCCTGCAGGGAAAAAGTCATTTTTTTTGTGACCTGTGTATAAGCCTAGGGGGCGTTTTTCAGCCTGAAAAACGGGCTGAAAAACTCGGCTTATACGCGAGTATATACAGTAATTTAATTTTCCTTCCAGAGAGAGACAGAGACACAGACAGACACAGACACACCACATCTATACAGATATTAAGAAAGTTTCTTAATTTAGCAGTGACTCTTTCAGAACCTTGGTCTTAATACCATCAAATTTTATATTAAGTATTTTTTTTAAAAAAATGAATTTGATTTAATGCATACTTTTATATAATATGCACTTTTTTGATGCCAACTTTATCAAATAAGTGATTTGCAATAGCACTTAATCAAGTACCCTTTTTCTATCACTTTCCCTAGCTTTCATAACAATGAGTATTTCCATATGAATATGTATATGATGTAGTCCATTTTCTAGGATCATAATACCGTATTACACACAAACAAACTACAGGTAAATTAACAATATTGTTATTCATGTTGTACCAAGTATATGAAACATGGATTACCATATCCCAGTTTTTGAACAATTATTTTGTGGCATACAACCTTTGAGTTGGGATAGAAATAAAGGAAAACTCTGTGAAATTTAGCCTGAGTTATCAAAACGATTAAAATGCTTTTTGCTTTTCCTAAAATGTCAAAAGTAACGTAATTTACCTCTTATTCTTAATACTTCTCACTTACTCAATCATGTATGTTAAAAAAAAAACATAAAGCAAGTCGTATATCACTTAAAAGCTGTTTCTGGGAGAGAAACAACTGTTATCACTCTTTCTCAAAGTGACAGTTAAATTAATCCATGTTCAACTGCATTCCTCAGAATTCCCCAAATACCCATTCTGGATACCACTCAATTTTTATTCAGTAAAAGATCAACTAGTACCTTAGTTTAGCATGCCCTCTTTGAAAATTCAAAGAAACATTGATAAGTCAATCTCACGGAAGTAAATATGGTTTTCCCACAGATGGATGCTTTCTGACATGCTAGCCTAATTCTAAAGATGTGCCAATGGCAAATATGCATTTCCTTTCATGATACAGCCAATGGCTTTCAAAATTTGTTTGAATACATGTTGCAATCATCTTGAAGAATTGTTAAGTTATCAATGATATGAGTGAAATGCTAAAATAAACAGCTCCTGATTTTTACATGGTTTTCAAAAAGGACTCTGTGAAAGGCCAGAAGTTACAAATACTTACTTGTTCAGTTTGCATTTGTGTTTTAAACATCATAGGAGGTATGAAGTTAGACTTTCATCACAGAATTGCTATAGTTTACACTATTCATCAATACACACACACACACACACACACACACACAGATAGAAAAAGGTATAGGAATCAACATACTACTGTGACACTTGACAGAGGAAATTAATAAAGCCATGTACCCAGGATGATGACAGATGCCACAATGAGTTAGCAAATAATATGAGACTCATATACCCAAATGGGCTACAATTCAGGCATGCATTATTGTGTATGACTGGAATATGCTGTATGCATCTGTTACAACTAACTGGATTAGATCATGCAGAAGTCCTGGCATCTATTCCTACTAAAGTTATATTAGATGAAAATCCATAGATTTGACATTCCAAGTGATGACTCTCCTATAATGACAGAAACTATTTCTGGGATGAAAATAAATTCTTATTAAGAAGAACACAAAACTCCTGTTACTGGATAATAACAAAGATCTATCTAGTCAAGAAAACGTGACAGTTGATTAAACAGACGTCTCTGAGAATCCTTCAATTAGACATAGGCAACAACCGTTTCCAAACTGTTGTTAGCCCACACTGCCACTGACAAAGATATTACATCTGAAACCAGGATTGCATAGAACTATTCTGCTTAGTGGCACAGTAATTTAAACACAGTACTATACCTGCAGGAAAGAAAATATAATGGAAATTTCGTTCGTATTAATAATCTTAGAAAAAGATCCTGAAAAATTGAAGAAGCAATATTCAGACAATAAAAACTTTAAGGGCTCCTAATGCAGGGTATCAAACACAGCATAGATTTTTCTTTTTTGAAGCTCTAGACTGAGCTTGCAAACCTAAAACAAGCGGTTCTAAATATATATTTTTTAAAAGAATATATTCAATTACTTATCCATCATTAAACCCACCCATAATTAAGTATTTTCAGGGCAATCATAGAATCTGTGTACTTAGAATCCAACATATTTTGTTTGAGAAACATTATGTTAGCATTTCCAATTCAGCTTAATTTATAATATTTAAATAGCTAATGTTGTCACATGAATAACATTTAACATAAAATGTATGTTTTAAATTAGTGTGGTTCAAGTTATTGAGGCTCAACAGCCATATAATGTACAAAAGTTTATAAATTATTACTTAGACCAGAAGTTCAATAATTCTGTGCCCAAAGGGCAAGAACAGAAGAGAAGCCTTAGAGTAATTCTGTGCTTCTATTGTAATTCTGAAATTCACAGCATTTAGTAACCAATGTCTCAAAGGAAAATACCGACTTTCATTTTTGTCTCACACAGCTATTCCAACTGGGAGAGGTCTGAGTTCTGAAAATGCAGCTCATTAAAATGAAGAATTTCCTAGACTTTGATATATACAGTTCACTAGGGACCTACTACCTGTGCACTGAGCTGTTAGGTCTAATAGGAGGTAGCTGCACAGCAGACTACATCTTGATTACATCTTACATTTATAAAATATGATGAGCTGTATGTGACACTCTCCTAGCAGACTCTAAAATAGAGAAGCTTTTAAAGATTAATCTGTCTGCACAAAAATCTGACATCACTTTTAGCTCTTTGATTAGTATTTTTATAGACTACTAAAGCATAACCTTAATTTAGTTGCCCTTTTGTACCAGCAAGGGATGAAATAAATTCTACATGGACTTCAATGGAAGCAAAACACACATTTAGGAAAGTTGCAATTTGGAAGTTGAACATACTAAAATGATACAGTATATGGAATGTGATAGTTTGTGTGTTTTTTAAAATAAACATTAGAGATAGTGTATTGTGAAAACAACAGTGGACAAAAATACTTATACTGAGAAAGATATATACAGTATATTAAATTGCAAATAAAAATGAATATGAATTTCCCAGCACTGTATTAAATCAAATACAATGGAATGAATTAATATTTTAAAATCTGTAAATAATGGACCATGATTCCAATATGGACATTCCAATGTTCTCCCAAAGGTACTTTTTCAAGAGGCAACTGGACTTTTTGTTTTTTCTTTGAAGACATTTCAATTGGTTGGTTCTGATTGGATGGTGGGGAATGGAAGGAGAATATAAATGCTGGATGACCGAAAATCTCCATAGACATTCCAGTGTTCTATTTACATCGCTGCTATTTCTTATGCTCAAATAAAGAACCTTTAACATAATTTTATATTATTTTTCACTGTACTTTTATTAAGTTCATAAAATCATAATGGGAAAGAATATATTCCATTCTTAGGACAAAAATTGTCTTACTAGAGAATCTCTGATAACTATCCAGCATCTGTTTGAAGATCTCCAATGAAGGAACATTCATCATTTCATGTGGCAGATGGTTTTGGTGGTTAACTTGTGTACTGCCAGAAGTTTTCCTTTGTAATTTTTATCCATTTGTACTGGCCTTGTGTATGGGGTAACAGAGATTAGGTCAATCTCCTCTTCTCTGTGACAATCCTTCAGATATCTGAAGACTGTTATTATATTTTCCTATAGTTACCTAATTATATCCTTTAACTTTTCCGTGGCTTGGTTTTCAGACCCTGCACTATTTTGGAGTCTTTCTTTGAACACAAATTACTGTTCTTTTCAAACCCAGGGACTGCAATTGGACAGAATATTCCAAGTGGGGTCTAACCAGGACAAAGTGGAATAGAATAATTACTTCCCATGATGTCACTTCTAGTCCTGTTAGAGTACTCAATAATAGAATTTGCTTTTTTGGCAATTGTACCATACTGCTGTTGTATGTTAAACCTGTGGTTTGCAAGGAATACACTTTCTCTTTCACATGTGCTACTAAGAAATCAGATTTTTCTATCTTATTCTTTTACTACTCATATGCATAATTTTACATTTCCCCTTATTAAATTGTCTGAAATGGTATAGGGTTTCCTGCCTGAGCAGTGAGTTTCTTTAGAAGACTTCCAACGTCCTTTCCAATTCTGGTATTCTGTTAAATTCCATCTTATTCATTTCATTTGACCTCTAAAATGTATGTGGATTTTTCTCTCTCTTCTCTAAAGAGTGGACCAGACCTCCAAATTCTTTAATGTAGGGCAGAGAAAACTGACTGTGACGTTGTATCTAAGTATAATTTTCCATAAAAGGATTATTTCTATGACACATCCAAACAATACTCATTATTACATTTTTTCTTTCTATTCTTTTTTCTCCATTGCTTAGGTATCATCTATAGGCATCTATATGCATTAAACATATGTTTATATTAACTTCCTTACAAATTCCATTAAACATAGTGTTTTCATAACTGATTAAATATAGACCTGAAATTATAAGGGCCAACAGAAAAATCTTAATTGTGGAATAACAATAATAAAAGGATCTGTTTAAAAACTGTAGTTATATCAAAATTGCAATCAAAAATTTGTTTTAAAATTAATTGTTCTTTGTAAAATGGTTTATGTATTCCTTGTCTTGAAGCACTTAATTGCGTTCAGAATCGGAGTGGTTAAGAACTACTGGAAGGCTAGATCATTTCTATTCTTTCGATATTTGGTTATGAGCAAAAAGGCAATTCTAATCCACACTGGTGATTTTTAATATGTAACAAGAGACTACTAGTTATTCCAGATAATTAGCACAGATAATAATCCAAAGAACTATGTTATTAGTTCTTCATGCCCACTAAGGATTTGGAATTGGGTCTCTCAAATAGGAGCTCTACCTTAAGCAGATGGCAAACTAGTTTTAAAACTCACAAGAGATTTCAAAGTAGATTGTGATATGGCATAATGGTGTGATTTTAAAGGAATGCAATACTCAGATCTCTTGTGTAAGTAAAGAAATGTTTTGGATTGGGATTGCAAAATATAACATTTTGTCTGATATAGAAAACATACAAAATTTCTCTCATTTTAATGAGTACTTTATACAATTTGCATTCTTAAAATGAATTTTATTTCCAAAGGATTGTTATATTACAAAATTTTGGTTTTTAATTCAGCAAAATGCTCACAAAAATGTACACGTATCCAAATAAAGAAACTATTATGGATAAATGTGGATAAATGAGCATATTGGAAATAATGAATGTATGAAAAAACGTATAATTAGGAAGAAATATCACAAAGTGTCTAAATTTTTTTATTCAGAAACTGATGGAGAGAAATGTATTGCACTAAGGATAACATTGGCATAAACCTACATGAATGAAATTGAAGTTAATGGATTTTGATTTTCCTACTGTTATATATGAAGTGTTAAAAGTAAAATATTCTTCAAATTAAGCTTGACTTGATAAATATATGAGTGTGTCTGTCTTGCTATTTTGGCAAAAATAAACATGAGTATTATGCTTTCTTATAGGGTGTTTGACTTTTCAGTTTAGAGCACTGGTTTTTCTGTCAATCAGAAAGTTGTCTGTAACAAAATATGTACTGTATTCAAAAGCCTTCTGATTTTTATTTTACATTTTATAAGAATTCTTTTGTCCCATAACAAAAGTCTTAAAAAGTGTAAACTTTCTTAGCATTTAATAATACATTATTAGTAATAAAAGAGTTCTGTTTTTATGTCTAACTTGTATTTTAAAATATATATAAGAAAGTACCAATGATTTGGAGTATGTTTTTTTTTAAAGACAAACCAATTTAAACAGCTGAATATTCAACACTGTATATAGATATTTTATATTGTATGCCATCAGGAGTTGCTTTCTGTCAGATGGGCACCCATATAAGTCTGATAAATAACTAAATAAACTATCCCTCGCCTATCATAATATTATACAGAAAGAATGAAGTGAGTTGTTGAATACTTCAGCTGCAAAACTGCAATCCTACTCCATCTGCTGACATTTTGGAAGACTGCAGCTTAATCCAAATTACAAATGTGTTTAAAATAAAATATTATTCTATCCACATGTGTTCAGAATGTTTAGAAAATGTCCAAAGGAAAGGCATTTAAACCTTATTCAAGCATATATTCAAACCAAGATCACAACCCATATGTAGCTAATGGATCTAATACAAGTTTTTTTCCCTTCATAGAATAAATAAGATCATAATAAATATTGTAAAATGTCATATCCAAATCATTGCCACCTCAGTGGTCAAGGTTGGGAAGGGATACTCTAGAACGATATACCGTAGTGAGTAATTTTTTTCCCACTTCCATACACAAACTTTTGACTTGCACAAATCCATATCGGTCAACATTCAGTGCCATGACTATTGGGCAAATCATAATTCTATACACTTTTGATTTTAAGCAAATTTGATTGTTTCTTGTTCAGAATATTCCATTAATCTTCCATCACAGCTATGTTGCATTTCTCTTCTCACACACTTCCCCATTAATGCTGCTGTCATTTTGCAGATGGTATACTAATAATGGAAGGTATTTGTCTTCACTATATCTTTGCTAATTACTATCATTGATAGTAAAGATTCTAGGCTTGTCTCTAGATATTCAATCTTCTTGATATTGAGGTGCAAACCAAATTGGCTAAGATAGATATTCCATGTCTGAACACAATACTCCAGTCGTACCTGGCAGAAGCTGCAAGCAAGATGCATCATGTATAGCAGTGGTAAAATCCAATTTTTTTTACTACTGGTTCTGTGGGCATGGCTTGGTGGGCATGATGTGGCTTGGTGGCATGGCACGGGAAGGATACTGCAAAATCTCCATTCTCACCCCACTCTAGGGCAAGGATACTGCAAAATCCCCATTCCCTCCCCACTCCTGGGGGAAGGATATTGTGAAATCTCCATTCCCATCCCACTCTGGGGCCAGCCAGAGGTGGTATTTGCCAGTTTTCCAAACTACTCAAAATTTCCACTACCGGTTCTCTGAATTGCTTAAAATTTCCGCTACCGGTTCTCCAGAACCTGTCAGAACCTGCTAGATTTCACCCCTGATGTATAGTAGAGAAATCATAATTCTTTCCATATCTTCTGATTTGACACTGTTCATGTGAATGTCTAAGTAATTGTATATTGCCATCTTCAGTCCCATCAAGAAAAACAGGAGGATATAGTTCCATCAAATGTATTTGGTATCCAAATACATCAGTGCTAGTCAATGAAATATCTGAATAGTTTTATTGATTTTTCCAAAAATAATTACCAAAAAAGTTATTTTCTCATCAGTTCAATCACATTATTAGCTAGTTAATATCCTTTTGTGGCTGCTATATACTGCTCACTATGACTACATTTCATATTTCTCTTAATACAAAATGAGAATTGTATTCTTTGGACAGGAGAAGTAATGATAGCAATTCTGAGTTAAAGAACAAGTGTTATACTTTGTCACAATTGTACAAAATATTTTTAAATCATCACATATAACTTTTCTTTTGCAGGATGTCCCTAGATACAATGGCATGAAAACTATGATCTGTTGATCTAATCTAGGTTTCTCAGAGACTTTTGGTACTATCAATCATGACAGGCTGCTGTAAAAGCATAATGGATGGCTGAAAAAAAAACAACAACCCACCACCACACAGACAGTATTGTAATAGCTCTATCTTTATTTACCTAGTTGGCTCCAGAGAAAAGCACAAGATGATTTCCAGGTAAGTCCAGTGGTCGGCAGCAGCATGGTCGCAAGGGTTTGGGTGAACCCTTAGCTCTGATCACTGGTTGGGCCCTTCCACCCGCCCTTGTTCTACACTTTCCATTTATAACTAACTTTCTGGCTCGTTGGCTGGCCCAGTGTGAACTGCACCGCCCCTGCTGTACTCACCGGAGCTGCCTGAGTTGATTAGGAGCCTGTTTGAAACTCTGTTTCTCTCCTAAAGAGGCACTTGGGAGTGAAGCAAGTGCGAGTGTGCACGCACGCTCAAAACCAGCAAACTCTTTGTTAAAGTAAGTGCAGCCCATAAGTGCAGCCCACCTCTGGGTAAGTCCAATGCCAGAATTTTCATTTAATTCTTTAATTATGCTCTAGAATGCTGGAAAATACCATTTTGCCCCATTTGTTAATCTCTGACTTTATATATCAAGTTACATGAAATTGGGTGCCCTAAATAATCTTAAAATATCCAACTCTATTTACGTTTTTCACCAAAGCATTTGTAGCTGGTTTTGTAGCTGACTGCTTGGCAATGTGCTTCTGAAATATGCCAGAGTACACAAGTACAAATCCAAAAAATAAAAGCAGGCTATGAATATTTTAGTAAATAAATAACACCATATAAAGTAAAAGAAAGCACACTCATATACAAGTAAAATATGTCTTTGCAAAATACTTCTTCCAGAAATATTATACTTAACTGCTCATAGAGCTAAAGAGCCTAAAGTATTCCATTAACAAAATTTGTTTTATTTATAGAATTATCCTTGATAAACAACACATCAAGAATATCCTGTCTTTCAAATCATAACAATTTGGAATATTACACTTTAATTCTTTAACACATTTAATTCAGTTCATTTACTTTTAAAATTATCTAAAACAAATATCACAATATCTTTTCTTCTGCTGTACACTATTAGACAAGGAAGACTGATTTGCAGAAGCAGATGCAATAAAAATGTTCCTCTAAGTAAATGTTACGGCACTTTTACAACCACTGCTGAGGCTATTATTTTATCAACAGTTATAGAATTGCTGGGCGTATTGGGTTGTTGAAACTGTACAGAAGAAACAAAGAAAATTTGATATGAGATTATGGTAAAAATGAAGCAAAGCAGAAGATATAATTAATAGAGTTCAAGTACTGAAGTCAAGTTATCAGAGAATCACTAAATGAAATCTGCAGTCAGCGTGAAGACATTGTATTGTATTAGTTGAACATTTGCAGCAACAAATGCTTTTCACTTCATTTAAAAATACAAATATGAATCATTCCATCCTTTCAAATTATTTTTGTATCTCGCTGTTTCCTTTGTATAACATATATTTTATATTTTATAGCATAATATAATATTTTTTTTCTACCATAGCAGCACAGTTTATGATAATAAGATGATAATCCAAAGGGTAAAACACAATACAGCAATCAAAATAAGTACAAATAATTAGAGCCACCTCCATCATGTGGAAAATATCCCACTTGGGTACCACTGAGCACTCTGAGTCCATTCACATTCAAATGTAGTCTTCCTACAGACTAATCTCTTAATCAGTGAAATCACCACTGCTATGAAAGACACCAAATGAGAAAAAGCTAATATATCTTTATGCATCTGTGGTGATATCCTACACAAGTAATTTAAAATGAACACGCATGAAAGGCATAAGAATATATGCAAGACAATAAATAGTGTTTGGTTATTTCTGAAAAGAATCTTTCAAATATTAGGGAGCAAATACAAATGATTGTAACATACTGTATGTTTAGGACTACCATTTTAGAAATCAAGTACTGCTTTTCTATATAAGAAGAAAAATGATGATACATCTTAAACCAGAATTGTATAGATTTTTGAAAAATGGAGAGAAACTAATATAAAAATAAAAGACTCAACTCCTTTTCATTAAAGGGGTCATATAATGTTGCTATTAGGAATAAATTATTATGGACAAATAATAGATATGACTGAACCATTTGATTATATGTAGCATTTGAAAAAAATAACAGAAAATGGTAGCATTAATAACAAATGTTTGGACATATGGTAGCAAACCTACCAAATTATATGTTATTTAAAGTAAGAATTGATAACTTAACAAATCAAGTTTATTTTGGTTCAAGAGCACACTCTCCAAAATGCACAATTTGTTAACAAATCATCAGTGTTTGGCAGCATGTTCCTATTTCCATTTTAAAAAAAAAGAAGTTTAAATGAATTATAATACACTTTCAATGTGCTTGGAAAAATAAATCTGTTGCAATATTTTTATGCAACTAACCGTCTGGTTTTGGCACTGCAATCAAACAAGATAAACACAGACTTCAATGGATAATTAGAACTGTAGAAAAAACAATTGCTACCAGCTTACCTTCCTACAGAACCCTCACACCCTGGACATAAACTGTTTCAACTTCTTCCCTCAAGATGACGCTATTGGGCATTGCACACCAAAACAACTAGATACAGTTTTCCTCCCCCCCCATGCCATCACTCTGATAAACAATTAATTCCCACAACACTGTCAAATTATCTAGTAGGATTGTATTACTATTATCCTTCTCATCTTTTCTATTACCTATTTCCTTCTCCTCTTCTGACTATAACTTTATTGCTTGTAACTTACAATTTATATTATTGTTTTATTTAATATCCTAGTGCTCTTTTTTCAAGTTTTTTATTTTATTTTATAATATATCCATATCAATGTATGAACATCTGTGTTCATGTGGCATCTGAGTATCATACATTTTAGTACAAAACAAAATACTGCTATTAATCATACTTGTTACATTCCTCAAGCTTATGTAGTTCTAGTGTTAATACACATATTTGTATTAGACTATAAACTTTCATTATTTAATTGTTCAATGTTTCAATATATTATTCTAATGCCAATCACAATGTTGTTTAAACATACATAATAATACCATCATTCAATTTCTAATCTTCTCTTATTACTTTTATCTTATTGTATAAAAATGTGTATACTATTCCCCCTCTCTCTTATTTCTATCCCTATTCTAACTTTTAATTATGACACCATTACATTTAAGAACAGATCCTTTCTATCCATCATTTCTTTCCTGTTTTAAAGCTTTGTTTGTTTTTTAACTTGTCTCCCATATTTCTCTCTTAGATCTTTATCCCTATCTGCATCTACGTCCTGACTATTCATTTTAAACATTTCTCCCATCTCTGCCCTTTCCCATTGTCTAGCTTCCAAAATATCTACTCCTGCCCCTGTCTCCCTTTCATAAATGTCTTCCTGCATCTCCGGTTCCCTTTTTAAATGTCTTAAAATGTTTTCCTCTTGGTTTATTTCATCAGTCATTGTTGTTTTTGTTATTGTCTCCTTATTGTCATCTTGTTTTGTTTGCTGGTTAATCTGTTCTGCTTTTTCATCTACTCTTTCAATTGGCTCCTCCTTTTCCTGGGTGTCTTGATCACTCATTGTCCTTTGTATAATATTTCCCAGTTTTTCATCCATGCCATGTATTAAGTTCTTAAACTCCTTGTGGTTCCTTATCAGAATGTCCTTGATGTTTTAAAACATTGATGCAATTTCTTCCCAAATTCCTCTCATTTCCTCCTGATATAGCATCTTGTCTTGTTTTAATAAGTCCCACTTTTGTCCAGTAATCTAAAAACCATATATTCAAGCCTAAAGTCACTCCCCAAAAAGAATTCAATGTTCACAATTTTTGTATTCCATAGTTAATCAATCTGTTCCTTTAGAAAATTCCAAAGGCTTTCCAGAACCTCCTTAAATCATCTTTATTCGTTCAATTTTTTAACATAGCATTCAGGGGTCTCTTTAATGAAAAAAATCTTCCTTATTCTCATATTTAAATCTCCAGTAGTCAAGACGTAGGTGCATAAAACATAGCCTTAGAATTATCCAGGATTTAAGTATATGTTATACTTTTCTTTCATCAGCAGATGGCATTCTCAGTTTAGATTTCAATGTTAACCAGTTTAATAAGTCAAAATACAGAAACAAAGTTAGTTTTTTAGATAAAAAGTTCCCGCATTTTTAAAATGCCTTTCCAGAACAATGCCTGCTCAGTTTAAAAGTAAAATTTTCTGTATTTTTAACAGGTTTTTTTTGCTTTTCCCCCTTAATTATTTTCTTTCAATTCTGAAGTTTTTTTCAAAGTGCTTAGTCGCTGCTTTAGCAAATAGTTGTGAGCCTCTCTTTTCCTGGATTATTTCCTTTTGGGGTTAGGTTTTAAATAAGAAAGAGTCCTGGTGGCGCAGTGGACTAATTCGCTGTTATTAAGATCAGCTGCTTGCAATTACTGCAAGTTCAAATCCCACCAGGCTCAAGGTTGACTCAGCCTTCCATCCTTTCTAAGGTAGGTGAAATGAGGACCCAGATTGTGGGGGCAATAAGCTGACTTTGTATAAATATACAAAAGTATGAAGGCTATTGCTTAACGCACTGTAAGCCGCCCTGAGTCTCCGGAGAAGGGCGGCATATAAATCAATTTTTTTAAAAAAAAATGAAAAGCACTAAACAATTCATCAGTGTATGATTAAGGAAATAAGAAAATTAAGAGAATTTGAAAACTTTAGTAAGTAGAGCATTCTGACTTCTTATATATATATTTCCAGAACAAAGCATTCTGCAACTGCAGATGAATCTTGTAATAGAAAAGAGGTTTCTAGATATTACCTAATATACTTTTTAAAATGCAAACAGTTCAGATATTGTTCATCAAATTTGTGCTGCAGCCTAGCTCATTGAAAGCAACTCTGGGCAGATATAACAATCCAATTGTAATGTTCAATATCGTGTATTTTCATAAAGTAGAACATCGCTCCTGGATTAAGATAGATTCTAGAATCATTGATTTGAAGATGAACTATTGATTTCTAAATTCAATGTAATGACTCACTACCCTTATTCCTTACTCAGGTGCTACACAAGCAATTGCCAGAATATCTCCCCCCCCTTTTTTTTTGCTTTATAGCAAGTGATGCAATGCCCTTTTCACTAAATGTTGAATCAAATTCTCAAATACTGAATATTGAAGGAAGAATTTGAATTAGAAGACACTAGAAAATTAGAGAAAGCATATCTCATCTCTAGTGAATTAAAACCATGTCATATCAGTTCAGTTTGCATTGAGATCAGTGTCATGCCTTTTAAGTTCAGATATTCCTGAAAATCAAGCAGTTCCTGTCTTGGTTGGATAGGCTGTTAATCAAAATGGAAATTAAATGTTTTATATACATACATATATATATATATATATATATATATATATATATATATATATATATATATATTCAGACATATTAACTTTGCTGTTTATGATATCAGAATTAAAAATAGTAAACAATTATGTAGTAATTTATTAGTATTCTTGATACTTTTCTAGCAGCTGAATGATTTTAAACAAATCAGATCGACTGATTTCTGGATAAACAGTTTCAGTTATCAAAATTCCTGGCTGAGACAGGAAGGAACAGGAACTTATTGTGCAAAAATATAGTTAAGTTAGCATTGAATATAGCAACTATATTGTGTTAACAATCAGGTTTCATATAACAAAAATATAACGGATAATCATAGTGTTTGTAAATTTATGATACTGCAGGCATGGATAAAAATTGTGTATTTCTTTATAGAAATGTGAAGAAAATCCTTGAATATAAATTGCATTTAGTTCTCAATTTCCATGTTTTCAAGCTCAGCAAAGGCATAAAAAGTACATAAAACATTAATGAATCTGGCTCTGACATTTAAATTCTATACATTTTAATGTCCCTTTGCTTACCTTTGACTCCTTCAGGGACCTTTTGCTATATACTATATGTAGCATTGAAGTTTGTTCATATGTTTGATTCACCTTACAGAAAATATGCTAGTAACTGTAAATATTAAAATAGTATGAACGATATAGCCTTTTTAAAAATGAATGACTTAACTTGAACATTGTGACTTTTCACAACAATACTGTTTATAATATCATCCTTACATAAAATTCAATCTTATGTAAACAAATTTAATTCCTTGAGGCTGAACTGTAGAAATGAAAACCTAAAACATTATTTTGAAATCCCCAAATACTATATAAATTTAACAACATGAAAATGTTTTTAAATACCTTTTGAATTTGTATTGTATTGTTCCTATCTCTGTCTCTGATACACAGCACGAACCTAGACTGCCTTGGTAGGTGGCCTTCTGTTAATTAATGTTTTTTTAGTATCTATTTTCTTTGTAAATTTTTCTGAATCCTTGGAAATTGGTGGTATATGAGCAAATTGCTAAATGAATGAATGGATGGGTAGATAGTTGGATAGATTTTAGAATACAGCTTAAGGAAAACATGAGGACTTTCTAATTAATAGCAGGAGAAATTCTGAATAATATTTTTATATTGAGTTAAAAACAATTATATGAAAAGAACAGGATAATAAAATATATAGAACATAGAATTCTTGCTAGAACTGCTTTTATTCCCATGCTAATATCTATGATATTAGGAATATGGAAGTAAAAATCCAGCACTACTATTACGTCATCACATTCATTTTATGTAATGAAAGGAAATAGAAATTAAATTCCTTCAGAATCTCATTAGGGGTTCCTATATGAAATAGAGATTTCAACTCTACCTACATGTTGAGCTTTTTCTGATTTTACAGGCTTCCAAATTAATGAGAACTTTCTCTTTGTGAGGGAACAAGGGCAGTTTAGCAAAATTTAAACCTTAATTACATACTGCAAATACTATTACTAATTACCTCAAACTTTAGAATGCAAATATACTACATAAGTAAGGGATTTATACTATGACATCACCAGACATGTCCTCATTTTGATATAATATCAGTTTGCTGCAATAACCATATTTTTATAGGTAAAACACTTCATTGTATTCCATTGTACTGTATTTTTGTTTAGAATATAGATTTTGGAATTATTTTTCTTTTCATCAGTTTATTAAACTATTACTTTAGCCATGATAAAACCTGCTCAGTGACATTTTCTCCTCGTCACCACATTTTCTTTTTTTGTTTTATATCTGGGAAAAATGGAATGAAAAATTAACTATATTGATTAGCAACAACTCTCCAACAATTACCGTCAGGATTTTTTCCCAACTCACTTGGAAATGTACGGATCTAAAGCTAAGATCTGCAACAGAGTATATGGTCCATCTCTGAATTATTTGAAATATATTCATTATTTGGGCTCATTTAAGTTCAAATTAAGTTTAATTAAGTAATTAAACATGCAATTTTGTAAAGTTTAAATTACACTAGCAACTTATTCTGTATCACAAAATGATTTTGAAATCTACCTCCTCACTACACAAACAGTTCAATTGTCATACTAATTCATATTCCTATAATCAAGACAGTACAAATGAGTTAATTCATTTTTTACATATATGTAAACAGCAAAGACAAATATTCATGGCGATTTACATCTCAGTGATACTAATCTCATCTGATTTTACCTATAAATGCAACAACATATTAATTGACTATTTTAGGTATTCCTCATTTATCTCTCTTTCAATATATAAATGTATGTAAATTTACTAAGTTAAATATATGCATTTTAAATAGCTTAATAGTTAGAAGATAAAATATGACATATAAATTCCAATGTATACCATATTTCTAACTGAAATTTCTGGCAATAAACAGCTTAAAGAAATAAGTTTATCACATCACTGTATAATTGATGGAATATAAGTATCTTTCAAAACTAGTTATACTTTTAGAATAACATCAGTATCCATCTCTATCTTTTCCTCTTAGTTTTCATTACTATTTCATTACTATTTTTATGTAAATCAGAAGAATGATAGTCATTCAAAAATAGTGGATTTTCCAAATCAAAATTATTGAGAAATTTTGTCCAAAAGACAAAACATAACATAATACAAGACAATGTAAACCAATGTGGCATTTAGGGTACAGGTACAGGAAGTCCTCAACTTACATCAATTTGTTTAGTGGCCATTCAAACTGAAAAAAGTGACTTATCACAGTTTTTCACACTGTTGCAGAATACCGATGGTCACATGATCAAAATATGCTTGAGTCATATTTATGATTATTGCAGTGTCTGGGGTCATGTGACTCCCTTTTGTGACCTTCTGACAAGTAAAGTCAATGGGGAAGCCAGATTTACTTAACAACCATGTTAGTATCTTAACAACTGCAGTGATTCACTTAACAACTGTGGCAAAAAAGATCATAAAATGTGGCAAAACTCACTTAACAACAGTCTTGCTTAGCAACAGAAAGGTTGTACTGTACTGTACTATATCTCCAACTATTAGCTTAATTCACATTTTCCCCTAGAATAAAACACCAATAGAATCAAAACATCAAATAGAATCAAACCATCTAAACTTATTGATTTAAACTACATGCTTCACACACTGTCCTCATTTTTAACAGCATAATTTGTTCTTATTTTTACCACAGGATTCCCTAAAATGTTCATATAGAATAACAATAAGCTATATTTTGCTTATTATTTCTAGCAGTGTCTTTCTAAAGTAGAAGGAACAAATAGACAGTAATACCCTTCAACTTAGAAGAGGTATAAAGTATGCATAATGCAATTTTGTAGTAGACAACAGATTATTTCTTTTTATATAAATAGAAATTCAAGTGTCTCTTTAACTGCCAATTGAAGCTTCCTCGATTAAAAAAGGATATTTCTGAAAAAGAATATTAAATTATAGAAAATAAATTTAATAATATATAGAGAAACAATATAGACTGTAGTCATTTTAAAGTTTCAGTTTATTCCAAAAAGCACTAACTTTATACATGAAAACAAAGAGAGAAACTGAATTTCCATTCAGCAAATTCCCTGCTGGGGGCAATATTACTCCACTTGTCTTGAAATTACAAGGCAAAAAAATCCAAAAAGAAAAACATATAAAAACAAAAGCTAAAGTCAGTAAGAAAGAACTATTAAGCATTGATTAAGTCACAATGAAGCATTTTTAGTAATTTGAAATGCAGAAAATCATTGGCATTATAGTATGTTACATTTAAAAAAAAAATAACTGCATCATAATATTATATTAGCATTAACAATTTACTAAAAGTTTCCATATTTCCAGAATCCTAGTCATAGTGATGAATCCAGCCGACTGCTCAGTACAGAATTCATGACCGATGACTGTCCTTTGCTTTAACACATCTAGCAAAGGAAAAGCCATAAATACATTTGAGTGCCGCTACCCATGTCTTAAGAAGTTTTTTCTAACATTAAAATGGACTTTGTTTTCTTATCATCTCAGTTTATTATATTGTGTACTATACTTTGAAATGATAATAAATAGGTCTGGATCTTCTTTGTATAACATTATTGCATTCTAATAGCCTTCATATTGATATTTTCAGCCCATTTTATATCATTTGTTTGAAACATGAGATATATCATATCAGTCTTAATTTACAATACTGTACAGTTGACAATTGTCGCACGCTTTGTACATAGTTCCTGGAGAAAAAAAATCCACATTAATATGGCTTTAGATGCTGAAGTTTCAAGATATCCTTATTTGTATACTGAGAAGTATAGAAGACTGAGCAGATTTCAGAATTTTTGCATCTACATAAGGGTTCCGTAGCCAGAGCTAGGTGAAAAAGATATACAATTTCATAGTAATCATATGTATCTTTTAAAAGAAATACTGCCCACTGAATTTAGGTAAATAAGTAATATAGAATTACAGACTTGTAATATAACAAGCTATCTCTGAACATTTGCTTAATGTAGTATCAGAAATAAACCGAATCTTTATCTTTTCATCCAAAAGTTAATTCCATTTTCTTCATTCAAACATTTTTTTAAAAAAACATTTTGAGGTTGCTATTGATAAAACTTTCTGGAAAAGGTTCTGATGCTGGGCGAAGTGGGGGAAGACAACCAGCAGCAAGGTGGTTGAACTCAGTTAGAGTGGCATAGATACACCATTGGGACAACTGAAAGACCAGGTTAGAGATAGATTGTCATGGAGAAAAATCTGTTTTTTCAATGTGTGGTTGCTAGGCGTTGAAAGCAACTTTATGGCACATAATCAATCAATCACTGATAATACCATTGCAATCGAGTTAGAGATCTACCATTAGATTTTAGTCTCCTCTTTTTCTACCTTTTTCAAAAAATAATCTCTCCCTCTCTGGCATCCTGTCATTATTTATTTTGTTTGATCATTGGAGCACAAAACCTGACTTGGAGGTATTTGGTTTTATAGATAAACGTCACAATAATTAAGACTGAAAAAGTTGTCAAAACTTTTATTACGGCATATTAAAATAAATACAATTTAAAAAGTGTAAATAGTTCCACATTGTAGAGAATCTAAAGTGTAACGGAAAATAACTAAAAGAAATGAAAAGGGAACAAATAAAAGCGAACAAATATATCCTGGAAGGGTATCGATGGAAATCAGGCTTAATTGTGTGCTGTCACATGGTACTACAAAGAATAAAATAAAGTAGTCAAGAAAAATAATCACATTCACAAATCATTGTCATGAGTTAATAAAAAAAAATTAACAAACGACAAAATGGATATGTGAAACAAACTGAATATTAGGATTCTGCAGTGCAATGAAAGGGGCACTTTAATTTCTAAAAGGACGGTTCCCTTTATGGTAATATGCTTAGCAAAGCACTCTTTTTGAATGCTTACCCTGCTGGGATGAATATGCTTGCAGTCTTCCTGCAGATCTTCCCCATCAACTAAAGAAGTAGAAGGAGAAAAGCTGCACAGTTCATCCCTGGCACCCTACATGAGTTAATTTTTTTGAACATACATAATATGCACTTATTTATTTGTTGGCTTACTTGTTTGTTTTATTTAGAGCACTTCTACACTATCAACTCCACAAGGCTTCCCAGTGGTTTATAAGAAAGCTGCACATAACATTTGCAAAAACAATTAAAAGCATACACTCAGTCCAAAATCTGGCATCCGATCAGTGATTTCCTTACCACTCATCAGATTAAGGCTATTCAGCACAGCTTGTTTTCATTGCTTTCTGAAATACTGTTAGGAAGAACACAGATCAATTCTTCTGAAGCAAGCTATTCCAACAAACTGGGGCATACCCACAGAAGTATCATTATCTCCTTCTTATCTAATGTGGAGAGGACATTCTCAACATCCCCTCTTTTAGAATGCATACAATTTAAGGAGAATAGTTTCACCCATCACAAGAGACCCAGTTTGGCATAATGGTTAAAGCACAAAGCAGAGACAGAAGCTGTGAGTTCTAGTTCTGCCTTATGCACAAAGCCATCGTGGTAACTTTGGGCCAATCACTTTCTCTCAGCCCTAGAAAGGAGCAGTAAAATATTTTTGAAAAACGTTAGCAAGAAAATTGTATGAACTTGTTCAGACCATTACCAGGAGTCAAAAAATGACTTTAGGCTGGACATACATGTGCCCACACACACATTTCACATATATGCACTTCTGCAAAGCATTCACTTGCATATTAGAAACTAAATTGACTATTGACACAAAAGGTTAATTATTTGTTTGAACATTTAAATTGATAGAAACATTTTCATTTAAAGCAAAATGATGATGATGTTGATGATGATTTTAAATGTTTAGAGGTTGCAAATATCATTAGCAGTATTCTATATTGCAGTATCTTGTCAATTAAAGAACCTTATCTGATTACTTTATTTGCAGTCTTCTGCTGATTTACCTCCTCCCCATTTTTAGATATCTCATTTCCATCTTTACCCAAAAATAAGATACGGGGCTTTTTTGCTCCAAAAGATGCATTAGGATTTACTTTCAGAGAAACATGATATCAGGGTGATCAGCCCGGCTCAGTGCCACAGCCCCGGTATGTGCACAAGAGGTGGCGAGCATGTGGGGGCTGACAGTGCTAGATGGCAAGGGTGCAGGGGCTGCTGGCATCTGGCATCTGGCAGCAGCCGCAGCCCACTGGCCCCTTGGCTAGCGCACTCTGGGGTAAGTTTATCACCATCCAAGCTGCAGGTGGAGCAGAGGCATGGAGAGGCATGTGATCTGGCCTGCCGGATGCACCACATGGCAAGCAAAGCCAGATGGTGGATGGGTAGGCGCAGCACATGTGCAGCAGAGCTGGAGAATGTTGGACGGTGGGGGCCAAGCACACAGGGGCACCACCCCCATCCTACCACCTGCCTCACCTTGTGTGGTGGCACTGGCAACAGGCAGAGGCAGAGGCATGGGACTGCACACTCCATATCCAACAGCTGCTACAATCACACTTCAGGCAGCCATTAACTCATTTGGTTCTCGGTCCCTCCCAGGCCACCGATGGGGAAGAACCTTCAGCCAGAGCACTCCAGTGCAATTTAATGCTTTTAATTTGCAAATAGAAAACCTAGTTACTAATAGTACTTCTTCTCCTTCTCTTTTTTATTGGCCTCACTTTTTTCCTTCTCCTTCTCCTTGTCATTTTTCCTCTCCTTCTTATTCTCCTCCTTCTCCTGCCCCTCCTTCTTGGCATCTCTATTGGCCATCTTGTTGTTGATGAGGTTGTGCAACACTATCAGATCATCCAACTCCAGCACTATCAGGTCATTCTCCAGCTCCACCAGACATGCAGGATAAGCCTTCTGCAGCCACCCACTCACCATCTGTCCTTGCTTGCTGTGTCTGGCAGGCCAGATTGCATGCTCCCCTGTGCCTCTGTCTCTACCTGCTGCTTGGAGGTTACATGCTGCATGGGCTGCAAGCCCCAGAGTGTGCTGGCCAAGGGGCCAGTGGACTGGGGCTGCTGTCAGACAATGTTGGTACATATAGCACTCACTGCCTCCTTTGCTGGCCATGCCCATCCTCACCCCCAGGGCTGACTATCTTAACTGGAACTTATTTTTAGGATAGGACCTATATTAGGAGCATTCTAAAAAATCATGCAGGGCTTATTTTCTGGTTGGGTCTTATTTTGGGGGAAACATGTATTTTCACTTTATCACTGAAAATTGAAACATACCTATACATTTACTTTACAAAGCTCATTGTAAGCCAACATATTCACATTTTCTGATTTTTAGATGGTAATGCAAGTTATTGAAATGTCTTTTTAAGGCTAATGTAGGCACGGCAATACTTTTCACTAACATTAGATGGGCAGTTTTGTAAAAGAAAAGGTGTGCAGCAAAAGACCCCCTTCTGTTACTCTGCTTATACTTTCCCTAGGGAATTGTAACACATTGCACTTTTTAAAAGGACTCTGTGGTTCCAAGAAGGTGAAGTCATTGCCAGAAGACAGGAATAGAAAACAGAACAGCTGAAGTCACAGAGCAAGCTGGAGGATGCTAAGAATGCAAACAATTGGCTGTGTCACTGTCTACCCAGCAGCAGACCAAACCATAGCATCAACTCAGGATCACAACATAATGCAAAGGGCAGCTATGGAATAACTGAATGTTTCCTCTAGCAGCAGTTCACACTAAGCCAAACATTCACTGCAAGTATGTGACTTGATTAGGATCAACTCAGATTCTAATAGTTGCATCCATTAGTAGCCTCTTGAGAAGACAGCAAACCGCTGTCTTAAGAGTCAGTGGAACCACACCTATCTCAAAGAGAAATTTACTACTTTCAAAACTCAATCACACATTACCATTACTTCCTGGGAGATCTTAGCAAACCAGGAGGAGCATGGATCTAAAATAAAGGTCGTCGAGCTAACAGTCACAAGAACCCTTTTCACTTCTTCAGAAACAATGATCAAACTCCTTCTATCCCTAAAGGAGCTGACCCATGGCAGAGTCTAACCTAGCACTAATCCAACTGATATTCTTCAGATGCTAAGTGTATTTCTCACAATGATTTTGTGAGTGAAGCTCTAAACCATCCTTCCAGGACCGTTTGAGTCATCCAAAATAAGGGCACCAGTCATCTATTTGTGAACCCAACAACGGTGGCAAAATATTAATGTTTTATTATCATTATCACAATGAGGTGGTCTCTAATAGTGGTCTAACCCATTGTTAGTCATATTCAGTATTTGTCTCCCTCTAACAGCACTCCAGGGTTCTCTTCATTTGCTTAATCTTCCTCAAACCTTCCATTAATGGAGAAGAATTGTAGGATCCTATAGAAGAAAGTGGCAGCGTAGAAGCTTCTGATGCTGATAGAAAGGCTGTATAGGACCAACTGAAAGCCCCAGTTATGTTCTCATTCCAGGCAACCACCAGAGTTTCAGCAAGACTGTACAGCAGCCCCTTGGGAACAATCTTAAGTTTCTCTGAATCCAATTGAGTCTATCAATCACCTGGGGCAGTTTGATTGAATGAATACAGCCTTCCTGTAGTGAAGGATAGTTCTAGAAAATGGGGGGCCAGCAGAGAGTGATTGGATAATGATAGGGAATATCTCTTCTATACCAGATCACATTACCACTGCTCTGACATAAATATCCAGTGTGTAACATGTTACATGCTGAATCCTGGATTATCTAGGACAGACCTGTCATGGTGGCCATGAACACAAATTACCTCAGACCTTAGACCGAAAGAAAGCAAAGAAGTTTCCCAGGACCATAAACCAGGGGACTCTACTGCCAACCCAGCCATGGCTTCAAGAAACTCAGATAGGAAGATTACTGGTAATCCTACGACCATATTTCAGCCCAAAATTTCTGTTGCTTTGTGAGATATAAGCTAAGTGAGCTTTCCCCATTTGATGACCTTTCTTGCCATGATTGTTAAGTGAATCAATGTAGGTGTTAAAATAGTAGCACAGTTGTTAAGAAAATCTAGCTTCCCCGGTGATTTTGTTTGTCAGAAGGTAATCACATGATCCCAGAACAATGTAATTGTCATAAATATGAGTCAGTTGCCAAGTGTCTGAATTTTGATCACATGCCCATGGGGAGGCTGCAATGGTTGAAAGTGTGAAAAATGGTCACAAGTCATTTTTTTCAGTGCTGTTGTAGCTTTGAATGGTCACTAAATGAACTGTTGTAAATCGAGGACTACTTGTACTTGCAACAAA
The DNA here is from genome assembly GCA_012654045.1 of Ptyas mucosa. Taxonomy (NCBI): domain Eukaryota; kingdom Metazoa; phylum Chordata; class Lepidosauria; order Squamata; family Colubridae; genus Ptyas; species Ptyas mucosa. Next base: position 4,304,909 of record WNWU01000007.1, on the reverse strand, counting down.
AATATTAATGTTGCAATAGTCCCAAGCTACAAGTTTTGCACCTGGTGATCGGCAGAGCACCAATGTATCTGCAAATAGTCAGCCCAACAGCACCCTATAGCCCAACCTAACAAATAAGAGTTTCACACCTGGAGATCTGCAGACCAGCAACGTATGAGTTGTAAAACACTTTACTTTGATCAGCGTAATATAGTTGAACAAAAATAGCCAAATCTAGATCCACATCAATATTTACATCCTGTAACTCAGTGTCTCTTTGATTTTATCCTTTTTCTTTTTAAAAACATCAATTATGTATTGTGTGAAAGGCTGGGCTTGCACTACTAATTCTAAATGCAACATGCTGAAGAAGGTAAAACTATGCATGACCAGTTGTTTATGTATAGTCATTAGTCATCTCTGCATGTTGGCCAGGAGCAAAGATTAGCAATTCTACTGAATCTGTCTAATGTATTCTTCATGTATTTTTCTTCATATGAGCTGTATATCTCAAAATGGCCATATTGATAGCATGAGCAATCCTAAAACAATAAAATTCACAGAGCATATTGTCTAACGTACAGCTGCAAATTGTCTAGGAAAGACTATGTTTTGTGGGGTATGATTATAACAATCAAATGCATTGCCATAATAGCTGCAAATCTTTTTGAGAGAAAGAGTGACTGAAAAATCTATATTGATCATGTAATGACAAATGTGGGATAAAAGTAATAAACTATCCGAAGGAAACAGAAATGACAACATGTAAGATTTCTATATTTCTTTTCTTCAATGATTAAATATAATAAAAGAGAATAAAAGTATGTAACTATACCCCAGGACAAAACTTTCCACTTTTATGTAGGGATTGATGACAGTGAAGGGTAGAGATGCTTATAATTTAAATTCAGTTCTAACAAAGTCTTTGTGAATAAACATCTGCAGCTGTCCTGATTAAATGAGCAGGCAGGCAAACAATGTTATTGTGAGGTCTGGTATGCATCAGTCTGAGAAAATATCATTTGTTCTGTTCCTAAAAATGAAAGATTTTAAGTTTTATGTCATATGATGTTTCCTTTAAAAATTGTGAAATTTTTGTAAACAAAATGAGAATGAATTTGTTACAATAAATGTGGATACATAGAAGTTTTGACTCATTTCACCAAACACCTATTGCTACATTCCTAAATGTTGATTACTGACCTCTAAAAATCAGATCAGAATTAGTTACACATTTAAGCCCTGTTATCTGGACTGTCCAGTAATTCAAGTGTGAATTCTTCACATAAAAAGGAAGAAATATATTTATGATTTATCTTGAATCTGACCCAGCCCATTTTAAAACTAAAGCAGAGTAGTTGTTTATTATCTATTCTGATTTTATTGTTATTATTACAGAATGACAGTAATAAAAAAATCAGGAAATTTGTAGATATGTTGCTGGAAATACACTTTATTCTTAAACTGTATATACAATTTTCTATTGTAGATCCATAGTTTACTCACTGATATTGCCTGAAAGTTCTTTGTTATATTTAAAAGCTAAATCTTTGCTTTTCTGCTTTGAATCCATATGATCTTAAGAGGGACAGGAAGAAGAGAATTTTGTAGAAGATTACCATCCCCTAGAGAAAGCATAAACAATTTCTTCAACTTTTTCCCCCATAATATTTGATCTCTAGCTACGTCACATGCAGCTTCTTCCTCTTCAGGCAATAATTCCAGTTTGTCAATAGCCTTTTAAAGCCCCAATGCACAGAAGTGAATACAGTATTCTACAGCCAACAATAATATAGGATAGTACTGCATTAGCTTTTTAAGCCACTTCATCTTATTATATAGTGTAGTGCTGCATTAGTAGTGATGGTCATTGTTGATGTGACAAGCATTATGATTTCATTCATAGCTTACATTTTTGGCATTGCACAATGAGTTGGAGTATATCACCTTTGATGATTTCTGTAACCACAGAAATAAAGCTAATTGCCACTGATTTACAAACAAGCATTATCTAGCAAAAATTTCCCAAAGCACAGTGGCAGCAATTAAAACAATGTAGTAGCACCCATCCTTTCCCAGGCAAAAATCCTGAAAAATACACAAAAGATTACAAAAGATACCCTATATTTTATACCACCATATTCCACAAAGATTCATTGCAGATTTCTATTTGGAAAAATAATAATTGGGAATGTTACATCACTGAAACATAATACATTCTTTTAAACCATCATTTTCCTATGCAAACCCATATTTCAACCTTATCAGCATCACTGTTATACATTGCAAGGACCCCCTCATCCATTCTAAACAATTTAGATTGCTTATCTAAAGTAAGAATTAAAGCACTGTGATAGAAAGCAGTTCCACAGGATTGGTAACATTTTAAAAAAATGTTATGATCTCTTCCTTCCTATCTAGACGTAGGATTCTATGAGTTAACACATCCAGAGTTACCATTGGAGTAGACAGAATGCTAGATGGTTTCTTAATATTGTAGGTATTGGGGTTTTTCATATACAAATTTACAGCCTCCAGACACCAGGTCAAGACCATCACATAATTGGTCCTGCCTGGGATTGACATGCACATCTGATTATAATCAGCATTAATGATGATACCTCACCCCAAACTGACATATGATTTTCTCCAGCAACTTCATGTCAATAGTGAATTGTAGGAAAAAGAAGAGGAATCTCATATTGGATTAGCCAACCCTAACCCTGTCCTCCCAAAATAAGGTCTAGAGCTGCACATCCAGAAAGAAGCAGAAACATTATAGCACTCTGCATCCCATGGTAGCCCAGAAGGATGCAGACCTACTAAATACAACTTAAACATTGAAAGCTATGTTGTTTTTTTCGAGCACTCTCGTTAACTCATCTACAAGCTTTCCTAATGTGGTTTCCATCCAATGCCTAGGCCTGAATTTCAAATGAAAAGTGGCCCTACTTTTTAAGGATGCATTGCCCTTAAAGTCACATTATCTTATCAATATTATCTAAAGGGAAGAATATAGTTTGGCTAATCCTTTAAAATTGCTTTAATAGTGCATCTATGTATCATCTTAGGAATAGTGAAAAACGGGAAAGAAAAGTTAAATAACAGAAAAAAATTACTTCTAAGAAGTCATTTTTCATCTTCATCTACAATCTAGAGGGACATGAAGTCATTTCTCCTTATGTCTTCAGTCCTCTAAGTAAAGCTGAAATTTAGAACTGAAATTTCTAACCTTTTATTATCAATAAATGCCATCTAGTTGAAAGATAATTCATATATAATTATATTGAAGATTTTTCCAGTAAGGCTTACATTAATTTAATTCTCTTCTATAGAATTGTATGGGAAGGAGGAGATCGCCAAATGTGTGATTCAAGGTAATGGGAAAACCAGCCATTTTTGAATGTTAATACTTTGAATGCTCCAAAATTTAAAGCCCCTGCTTTTATTGGTATTGTTGTGACTTACATTGTTGTCTTTTTTTTAAAAAAAAGCAATAAAACATCTTTCCTTTCTTTCTAGAATATGTTGCCTTAGCCTGATCCTTAATTCTTTTGATGATCCTCATTTTGAGCAACTAATGCTACAAATCATCTTGGAACCATTGCTGCTTAACACTCCAGCAGAAATCCAGTCTTATTGACGTGAGAATTCAATGAATATAAGGAGCACTATTCAGAAAAGCTTGCCACGTATAGTCTTCCTGTAACTAAGGCTGGTTTTTAGGCAGTTTCCCTTTAAGTTCTCAGCAAAATGCTGTCTAGGTCTGCAAGGTTAAATCATTGTGAGCTACAGCCTGAAGATAAACATTAACTTCACTTCAGGGAAAAGAAATAGACAGAAGTTTAGAGGCTACATGTAACAGGCACAAATTTCTTTCTGGATGAAGATAACTACGCACTCGGTTTGTTTCCTCAGCATGAATTCAAACAAGCATTACTGCAGAATACAGACCTTTTATAGTTTCATTTTAGTAAATCTGACTTTTTGAAAAGTGTAATATTTAATATGTTTGTAACTCTTAAAAAGAACCCAAGAGAAATAGATTCAGGATAAAATCGGAATAACATACTCCTATAAATTAATTGTATATTGTAAATCTTTAGCAGCACTGAAATGCTATAAAGAATATTACTTTTTCCTTATTGAGCTAGATCAGTTTTTGTTATTCACCATGTCATGCATTTTAAACCAAAAGTAAGCAAAATGAAAACAGTCAGAAAATATTCTAAATTGTGGTTTAACTACCTATAGCGCTTGAATCATAGGCACCTCTAAATCTAATTAAAAACATAAAATATATGCTCTTAATTGAGTTCAATTCAAAAATATTCTATAAAATATTTTTTCTTTTTCCTTTTTCTTTTTTTTGGCAATAATATATACCGTATTTTTTGGAGTATAAGACACTCCAGAGTATAAGATACACATTCGTTTTTGGGGAGGAAAACAAGAAAAAAAATTCTGCCTCTGCCTACCAGCATCAATCGGTATTCATCTCGCTACCGTCTTTACAGCAAACAGCAAACAGCAAACAGCCTGGTCAGCTTCAGCATGTTATCGCAGCATGATTCAAGCATGAGCAGCTGATTGGCGGCCTCCCGGAATACCACCAATCAGCTGTTCCAGGCTGTAGGGATTGCCACAGCCCATCGTCGACTCCACGCATCGCGTTTTTGGCCTCCACGTGTCATCTTTTTGGCCCTCTGTGGGGCCTCCCTGGCCCACTGCAGACCGAAATGGAGGTTCATGGGGGCAGATCTGGACCACTGATACTCTGTTTGGCCCTCCATGTGCCTCCCCCAGCCCATTGCAGGCCAGAATAAATCTTCCAATGGCTGGATCCAGGCCCCTGAAGTTTTATTTCAGCCTGCAATGGGCTGCGAGAGGCCTGTGAAGAGCCGATCAGAGCGTCAGAGGACCGAATCCAGCCTCTAGAAGATCCATTTCAGGCAGCAACCTGCTGGGCAAGGCCTGCAGAGGCTTGAATGGAACTGCAGAGGGATGCATGCAGCTGAAAGGCTAGAGAGGGGACTGTTTGCTATATCTTCACAAGGTAAATGATCCTGCGTGGCAGGTTGGAAGGGAAAGCCATTGTGAGTAGTATGAGGTATTTCAGTGAGTTGGGGAGGCCTTGGGTGGTCATAAGCAGGTGGCCTGTTTCATCAGTAAGCTCTCCATGGCCTTCCCAACCCTGAAATACCTCATGTGCAATTAACAAGCCTTGCATTTGATTAGTGATTGTGTGGGCGAAAGGAAGGAGTGATGCATGTATGTCTGTTATAGCTTTTCATAATAATTATGTTTATGCTTTTTAACTAACTGTGGCCCACCCCACATAAATTGGTCCTTGACTGTAATAAAGATTCATTAGGATAGGATATTTTGAAGTGATTCTATTTCAGTCTTCCTTTCTACTAATTTTCCTATAAAAACTGATGTGGTACAGTAGGTAAAGTAAAATAAGGCTACTACATAACCCTGGGCTAGTTACAGAAGTGAACTGCAGCCAGTTCACACCGATTCAGGCGAAGAGGTTGATAAATTTTTTACCAGTTCGAAGAACTGGTTAATCCCACCTCTAGCTGGCCCCACCCCGCCTTTCCCAAAAGTCCCCCCACATGCCCCATTTTGGATTCCAGGTTAGTGCAGGAGGCCTTGCAGGCCCAAAATAGGGCAGCGGGGTGGTGTCACAGCCCCCCTGTGCCCTATTTTAGCTTCCAGGGTGGTGTAGGAAAATAGTTGGGATTTTTGCATGATCATTACTATGGGGTGAGTTTGAAATGGGGATTTTGCATTATAATTCCTCACAAGTAAGTAGAAACCAGTAAAAGAGGAATGGAAAAATCCCTATCTGTAGATCAGCATTTTTCAGTCTTGGCAAGTTTAAGATAGGCGAACTTCATGCTGCCTGGGGAATTCTGGGAACTGAAGACCATGCACTTTAAAGTTGCCAAAGTTGAGAAGAGTGGGTCTGCACTAGAGCTTAATATTTTCCATTCCTGTTTTATTTAGAGTTTGGTGCAATTAAAGAAATCAGTTGTGGTTTTGTTAACAAACCATTACTGGACTTTTTGTGAGAAACTGAAATTAAAAGTTGATTAGGGCTTTGATTATTAAATAAGGGATTATGGAAATAATGTAGACAAATGCTAATCTTAGAGTAAGAATTTGATATTTTTTTTTACTTATATGTGTACCAAAGAAAGTTGTAAGTCACTCTTCTTCAGTTTTCCTTCTTTTCCTCTTTCTTTCTTACACTTTTACTCTTTTTCTTTCCTGAGCCTTTTCTTTTTTCAAATCTCTTTTTATTTGTTTATCCCTTGGCTTTGTATTTTTTTTTTTTGATGTATGAATGATCAAATATTATAATTCTACATTCCTTATGTACAGAAATCATATCAAATTTAGAATGAAATCCACTGGGAGCCATCTCATATAAGGCACTCTCTGAGTCCCTCTAATCCAGCGGTTCTCAACCTGTGGGTCATGACCTCTTTGGGGGTCGAATGACCCTTTCACAGGGGTCGCCTAAGACCATAGGAAAACACATATTTTTGATGGTCTTAGGAACCGAGACACCGCTCCTCTATGTGCTGTCGGCCAAGCCAACGCCGGAAAATGACCAGCAGGTGGGGCAGCCGGCCACCTTTCTGCTCCTTCCCTGGCTTTGACTCAGCGACACAACTACGAAACCCATTCAGAGTCAAGAAGGGACTTCAAGACAGGGATGCGGTCATTGCCTCGTGTCCTCCTCGGCTTGCAACAGATGGCTTGGGTGAAGCCGGTAGAAATGGCTGCTAAGCACAGTGTGTGTGTGTGTGTGTGTGTGTGTCCTTGGGACGCAGAGAAGCCAGTTGGGTTTGGATTGTGGGATGGGGGGTTGCTGAAAAGTTAACCCTCAACTCTCTGCAGATCCCCCCCTACCCACCCACCAGCGCCTGGATAGGATTGCTGAAAGTAGAGGCGCCTGTAAATTAACATGCGGCTGCAGTGCGGGTTCAGTTCATGTCTGAAGGCTATTCAAGAAAGATCGTTGGCTCAGCTGGCAGCACAGCGGCAGACATGGTGGAAATCGGGTGAGGGGCTCAACTGCCCCTCCTATACGCACCCCCGCCCGACCCCCACAACGCTGGGGAAGGAGCAGTAGGGCGGCTGGAGTTTCTCCTTTTCCATGTCCTGAAATCTTTTGAGACTAAACTAAAACTGATACCTGAAGAACCTGAATCTATCTATCTATCTCTCTCTCTCTCTCCCCCTGCCTTACCCCCTCCACCCCCCTCTCTTTTTTCCTTCCTAAAAATCGGCAAATTTGGCAAATAAGCACCCTGGTCCTGATCTCTCCTGAGTAGCCTTCAGACATGAACATACATTAATTTAGAGGCGCCTCTACTTTCAGCAACCCTATCCAGGCGCTGGTGGGTGGGTAGGGTGGATCAGCAGAGTCGAGGGTTAACTTTTTAGCATCCCACGATCTAAACCCAACTGGATTCTCCAAGTCCCAAGGAGACACACACACACCCCTGTGCCCAGCAGCCACTTCGACCGGCTTTGCCTTATTGTGCCCCACCCGAGCCATCTGCTGCAAGCCGACAGGACGCAGAGCAATGATCGCGTCCCTGTCTTGAAGTTCCCTCTCGACTCTGGACAGGTTTCGCAGTTGTGTCCCTGAGTCAACGCCAGGGAAGGAGCGGAAGGGCAGCCAGAGTTTCTTCTTTTCCATGCCCTGAAATTTTTTGAGACTAAGAAGAATCTTAAATCTCTCAGGAGATTGGGACCGGGGTGCTTATTTGTTGAATCAACTTTTCAGAAGGAAAAGAGAGAGTGGGGTGGGGAGGGGGAGAGAGAGAGATTTTCAGATTCTTCAGGTATCAGTTTTAGTTTAGTCTCAAAAGATTTCAGGATTTCATGCCTCCGTCTGCCTCTCTCAGTGAGGAAGCTTCCCGGAGAGACGTCCAAAAGCTCCATGTGGAGGCCACCAATCACAAGCCCCGGGGGTGCCTGGTTCTAAGGGAACAGTCGGCTATTTCAAAGCGAGTGGCCAGGAAGCCGAGAGACAGGCAGTTGGACGCTGTGCACGCTCTTGCCTCACTTGCCAATTGAAAAAAGGGCTAAGCTGTGAAGAACGGTAAACTCCAGAGCTGAAAGAGGCTGAGGAGAGGCAGGGCCGGGATTGGAGTCAGCCAGGGGAAAGGGAGGTGTGTGGTGCCACTCCCCCCTATAAGCGCAGCGTCTATCTGCCCCTCTCTCGGCGAGGAAGCTTCCTGGCCGCTCGCTTCGAAGTAGCCAAGCTGTTCCCTTGGAAGCAGGTGCCTCCAGGGCTCGTGATTGGCTGGAGCTTTCCCTAGAGCCCCGAAGCATAGCAGCTGCCTGCTCCTCCCTCTCTGCCTCCCGCCCATCCTCAGCCCCGCAGCGAAGTTTCAGAAGCATCGGGGAAAGTTTGTGCACTGCACTCAGGACAGAAAAGCAAGCCACTGCTGTCGCCAGCATATGGCAAGCAGGCTAGCTAGGTTGGAGGAAGCCACTCGACCAGCTCTCTGCTCCTCTGGCAGCTCACTTCTTCCCCGGAGAAGGGACGGCGGTGTACAACAGAAGTGTTCTCGACCCCAACAGGGAAGCTCCAAATGGCAGCTTGCTTGAACTCATCCCTGCTGGGAGCAGCAGGCTGCAGGGGGAAGGGCAAGAGCGACCGGCTGGCTCAGGTGCATGGGGCAGCATTTGCTGTCTGAGTGGCTGGCTGCCCCATCCGCTGCTCCTTCTCCAGTATTGGCTGGGCTGGCAGTGCAGGAGCAGGTGTGAGGAGGTCGGGTGAGAGGCCCAACTGCAGGCAGTGCAGTGCTGGGTGTTGGGTGCTGCGCCGAGGCAGGGAACGGCAGCTCCCAAGGGGAAGGAGCCAAGGCAAGCCGTGCGTTCGGAGCTCACTGGCTGCTGGTCCGCCAAAGGCCCACCAGCCTTCTTCTTCTTTCGATCGACCTGCGGGCCTAGCAGGCCTGTTAGTACCAGGTGGGGGAAACCAGTGCAGGGCTGCAGGCAGCCCAAGGGCAGGTACATCTTCGAAAGGCAGAGGCGAGCGAGGGTGGCTGAGCCTGGCGGCCAGCAAAGGGCAAAATTTGCTGGGTGGTGGTGGTTGGTGGCCCGCAGCATGGGGGCAAAAAACAGTAGCAAAATTACAGTTATGAAGTAGCAACGAAAATAATTTTATGGTTGGGGGTCACCACAACATGAGGTATTGTATTAAAGGGTCGTGACATTAGGAAGGTTGACAACCACTGCTCTAACCAAAAAGTGTTTATCGATGGAAGAGAATATTTGCAGCTAAGGGGTGAACTGTAGTTTTCTTGGTGCTTTCTCAGCTTGATGGTTTTCTTGCAGATGTTTCATTACCAAACTTGGTAACATCATCAGTACTAGAAAGGAGTTTGCTCTTATTTTCATATACTAGTGGCTTACCCTGTCAGTGTTGATCAGTTTCTTCACAAACAGTGTTTTGATTGGTGCCAGGGCTCTATAGTTTCAGGCAGAAAAGGGCTATTCTGCATCTGTCACTCAAATGTTCTTTAAAATAAGTGTTTCCCAGCATTCCTTTAGGAACCTCCAACATGCAAATCATGGTTACTCATCTAAAACAAATCCTCTTTACCCAGAGCTTCAAAATTTGCTGTTTTCTGGGGAGGTGTGTAGCTAAAAGTCAGTTTATATTTAATCTACATCTGATTTGGGGGATATTTCTTCATAACCAAACAAAAGTGTACTTTCTCTGCAGTTCACTCCCCTTGCTCACTGAATCTGGATGTCACAAAGGAAAGCCCATGTTTTGTAATTAACCCCTGCACCCCATTTTGGCTGGCAGAGTGCTGCAGGAGGCTAAATGCTGTCATGCCCCCTGGCCACGCCCACCCAGCCACATCTACCCAGCCAGTCATTAGGGCAGAGAACTGGTTGTTAAATTATTTGAAGACCCACCACTGGCTAGTTAGTATATTTATGCTGCCTTCAGTGCAACACAATCTCAGGCAGGCTGGGAAAGGGGTTTTTGTGTCCATGTGTGCAAGGACAGGACATCAGGGAAAAGATACAAAAGCTATGCTGCAGGAAGCCACTGAGTCACAGTGCAGTGCAAAGTTGCTTCTGCCACTGCAAGCTTCAACTGCCAGCCGAGTCCTGCAGCATAAAGCCACCATCTCCTGGGAAGTTCCAGCAGTGCAGTACAAAGTCACTACATCCCAGAAAGTACAAAGTGGCTTTTTGGAATGCTGCAACAGTAGGTCTGCAGGAAGCCCTGAGCTTCAGTGTAGTGCAAAGCCCAACCCCAGCCCAGCAGTGTGGCACAAAGGAACTTGCCACCCTGAAAGCCACAGCCAGCCCCCCCCCACTCCCACAGTCCCAATCAGTCTTGTAACCCTCTGCTCTGAGGCCAGCATTTTGCCACCTCAACTGACATTTGTCATCCTCTTGTTCCTATTGCTGATAAGGCATGCTTGGCTTGGCCCTCTGCTGATCACATATGACACTATCTTTCCTAAGTCTTGCAAGGAAGCTACCATGTGTGATCTGGAGAGAACAGTCTTGCTGGCCATCAGCTGTTTCATAAAGGGCCAGGCCATGCATCTTGCTCAGCAGATAGAGAAACAAGATGGTGAAAGTCAGGTAGGCATCAGGAGTGTAGAAGGCCTGAGGCCAAAAAGGCATAGATGAAGGGTGGGGGAAGTTGAAGCACTCTTGCAGTTGTAAGTGAAACAGACTGCCAAGCACCTGAATTTTGATCACATTATGGTCGGAGAACTGCAATAGCTATAGTTTCAGAACCAGTCATAAGTCCCTTTCCTTAGCACCACCAAAACCTAAACAGTCACTGAACAAATGGTTGTAAGTTGCCTGTATTCAAAAGCATTTTGCAATATTCAAATGTATAAAAGTTCACTAGATAACTATAGACGGACTTTCACTTTTAACACTCTGCTCTATCTATTGATCTAGCCATTCACAAACCTTTTTAAATTGACCTAACCATTCACAAACCTTTTTAAAACTTATTCTTAATTCTCATTTCTTTCTCTCTGTGATTTTTGATCTATCTGAAATTTCCATTGCTATTTTTTTCTTTTTTTGACACAGAGAGATAGGGCACTTTTTTCCAATTTCCTATTACCCAATCATTCTCAGAACAATTTGAATATGTGATTGTTTTAATATCTACCATCCTTGAAATACTGGGAACATTGTGTGCCAATCAGTCGCATCTTGCATCTGACCATTACAAGAATGCAAAAGTTATCTAATTAATATCTCACTAGCCTGATCTACTGCTGGAGTAAGCAAAAAGCTCTTTAATCTCATATGATATGTGATACCGAACCACCCAGAACCACCCCAATGATGCTCTTGAAGTGATGTCCTGGTGCCTGGAGGCTGTACGGATCTGGATGGGGAGAAACAGACTCAGACTAAACCCATCCAAGACTGAGTGGCTGTGGTTTCCGTCATCCCGATATAGTCAGTTGGCACCATCACTGACTATTGGGGGCGAGTCATTGGCCCCCACAGAGAGGGCTCGCAACTTAGGTGTCCTCCTGGACTCACAGCTGTCCTTAGAAGAACATCTGACAGTTGTGGCCAGGAGAGCTTTTTATCAGGTTCACCTAATACGCCAGCTGCGTCCCTTTCTGGATCGGGATTTGTTAATGACAGTTACTCATGCCCTCGTCTCTTCCCGCATGGACTACTGCAATGCTCTCTACATGGGGCTCCCCCTGAGGAGCACCCGGAGGCTTCAGTTGGTCCAGAATGCAGCCGCGCGGGTTGTTATGGGACATGGCATTCCCATGTGGCTCCCCTGCTACGTGAGCTGCACTGGCTCCCTGTGGTCTTCCAGGTGCACTTCAAGGTTTCGGTTACCATCTTTAAAGCGCTCCATGGCTTAGGACCGGGATACCTACGAGACCGCCTTCTGTCACCAATAACCTCCCACAGACCAGTACGCTCCCATAGAGAGGGACTTCTCAGGGTACCGTCGGTCAAACAGTGTTGGCTGGCGGCCCCCAGGGGGAGAGCCTTCTCTGTGGGAGCACCTACCATCTGGAATGAGCTGCCCTCAGAGATTCAGATAATCTCGGATCTTCATACATTCCGCCGTGTCCTCAAAACATTTCTTTTCAAGCAGGCCGGCCTGACCTAACCTCGTCTAAAAACTACTTTAGATTTTATATTCTGAATCTGCCCCAGAAACTTGAAATGATCTAATTCAATACTATATCCGAACCTAACTATTTAATTATATTTTAAATTGGTTTTTTCAATTCCTTTATTACATGTATATTTCGTTCAACTGTACACTGCCCTGAGTCCTTTGGGAGTAGGGCGGTATATAAATTTAATAAAATAAATAAATAAATAAAATAAAATGATATAGAAGGAAATTAACATTTATCCATTCGTACGTTCAATACTCGCTGTATGAATCTTCCGGTCATTTGCAAAATATAAAAATAAAAACAAACAAATCTGGTTGCTATAATGGCAAGCTTTTTGACCTCAATATTTTTTCTTCTTTTGTAAAAATGGTATAAAGGTGAAATGAAAATATATCAGCATTTATATACTTCTTTTTTGCAGCAGAGATTTTTCCTAAAACTGTAGCTATTGTTAACTATAGCTATATTGTTATTGTTATAAATGTTGGAGAAAGGGATTTGCATTCTGGAAGTTGTCATAAACCAATAGCAAAACATGATACCCTGGGTGAATGTAATAGCAGGAAGGTAAGCAAAAGATCCCATCAATGAAAAAACTAGAACCCTTCAGTGGTGAAATCCAATTTTTTTTACTACCAGTTCTGTGGGCATGGCTTGGTGGGCGTGGCAGGGGAAGGATACTGCAAAATCCCCATTCCCTCCACACTCCTGGGGGAAGGATATTGCAAAATCTCCATTCCCACCCTATTCTGGGGCCAGCCAGAGGTGGCATTTGCCAGTTCTCCGAACTACTCAAAATTTCTGCTACCGGTTCTCCAAACTACTCAAAATTTCTGCTACCAGTTCTCCAGAACCTGTCAGAACCTGCTGGATTTCACCCCGGTACCCTCCCAATAAGCTTTGGACTATTGCAATGTTGCAAACAAAACAAAGTTTTAAAATAAACCGGAAGAAAGTCAGAAATAAGGCTAAGCAACTCCCTAAAACAGCAAGTATGAAGCACAAAATTTAGCAACTGCTGCTAAATTCCTATGTAATGAGTCCTGATATTTATATTAGTCTTCACTGGATCTAGAGATAAGACATTCTCTCTTTTAGGTATGTCTTAGCCATTCAGAAGCTAATAAAGATGCAGCCATTGACAACCAACCTGCCATAGGCTTGAATCAATTGAAGCTAAGATATTTTGACAAGAAGAAACATTTATTCATAACAGTAACATCTTTACTCTGGATGGTGAAGTTGTAGAGCAACTTGTAATATGCTTCTGAATATATATCAAGATACAATCCATTGTGAACAAGATAGAATTATATGTTATTTTAGATATGTGTGAAGCCAATCCTGCAATACCAGCACAACTACATTACAGAATTAAAAATGACTGCATACTTCCTCAAAAGTGAAATACTTATATTATTTATTTATGTTTATTCCATAAAAAATTTTTATATTTATATGAGTGCATTGTTTAAGACAGTTACTAATTATCCATAAACTTCAAGTTTAAAAAACACATCAATCCTTTGATAAAATTATAAACAGCTTCAAAGAAAACCTAGTTCAGTTTTCAGTTTCTAAGCACTAAGCACATATTGATACTTAATACCCATATAAGTTGTATTATACATTAATTGAAAACAAAAGACATAAGAGCCACTTTTATCTTTGTCCCTGTTAGACATAACCCAATTTCTGATATTCTGCTGTTTATTACTTTTGCCCATTTTGTCCGCAAGAAGAAAAAAAAGTGTGTGGCTTGCAGGCAAACTCGTTTTCCACTTGGTTAATTACTTTTCCTTGTTACTATTTCACAACCCCTTGTAAATTTTGAATACATGTACTGAAAATGAAATGAGGTTCTGGAGGATAAGTCAATATCTAAGGTAACTTCTCTATTGCATACTATCTTCCACTCATCCTAGGCACACAGTGTTCTGTTGAACTGAGCAACAGATAAAACAGTTAAGAAGCAGAGGGGGAGGAATTAGATACAAAAGCATTCTAATCCTAGCTATTAAATAGTACAGTATAAATATATAGATTGCTTGATTTTAGGAAATGTTTCCATTTCATAATAAGGAATGTCCATTACCACATTATTATTTCACTTACTTTTTCTAAGAAATATTTTAGGTTGAATAGAGAAAGACTAGCGGAATTTAAACCTAGCAATTTATCAACCATATGGACCAAATGCCAGATTCATTTTTGGTAGAATTCATGCCAGATTTCTTTTACATTTCTGTACCTCACTTCTTGTTATAACAAAAGCACACCCAGGGACTGAATAATTAATGCTAGTGAAAAATATAACAATTGAAAATTGAATACATTAGTGTGCATGCCAAAAAATGGCAACTCATTCACAGTGCCTCAAGCTCTTTAAAATTAAGTAACTGATTCACCACTACTCAGGAAATTTGGGGAAAATATATTTTGTCAGATGACATGAATGGGTCAGGAAAAATGTGATGAGGGAACACAGCAAAGATGTTTGGGATATTTGGAGACCTTAGAATAACTAAAGATAAAATTATGATGACAAATACTTTCTTAGATGTATGTTTGTTTTTAATTCACAATTAAGCAAACACACAGCAAAGGACTGAATAGGAAACTAAATGTTTTATCACAGTGATTTTGTTCATACTGAAAAGTGCTCATTGATAGAATTAGTAAAGCAAACAAGAATGATAAGTGGTCCTGGCTGTGGGATAGACCATTCTGAAGTGTCAAGAAGAAATGAAAGAAACAAGACTGAAAGTAGAATACCTGAAGGAAGGGAAAGTACAAGTCCCCTATAAAGCATTAAAAATAGACCAATATCCAACCTGAATTCATAGAAAATAAAAGTAATAAAATATTATCAGCATGTTGGTTGGGACAGAATGAGTCATGGAAACTGTGTATGTTTAAGTGAAACAAGGCTGTGGTGAGAAAAAAGTATATAAGAAAAATGAGAACAAGAGGAATACACACAGACACAGATTCAGATATAAATTGTATTGTATATATGTATATAATATGTTTACTTAGAAAAAATAGTTGCAAAGAAAAGAAAATAAGCAAAAAAAATAAGGAAGACTTAAAACAAAAAGAAACAGAGTAAAAGCCAAACAGTTTTGATTGATGTATAGCATTGTTTGGAAGAAGATTTAAAAGAGCTAAAGAAAAACCCGAAAGCAGAATGAATGGAACTAAAAATACAAAAGTGGTGAAATGATCTGTGATGAAACCAAAATGAATAAATTCTGGATTGCAATAGCACAACCATGAGATTATATTATAATTAAGTGAACTATTATATTTTGCTAAATATTTTGTAAAATTTTGATATTTAAATGTGTTATTTCTTCAACCTTATCAACTTAGCTATGTTCTCTCTCTGTCCATATTTATAAAAGTAGTCCTTGACTTATGACCACAATTGAGACTAGAACTTGTGTTGCTAAGTGATGTAGTTGTTAAGTAAATTGTGCTCAGTTTTACAAATCTTACCATTCAGCAAATCAATTATTAAGTGAATGACACAGTTCTTAAGTAACTGATTGTCAGAAGTCCCCTGGAAAAGTCACAGATGGTGATAATGTGATCTTCCAATTGTCATAAATTCATGCTAGCTGCCCAGTGCCTGAATTTTGATCACATAACATTGAGGATGCTGGAACAATTGTGAGTGCAGATATTGGTCACTTTTTTCAGTGCTGTTATACTTCAAATGGTTGTTAAACAAATAATTACAGGTTGAGAACTATCTGTACTCACTTTTTCTCTCTTGTACTAACATACAAACATAGTTTTACATGTGTGCTACAGAGTCTCAATTTTTTCCTCCAAAATAATCATTATTTGTGCCAAACTGTTAAAGGATAACGAAATTTATTAAATCAGAATCTGGTTTTGCACCTTGAAAAAGTGACAGACACAAAACTTATTATCTGACAATGTCAGGTTCTTGGATTAGTAGAAATGCCTTGTTTAAATACTAGTTGGTTTCAAGGCACACAATATACTACAAAAAAATGACAGTTCAAAATGGAAAAAGTTTTTAAAAATTTGAGAAGAATTAATACAGATTGTCACAAGAGTTAAAGATCACTCCTTTTCACTACTTGGGTCCTGTTTTGCAGCTCTCAGATCTCTCAAGGGAAAAGTTATAATTATTTAGGAATGGGCACAAACTTTACAACTGATTTTAGCAAAAATATAGGCACATAAAACACAGCAAAAAGGATATACGATTTGTTAACCAATGTCATGATAAAAGGAAGAAAATAAATTAATGCCAAACACAGCAGACAGTGTTTGAATACTGTCAAATGAAACCTCCAGTCTGAATTTTATAAGCCTGTAAACTGTAGTCTATTGTAAAAAATTTACAATAATAAAATTGTTTTTTATTCAATAAAATGAAAAGTAATTTTTCCCTTTAAAAAATATGACACTCCTGTTGGGTGAATAAGGAACAAATAGATGAAATGAGTACAAATAACCTTACTAATAAATCAATAAAACCAACCTAAAGCTATGCAAGATCAAGCCATCAAACTTATTTATGTATTTTTCCACCTGTAGAAATACCCTAAATAAAAAGAGTGAAAATTTAATTATGGTGTTTGTCATATGAAGGCTGCTT
Organism: Ptyas mucosa; assembly: GCA_012654045.1. Classification (NCBI taxonomy): domain Eukaryota; kingdom Metazoa; phylum Chordata; class Lepidosauria; order Squamata; family Colubridae; genus Ptyas; species Ptyas mucosa. The sequence continues at coordinate 4,288,100 of WNWU01000007.1, read as the reverse complement.
TGCTCATATGAACACATTCGGTGAAGCAAGGCTTTTAAAGGTTTTGCACAAACCTATTATAATCTTATACAGACCTATTATAATCTTATACCACCTAGTAGGGCTGGATTTTTTATTATCCTTCTCATCTGTCCTATTACCTATTTTCTTAGATTCTTATGATTGTAACTCGTTGTTGTATCTCATGATTGATTGCTTTTATTTAGTATCCAATGACTAACTGAGTGTTCTATCTTTTGATTTATTGTATTTTATTATGATGATCATGATTTATCATTTGTTACTTATATGTACACTGAGAGCTTATGCACCAGAGACAGATTCCTTGTGTGTGTCCAATCACACTTGGCCAATAAAGAACTCTATTCTATTCTATTCAATGGAACATTTGCTGTTTCAAACTTGCAAGATTTATGTCAGCCTTCCAAGTAGATCAAATAAGAAACACAGCAAGATAAACTAATTTATACTTTATTATCAGGCTGCATTGACAGAATTTTGCAAATATGGAAGTATAAATCTCTCACTCTCTCATTTTACCACCAGATAAGTTAGGGAGGAACCTGTCTAGTTTCTTTCTCTACCAATTACTCAGTTGTGTACTCAGTCATCTCCCTATTATGTCATTCCCTAGGCAGTATCTGTTTCCCCTGTCTTCCAAGGTGATTTTCAGGTTCCATTACATATTCTTTGCCACAAACAAAACTGGTTTCCACATGCAGCTCAGAGTTGTTACCCTCAAAACCCTGTATGACTTAGCATCAAGGATCCATCTTCTCTAACCAGAATCAGCACAGTCAATCCATGTGTCCCAGGAGAAAGTAATACCCTACTTCAACCAAGTAGACATAGTTGAGATTCAGAAGCACTGCTTTTCAGTAGTAGCACTTGTATAATGGAATGGTCTCCCCTTGTAAATTAGTCTGGCCTCTTTATTGCTAGTCTTCTGAAAATTATTGAAAATCTAACTGTTCAAAGAATTTCTGCCACTGATGGAATGCTTGTGATGTATTCTTAATTACTACCTTTTTATCTTTTTATGTGTTTATTTTAGTTCTTATTTTAGTAGGATCTGCTTAATTTATGCTCTTAATTATTGTAAAAAAATTACATGTGACATCAGAGATCATTATTGTAAATTAACAAAAGTTTGGTTGATTGCAATAGGTATAAATTTGATAAATGAATTAATTAAAAGAGCTCAAGGGCTATTGGTTACCTGTATCTAAAACATACGATAAATATTTGGACTAACAATAGCCATCGCACAAGACATTTTTTTGCAATTATTTCTGAGTATTTTATGTTTTGGATGCCATTTTAAAATTAGAATAAAGGTTATATTCATACATGGTAATAATGTCAAAAAGCAACAATATGATTCTATATACCTATATATTATATGTTATATTATGAAAATACAATTTAAATATAAGATAATAAATTATTATTATCTTTAAAAGAAAAACCTTTAACAGCCATGTTTTACAAAGTGTATTTATATGAGCAAAGCAGCCTTCACATGACAAAAGTCATAATTAAATGTTCACTCTTTTTATTTAGGATACTTCTAATGAAAATAAATAAATATGTTTGATGTCTTGATCTTGCACAGGTTTAGGGTGGTTATATTGATTTGTTAGTAAGGTTATTTGAGGCAGGGAAGGAGGGGGAGGAGGGGGAGGGGAAGAAGGAGAAAGAGGAGAAGGAGGAGGAGGAGGAGGAGGAGAAGAAGAAGAAGAAGAAGAAGAAGAAGAAGAAGAAGAAGA
>WNWU01000007.1:4272529-4282651 GCA_012654045.1 Ptyas mucosa | reverse complement strand
TCTATTCTATTCTATTCTATTCTATTCTATTCTATTCTATTCTATTCTATTCTATTCTATTCTATTCTATTCTATTCTGTATCAGAAGCTTACTGGCTTAGACTTTTGACCAAAAAATATCATTTTTCCCCATGTTCCCATTTGTGGTAGCCACTCTGCTTCTGAAGAACAAGAAATAAAGTTTGAAGTTCTCTCTTGCAGGGATGGGAAGTTTCACAGCAGTCTGAGAGAAAAATAAATATGTTTTATTAAATCTACTGAATATACAATTTTAGAAGAAAAAGTGAATTGGCAAGAGGTGCAAATAAGGAAAGGAAGTGAAGAAAGACTTTATTTGATGCAAAGGAAAATTAGTCATTGGAACTGTCCATTATTGACTATAATCTCATACACACAGTGAAGATTGAGAGGAGAATAACCGACCAATCTTATTGAGTTTGAGTACATTTGAAGCATATTTATGTAATTCACAGAAATTATAATCTCTTTCTGAGAGTTTTGAGGAAATAGTTTGTGTGTAAGGTAATGCTTTGTATGTTCTTGTGCATATAAAAGATCAATCAAATCTACAAATGTCCCTTATATACAAGAAATTTACTTTAATAAGGCTTATTTAGTTTTTTTCATTAGCTCTAGCCCTGCCCATTTTTTCTGTGCCCTGTGGGCATGCAAATAAATAATAAATGCATAAGGATGCAATAAATGTATAATATGCTATACATTTGTTGGGAACGAAGATATTCAGAATTGGTTTTCATGGGAGCTAGTAACCCTGGTTATCAAGATATGATTGCTGTTGGGTGAGAAATGTATTTAGTTGGTGTATAATTTTCATTTATCCATTTATTATTTTCTTCTTTTTTCTGATAGAAGAATTTAAAGACTAAAGAATTTAAAGATTTTAATGATCAGAAAGATCTGCCTTTGCTTGGGGAAGAGTGATGGTCGTGCCCTGGGTTTGTTTTGGGGTTTTGTTTTTGGTAATGTATTGTTTCCAGGGTCATACATACATACATACATACATGTGTGTGTGTATGCGTGCACACACGCGTGAGCCAAGAGTCATTGGGAGTCAAGTGGCCAGTAAATTGTATAAATAAATAATAATATATTTATAATAATAATACTAAACTTCTATGAGAATCATTATAAGTGGCAGAAAAGGTAGACTAAAACAAGTAATATACTTTGTACACTACTTCCTGTAGTGTTGGACATCAAAAGCTGTCTACGGATTATAACATATCCTATTAGTGTTTTGTGTAAAAGTTAGAATAGCTTGTGCATTTTGCTAATAAATAGTTTTGCAATAAATAGTTTTGCAATAAATAGTTTCCTAAAAATACAAATGAGATCCTATAGGCAGACTTTCTTGCATTTTTTTCTTCTCTTTTCATGTAAGCAGCAGAAGTCAGATGTTAGCATTTCTAGCTGCATGAAAACCAGGAAGTGGGATTGATTCCAATTTCTTCTAAATGCTAAATCTGTATACAATGAAAATTCGCATTGCTTTGACCTTTAAATGCGCAACATGGTACAAAATAATCCACCATTTCTTAATCTAGGTACCTCAAATGGACTAATTTACCGAATGAGTCCAAAATCTGAGAACCAAAATTCCTGAGGGAATTAAATATGGGGAAATTGTAGCTGCTTCAGTGCTATTGGTTGCTGTTAAACTGAGGTCCTCATTTTCAACTTTCTGTGATAGTTTCCCAGGCAGTTTCATAATCCCTCACCCTCTCTCTCACCCCACAGCAGCCACTTACATGCCTGCTGGAAGTGAAGATTTTAAATTTTCCCTGCCATATTCCAATAAGGAAATTCAATGGGGAAGCTGGAAGTTGCTCTAGCTGCTACTGCTATTTTGCTCTCCCATGGTCATCTGTTTCTCTATAAGTAAGTAAATGTTTCTGAAAGGATACCCAATGGGGATATCTACTTCTTCTTAAAACTCTTATGAGGTGACTTTGAATCTTTGTTTGGGAAGTTATAAGGCCTTATTTATCCTTTCTGTAAATAATATATGGATACGAAGTTATATTAAGCAAAATTTCAGGCCTATAGATGATGCTTTTATAACACTGAAAGAACATTCCTAATACGCACAATCCTTGTGACTTTCCATTGTTACTTTTCATCACATACTTCCCTTTTTGCTGTTTGAACAATTTAAAGGATAAATTCATTTCTGAATTAAGATTTGAAACACAAATTCCTTCTCTTTGTGTTTAAGGCACCCCATAGTTCATCATTACTGATACTATGATATTCTTCCTATCATATATCTTTAGAATCCAACTTTTGCTTCCATAGAATGTCACAAGGAACACTATGGCTCACTTAATTTTGATCTTTGTAGATATAGACATTTCACAGTATTTAAATATCTCTTCCAAGCTCTTCATGACTACTATACCAAGTGCTAGTTTGCAGTGTCTTTTTTGACCAGTTGTTCCTTTATTCTTGATGGTTGATTCTAAAGGCAGAAGCTAACACCATTTCAATAGCTTCATTGTCAATTCTAAGGCTGATTGGTCTACCTGTTGTCATTAACTTGGTCTTCTGTATATTTAATTTTAATTCTATTTTTTTCATTGTGCTCTTACTTTCAGAAGTAGGCTTGCAGATTCTTTGCATTTTCAGATACCAGATTAATGTCTATAACATAATGTTGATTATTGATGTTTATTCCTCCATTTTTAAACCATACCTATCTTCCAATACAACTTCCCTTAATATATATTCTGTGTGTAGGTTGAAAAATAAGGGGAGACTAGGATGCTTTGTCTCATTCCTTTGTCAGCCTGAAGCCACTTTACTATGCTCTATTTATACTGTGGCTTCCTGACTTGTATGTAATTTTATCATGAGGACAATGAAAGCTTCTGGGATTCCTATTTTTTTTTGAGTACATTCCACAGTTTGATGTGGTCAACACAATCAAAGGCTTTTCTAGAATCAATTAAGCACATACTGATTACGTTTTGGAATTGCTTGGTTTTTTTCAATATATACATATATACTGTATATCTATCTATCTATATCTATATCTATCTATCTATCTATCTATCTATCTATCTATCATATAGATATATAGTATGAGCAAAAGTCTGTATTTAAAAAAAAAACAAGATAACATTTTTCTATTAGGTTTCTAATCTGCATTGGATGATCCTAAACATTATTTTACTAGCATGCAAAATATTTTTCCTATATCAATTTTACCTTCCTTTTCGCACACACAATCATTAATGCCATTTGTTTATTTATATTGTTAATTCTAACTGAGAATGTTTTGCCATCAATGGATTACTGATACCACCCCTTACATGTGAAGATAACTCTATAGGCGCATCTTTACTTTATAGAGGCTTTGATTAAGTCTGTCTTGGTCTTGAATATGAATTCAACTTATCTCAAAGAAGAGATCATTATGAAGTTCCATTAAAATGTGCCTAGAGAAGAATTCCTGGACTTTTGCCATTTGCAGAAATAGTGATGGAAAATGGATCATTCCATAATTTGTACTGAAGCTTAACTGTGCAAAGAATTGCTATTTGATGTTACAGTTCAATTATAGCAATGAGATTTATAAAATTTTAGAAACATTATTAGGTAATTATCTTTGGCAATGTGCAATGAACAACCATTTGTCACATCATCACCAAAAATATCTCTACATATACAGTCTTGTTCTAATACAAATATAATGGCTTAGTAGCATTGCTGCTTGGCATCAAGCCCATACAATTCCCTTTCATATATTATTCATTTCAGAGAGTTTGGACCTATAGTTGCAGTAATCAGATGTAGTTCTTCCAGAAAGGGAAGGGAGCACATATAAATTCAAGCAAGCCATTTTATCGCTGCGATGAGATATTGCTGAAATTATTCGCATTGCTGCTGAGTGATTGTGAAAATGCATTATTGAGCTGCCAATAATACCATTTCTATGAAAGTTTTTGAAAGATTCACCCCCCCCCCTCCATTTCAAGAACTACTAGAATAGTTATTCTGGTCTAGCTTTTTTCTCAGTAAATGCTAGCTTTACTATGGAATGTATTTTTTTTTAAATGACACATGAAACACTATGAACAAATGCAGTTTTAATATAATACAGTATTTAAATATAATAGTTTAAGGTATATCATTATTATGATTATTATTTATAATATTAAAGTGTTACAACTGATTTCATACAGCATTCTAACAAAGCATTAAATTATCCTGGTTTGTTGATTAACAAGAAATTGACTGGTTTACATAATACATTAAAAATGTATAAACAACATTTGCTAGTTTCATGAGGTATATTAACCACAAAAAAGCAAACCACATTATGTGCAAATTAATTGTTCATATCTGCATGGATAATCTTATGGTATTCTTAAGGGGGTTTAAGTAGACTCTTCTACATTTCCCAAAATAAATCCTTTGCAGAAGACATTTGTAATATAAACTTGGAACAAACAATGATGGGTGTTCTTAAGACCTCAGATGGATTGATACTTAATAGTATAAAGTGATATTCAGAATTACGCAATGTTGTCTAGTGAAATATAATGACGTCTAATCACCACTTTTACTCTATAAATATAAGCAGTTATCATTTAGAGACTTCTCCTTTAGCCACCATTCAAAGTTATACTGGTCATGAAAACGTAACTTTGCAATCAATCGTCACATTTATGACCTTCACAGATCAGAAAGCAATGGAAAGCAGATGTAAGATCTTAAGCAAATGTCATGGTTTCATTTAGAGATTGCTTTACTTAATGACTAAATTGCCAGTCCCAATTGTAATTGTAGTTACTAGACAGGGACTACCTGCAGTTATTTGGAACGAATTCAGGACTGCTCAGATTTCAGCCTTTAATTATCTGCACTTTTTAAAATTAGAAGTTATTTATGGATTATATTATGCCGATCTGTTTTCTCCAAACTGAAATGGAAATTTCTACATGAACATAGGAAACTGTAGATGAGTTCAGCTGAATTTAGACAGGACAAAGAAGTTCATTTGATATATAGTTACATGAATAATTTGGATCCATTTTCAGGATTCCTTATCTGATTTGTATTCCCCATCAAGGAAAACTAATTGTTACAACTATATCCGAAAGTGTTTTAAAAGATTATCTGAAGTAGCCCTAAGTAAAAACAATTCTTTCTATAAACAATAAATTTGATCATAAAGAAAGCCTAAACTTAAATAACTGGGAACATGTTACCATCTCACTAAAAAATATTCACATATGAATCTAACAGTTTTAGAAAAGATCCTGTTCAATAGCTTATTTATATTGCTACAGAGTCCTTAATCTTCTTTTCCAGTTATAGATCTGGCAGTCAGTAATGAAGGAGGAAGGTCAGTTCTACAGCAATTTCATTTTTGCTGATCTTTAGCACTTCCAAATGACAAATTTGCTACCTATTTACTGCACACATAGAAAATTGATGTTTAAAAATATAAAAAATCTGCACAAATATGGAATCACTTTATTTTACTTTTAATGGAAATTGTATGGTAGTGCAAGAATTTATATAGTTAATACAGCATATAGTGGAATACGAAACAATGTGTAATATATTTGCAATTGTGTCTTAAATGGAGAACTGTTGTTGAAACCCAAAGTATTCTTTTGATTCAATAAATGAATTCTAACAGAAAAAAACAAAAACAAAAATGCTCTTTTAAGGTCTAGTAATGAAATGATTCACTGTTTTATATTCTGCAGAACACTGGGCATGTATGAATACACACACAAACACACATACAGACAGAAATACACACACACACACACACACACACACACACACACACACACAATAATGCATGATCTTCTGGATCAGACTTTCAGAGAAATTTCCTTACATTAAACAGAGAAACAGGTGAGCCGCAGCAAATTCCAGCTTCCTATTAGCTTTCCCATTTAGTTTCCTTGTGGAAAGGTAGAAGAAAACATCACAGATGTTTTCAGCAGGTTCTGACCAGTTCTGGAGAACCGGTAGTGGAAATTTTGAGTAGTTCAGAGAACCGGTAAATACCACCTCTGAGTGGCCCCACCCCTATCTATTCTCTGCCTCTCGATTCCCAGCTGATCGGGAGGAAATGGGGATTTTGCAGTAATCTTCCTCTGGATTGGAGAAGGAATGGAGATTTTACCAGATATTACATGAAAATAGAAACAAAACAGAAACCAGGAAGATTGTGCACAATTGAAACTGATTTGGAATAACTTTCAGACTTTACAGGTGCAGCACTTTTATTTATTAAAGGTTCCAAAACTTATTTCCTCTCAGACTCTAAGGTAAGTCTGAAGAAAAAAATGATATGGGTTTAAGGGACCTACCCATTTAAGTAAACCCAACTCTTTAGAAACAACACATATTTCCATGCTTATGTAAATTCCAAATGTACTGGGCTTCTTTAGCGAGTGGAAGAAAGATACTGTGCTTCTGCAGTTTAGACATCACTTGATACTGGGTGATTCAAAATGATAATATAAAAACCAATACAAGCCCAAAAGCCATGTGGGATCTATGCACAATAGTTCCCATGGGAAATAGGCAGTCCCTCAAGTTACCATACTCTATGCCATGTCAATGGCAATGAACCATAACTGGAAGCAGACTGGCAACCATTTCAGCTTGCAGAGCAGTGGTATTGTATGGGCACACCAAGACATGCTCACCACTGTCCACACCACTGCATTCTGGACCAGCCTAAATCTTACAAACAGCTTTTAATGCCATCATCACAGAAGTACTTGAGTCTTGAGGTGAGTAGGGCATGAGTGGCTGTCTTCCATATGAAAAAAAGAGTGGCTGTCAATGAAAATAGAGCTGGAAAGAACCTTGGAGGTCTTCTAGTCCAACCCCCTGCTCAAGCAGGAGACACTATACCATTTCAAACAGGTGCTGTCCAGTCTTTTCTTAAAAACACCCAGCAATGAAGCACCTACAACTTCTGAAGGTAACCTGTTCCACTGATTAATTGTCCTCACTGTTAGGAAGTTTTCCTTAATTCCAGGTTGCTTCTGTCCTTGATTAATTTCTATTGTTTCTTGTTTTGCCTTCTGATGCTTTGGAAAATAAGTAGATTCACCCTTCTTTGCGGCAGCCCCACAAATACTGGTATACTGCTAAATGATGTCCTCCTTAGTTCTTCCTTTCTTGAGACTGGCCATACCCAATTCTTGCGATCGTTCGTCATCTGTTTTTGTCTCCAGGCCCTTAATCATCTTAGTTGCTTTTCTTTTTTTTTTCCTCCAAAGCCTCAACATCATTTTTGTATTGTGGTGACCAAAACTGGATGCAGTATTCTAGATGTGGACTTACTAAGGTTATATAAAGGGGTACTAATACTTCATATGATTTTGTTTCTATACTTTTGTTTATACAACCAAGTATTGTATTTGCTTTTTTTGGTTGGTGCCGCACACTTCTGGCTCACGTTTAAGTGATTGTCCACTAGGACTCCAAGGTTCTTCTCACAGTTCCTGTTTTCATTCATTCATTCATTCATTCATTCATTCATTTTATTTATTTATTTGTCAAGCATATATATATATATATATACATATATATAACAGGTAAAAGTATAAACATAATTTGAATACATGAAAAGAGTAATAGTAAAAAGGAATATTAGGACAGGGACAGTAGGCACGCTGATGCATTTATGCAAGCTCCTTACAGACCTCTTAGGAACGGAGTAGACAGTTTAGGGTTAAAGTTTTTGAGCCAGGTTTCATATAATCTGTGCTTGTACATTTGATTTTTTCTCCCTAGTTGCAAAATCTTGCTTTTCTCCACATTGTTCCCATATGGGAACATTGTTCAACTGGATGGAGCTTAGCAAAGGATGGCAAATTATAATACTATTTTTATTGAGATTGATTACAATTTGTCCATTGGATTCCCTCTATATTCTTATGAATTAGGAAGATATCTGTTTAAACGCCTTATAAATATGTTCTATATGTTGTGTACTTAAGATACGTTTCACCCATTTGATACCAGAGCTTGCATTTTCCTATCCTAGATAATAATACTGCCTGGTTAAATGATTAGAATGCAGTATTGCAGGCTAATTCTGCTGACTGCTAGCAGTTTGATCCTGACCAGTTCAAGGTTGACTCAGAAGGTCCATTCCTCCAAGGATAAAATGGTAAAATGAAAACCCAGATTGTTGGGGGTGATATGCTGATTCTACAAACCACTTCAAGGCAGCTGTAAAGCACTATGAAGTGGTATATAAATGTAAGTGCTATTGTTGTGCTATTTTCCTTATTCTTCTCTTCCTATTGCTATTGCTATATTGTCTATATATTGGATAGAATTTCAACAGGCTTATTTGGTTAGTCTGAAATTGTAAGATATAATTGAATACAGATATAATTGAATACAATTAGTATGTTGATAATTTTGATTCCCAAATGGCATTACCCAATAGCTTCATGTAATTGTTAAGCAAGAGGAAAGAGTGCCACACAATTTACATTAAGAGGGTCCTATCCCTAGGCATCCTATCAATACTGACAAGAAGGATGAGAACTACTATAAATTGATGTCCCTAATTCCCAATCCCTGCAGCATGGTCAATTGTATCAAAAGTAGCTGAGAGATACTATCACTTCCATCCAAACTCCATCTAAGTCATCAACAAGTAAAGATTACCATGTCTCAGTACTGAATTCCATTCTAAAACCTTACAAAAGAAGCCTAGATAATTGGCTTCATAATCCAGGGTAGTCTGCAACTGCAAACCTTCGCAACAAAATTGTAGCATACAGTTGGGACCAAGGTTGTACTTCTGATGAAGTAGCACATCACACTCTCTTCAAGGGTGAAGGCACCCACCCTTTTCTTAAGTGAGATCAATACCACAGGCATGGAGTCAAAGAGAACATTTGATTATGTTAACAATCCAGGAAGGAGGTGCCAAACTAATAGAGTTTTTTTTTTACTTCCTCACATTTCAATAAGTCAAACTCATTGCAGATCACATCTGTTGTCTCTCCTTCCCCCTAATATCTACATATTTTATGTGAATTAAAATATTAATTATTGTGATGGGATGTGCATCTGGAGAAGAAATGGGAGCAATGTTTTCCAAGAAGGAGGTAGCAATGGCAATTAAGATTTATATACCACTTTACAGTGCTTTACAGCCTTCTCTAAGCGGCTTACAGAGTCAGCATATTGCCCCAAACAATTTGGGTCCTCATTTTACCCACCTCAGAAGGAAGGAAGGCTGAGTCAACCTTGACCCTGGTAAGATTTGAACTGCCAAATTGCAGGCAGCCGGCAGTCAGCAGAAGTAGCCTGCGGTACTGCACTCTAACCAGTGCTCCACCATGGCAGGTAGCACAAGACACTATGTTGTCCTGTAAAAGTTCATAGGAGGCACATGCTAGACTAACCCAGAATATATATATTAGGTTAGAAATGTACAGCTTTAGTCTGGTAAGATTCTAGGTACAAGCAAATAAAGAACTGGACCTGATTTGATCTCACTATGTCATCTTTGGATGTAGGCTTGACAGTTATTTAAGACTACAATTATATATCTTAAACAAATTGGTTCAAGCTATACAATGGCTTAGTATAGATGGTAGCATTTTTAGCTATAGATGGTATTATTTTAATTGTATTTATTTGAAATATACAAAAATACTTCTTTCCATCACTACCAGTAGAATTGTACCTTGGAATCTGTTAGTACCTTATTTTAATTTAAATTGCATTGAACTTACGGTACTTTAACGCTAAATTTAGCCTCCCTTCATTCCCCAAAGCCACCAACAATGTTTTTCTTCTTGACGAAAAGAGCCTCCAGAGGCTAATAGAAATATATCTTTAGTTAAAATCATCTTGCCCCTAGAAATTTCTTAATTAGACTCTCATGGTTCACGTTTATATCCATTCAGGTTATTGGAGATATTAAATTAGTAGACAGACACACACACACATACAGTGGAGGAGAGGAAGGGAGGGAGGGAGGGAGAGAGAGAGAGGGAGAGGGAGGGAGGGAGGGAGGGAGGGAGGGAGAGAGAGAGAGAGAGAGAGAGAGAGAGAGAGAGAGAGAGAGAGAGAGAGAGAGAGAGAGAGAGA
>WNWU01000007.1:4218758-4262454 GCA_012654045.1 Ptyas mucosa | reverse complement strand
ATTCCATTCCATTCCATTCCATTCCATTCCATTCCATTCCATTCCATTCCATTCCATTCCAATCCATTCCAATTCCAATTCCAATTCTATTCAATTAAATAAGGAATGCCCTAAATAAAGCTAATAAATCTTATCTCTTGATGAGAAAATATACTTACCATGAAAATACATAAGATTCAAATGTAAAATGGTATAGTGTAAAATACAATTCCCGTTCAAAGGAATTATATTTTACACAATTTCTAATCTTAACTTTAGTCATCTGTTTTGGAACCTGAGGAAAACATTGGCAACTCCTCTGGGTGTCACCAGTTAGGTCTTGGCAATTTAGTTTTGAGCACCACAGAGACATTATTTCTATTATATAGACCTACATGGGCTCCTTATAGTATTGGTTTTAACTGAGTGGCAAAGGGCAAGTTTATTTCTGGAATCATCATTCCCTGAAAGTTTATCACTTTTCCACCAAGTCAGAATGAATATGCTACAGATCCCTTCTGTAGGGTACTCCTGTCAGAGGAACAAGAGACCTGGTAAAAAAGCAACAGGGTTCAAAACATGTTCTGGTGTACATTTTCATAGCCAGTGTCTGTTGGGTAATGTTGGGCATCCGGGCTGATCTCTGGTACAGAGATCAGATTTCCTGATCCTTCATTAGCAGTTGTAGCTTGCATTTTGAGATGTGATGTAGTCTGTATGCAACTGAACAGAATTGATTGGGCAGATCATGGTCAACCTAGCAGAACACACTCTGTGTGTGTGCGTGCATGTGTGTGTGTGTGTAATATAATACATATATATACTGTATATACATACACATACATACACCTACAAATATACATATACATGTATATATTACTGTGTTAGGTTGCCCCCCCCCCCAGTTAATTTCTTCTCAAACAATTCCCTCTCTCAGCTTCATTGAGTTACCCAACTACTCTCCCTATTGGATGTTGCTGGTCTTTCTTTGTTCTTGTTCTACCAGAACTGCATCTTTTTGCCTTTTGATTAAGCTTAAAGATATACAAGTTAAAATTGAATTTGCACATCCTTTTTATCTATTAGCACTGAAGTACAAGCTTATCTTGTTTGATTATTAGAGGCACTGTTATAAAATTGCAAAACCAGTATTTATTATTCTGATGACACATTGCTTGACTTTCTAACATTACTGAAAGCATCATTGTTGAACATAAAAATTGAAAACATGAAAGAACAGCATGTGAGGGAGATTTAGTACTGTAGAAATCTTAGCAATAGATTTAAAAAATAGAGAAAGGGAGAAAAGCAGATGTATTTTTCTACGTTAACAGCTTATGCTTCATAGACATTTTGGAGTCCTATTGCTTTTGTCAATAAGAATAAGAACACACAGCTGCTGAAAACAACAATTAAGACTGAGAGGTTTGAAGAAGACAAATAACTATGCTCCATATTAGCTCCATGTGTTTACTTTTATATTTCTATTATCAGCAGTACATGCTGTCAGGGCAATAATCTACAATGAGTGAAATAAAATTAATCCTAAATGATTTCCAATTGCAATAAATTAGTTAGTATATGATACAGCACACTTGGAACAAATACTATAGGTGTGTCTTCCAAAAACTGCATGCCGTCAAATTTAGTAACAAGACAGCAAAGAAATAGTGTATAAGTGTGGAAGGAAGGCAATCTAAAAACAAGTTAGTCATATGAATAATTATTGCACTTTTGTAAGGGAGGCTATTAAAAATAAGATGGTCTTCTCAAGAATTCAAAGCCCTGCAAAATGTGTGGAATAATGTTTAATAGTACTGGCTGACTGGCTGGCTAGCTTTCTGACAAGTACCTTGAAGGGAAAAACAAACGATAAACCAAAGAATTATCGTCCAATTGTACTGCTTAGTACTGTCTATTAAACTTCTTGAAAGACTGCTACAGCCAGAAGATCCTTCAAATGATTCCAGTGGAACAAGAAGGAATTCACCATCCTCCAAGTTGCACTGATCAAGTGCTTTCATTAACATTCTATATAGAAGCAGGATATCAGGCAAAACAAAAAAACATCAGCTCCCTTTATAGATCAAAGCACAGCATAGGATACAGTATGGAGGCATAGACTGTTATATAAATTAATACAAATAATACCATGCCATAAAATCACCTGATTTATGGATAATATGCTTGCTGACAGAACTTTGTGTCTGTGAGAAAGGATATTAATGTTACTAAAATATTAAACAATTGGACTATCATAAGTCGGTTCTTGCCCTCCTTTTCAACTTATACATATCCCGATATGCCTCATACAAAGGCAAGGAAGTTTGGCTATGCAGCTGGGTTTATGCCATTTTGGCATAAAACCTTTCAGATAACTGGAGATGTTCTCAATTCTGATGTAGAAATTATATAAGTACTTTCATAAATGGAGGCTACAGCCTAATCCAACAAAGATGGAAGTAACATTCTTCCATCTTTGTAATAGTTCAACTGGCAGAGAACTTAATGTACTTTGCAAGGGAAAAAGACTCAATCACACTAACTACCTTAAATATCTTGAGGTTACCCTGGATAAGACCCTTTCCTAGAAAGAACATTTGACAAAAACTGCTGCCAAATTGAGAACTAGAAATAATATTCTGCACAAATTGTGTTTGGGTTGAGCAATGCTACATGCTGTGCTCAGCTTGGTTTATTTAGCAGCAAAGTATTGTGCCCCAGTATGGCTTAATAGCTCATACACAAATAGAAATGATCAAAATTGTGTGTCAATATGCATTGTTAGTAGGAGGATCCAAACTATTTCCACACACTGTCTGTTTTGAGCTATATACAGAAGAAAACTGAAAAATGCCCTCCTCCAAGAATACCTGAAGATTATTGATAACTCCCAGCTGCCAATATTCTCTAGGCTACCTGGAGTGAAACAGGTTGAGATCCAGTCATCTAGCTATTTCTACTGCTAAAGTACTTGTAGAAGATGATTTTGACATACACAATACAGTATATGGAAACAGCACTGGATAGAAAATTGTGCTCCACAATGTCAAAATTTGCCTTGTATCTTGAAAAAACTACCTAGATTTGACAACAACCATATGATACGGACAACACTTAAACTAGATGTGGTAGATGTGCTGATGCCCTCTATAAGTGGGGCAAAATACCATTACTGAAATGTGATTGTGGGGCTGAGAAACAAACTATCCAAAATATAGTGACAGAATGCCAAAACAGAGTTTATAATGGAGATTTTTGCTCATTTCCTGGCTGCAACAACTGAAGCAAAATATTATCTAGATATCTATATATACGTTTATAATATTTATTTTTTATGCTTTTTAATCAAAATGTGATGTGAATGTGCCATGCAATAAATAAATAATCTGACAGGTGCCATGATACATCAGAAGGTACAGTTACTGATTTGGATAGTTTTGTAAACTGGTTTATAAAAGAAACACCTGATTCATTTAAGGAGGCAACCCTGTTTCATTCCAGCGAGTTCTTGTTCATTATCTGTATGTAAGTTTTGATTAGGGCTTTGAAGCAATACAGTAAATAAATGCTGTTTTGTGCCAATTAGGTCCTGCTTATTATTTGGGAGCTAACTTGTTACTTGATTTGGTTTGGATTTAGGAAAATATGCTCCCATAGTGACAAACATTGTTTCAGAATCTGTTTTCATGCGTTCTTCTCTTGGGTCTATTCCTTTGGAACTATTAAGGCAAATTACTGCACTAAACATGCCCCAATGGGTTGAGAAAGACAGAATCTTCTTAAGAGTGTTTTCTCTTTGGAACTTAAAATACATTAATCCTACTTCAGGCCTTGATGAGTTACAAAGGTAAATCATTTCTTTCTTCTTTCTTGCATTAGTTTTTGTTTTCGTAACAAGTAGAAATCGCTATTACTTGCTATCTATCTTCTCCCAAATTAGCAGTTCCCTTCTAGAGAACTCATAATGAGACTCCACCTAATTAAACACTGTTTCCTGTAATCCTTTTTTACATTTCAATCAAAAATCATGTCTCAACAGATCTTTCAGCATCTGCTGCGATAAAAGAAATAAGGTTAGGCTAGCAGAATATTAAGCAGTTAAATATTCTAAATAATATAATAGAATTGTTATTTCCAAACTAAAAATATTGCAGCTAGATGCTACCAGATAGGAAGAAAAATAAAATCAGAGCATAAAGAGAAGTAGACCTCACTTATCAACCTCTCATGCAATGACTGTTTAAAATTATGATGGTGCTGAAAAAAAGTGAGAAATGACGGCATTTAGGACATTTACTGTGTCTCTGTTACATGTTTGCCTTGACAGTTAGTATGCATTATCCTTGGCCTGACCCATTCTTTTCTTTTTTTTCTCCCTTGTGGAAAGATTGGAGAGAAAGGGGTTACAAAAGAGTAAGAAAGCATAGAATGAGGAATATTCCTGCTGTTTGCCTAGACGTTTGTGATTCCCAGCCCCAAGTACATTAAGGAAACAACCACTGTCAATGCATGTCTTTTGATATGTATTTCCTTTTGTGTGCCTGCTTACTCTCTTGCAATTCTTTCCTATTCAATGTCTATAAATACAATATTAATTCCCTTCTTTCTAATTATACCAGCATCGGGGTAAGAATTCCAAATGGTGAGACACTGAAGAAGAAAACTGAAGTAAAATCATAAGCACAGTCACATGGTTTTCCACTTAGCAATTACGCCACTTAGCAGTTGACTAGTCTGCCCCAATTACTAAAGAAAGACTACTTGTATGCCAATCCATAGACAAATCAGTTTTGCAGGAATATTGCAATTCCCCTTTCTAAGAAAATAACATTTTTATGCTTTTCTCTAACAGCAAGTGAAGCATAACTACTACAATCTTAAAACTTACTCTCATTTTGCAGAATCTCAGATAACAGTATAGGCCTTATCAATCTGTTACCTTCTAAGTATGTGACAAATGTAATTTCAGAAATTCCCAATAGCGTGTTTCGTTTATTCCCACCACTGGGAAATGTTGAGAAAGTTAATTTGTCTCTCTCTTTTCACAACTGACTTTGAAAGATGTACATTTGAAAGGTGTTACCAGCTTTGAATGCTTACCTATATAAACAATACCTACAAGTAATAAAATAATGGAAATAGCAGGGAACACTTGAATCAACTCAAGTATTTTCTTGAGTATAATCCCAGGAATTTATATGATTAAGTATATATACGATCTTACTTAAGTTCCTGTATGAAGCCTCATAAACTTTTGAAACAGTGACAGAAGTAAAGGAAAAAAATCAATTAATCTGATCTTTCTACATCATTTAAATTTACTGAGAATAGGAAGTAAATCAAGATACAGTTAAGTTCTATTAAGTGCCTTATGTATAATCAGAAGGTCAATGAGCAGAAAGGCAACTAATCCGAATGACTTTTACAATTACATGAACTTATCCCATTATTTATTCACCTGAATAAATCAAGTAAAGGAAACATTTGCACAATAATTCAATTAATAACTTTAAATTTGCTGAAAAACTGAGTGTAAAGAAAATACTTATGAGCAAGAAATAATGAAAGATTAATCTGAATGGCAACATATTTTGAGAATGATTAAAGCAACAATAAAAATATTGTTAACATGTTATTATAAATAGTAGTATCTGAAAAGAAACACCATTATTTATAACTTACAAAGGTATACCTAATTTAATCTGTCCTGATTTTACATATTTTTCCTGCTGACTGATGAATAAGTTTAGTCTCATAAGGTTAAATTACTAGAGTGAAATACTACTGACATTAACCAACTCTTGTCAGGAATTAGCTTCAAATTATTGTATGTTTATATTGAAACTGCTCACATTTTTATTGAAGATTTTTTACAAAGTTAAAGTGCAAAACAACATAAATAAAGTGTTATAAAAGAGAAAAGATACTGTAAAGATAAAGTAAAAAAAAGCATTAAAGCAATAAAGAGAAAAATCAGCACTGGAAGAGTGTTAAGGAAGCAGGTTTCAATCTTTTTCACACCACTGAAACATATTTGAAACCATTTTTCCCACAAAATATCCTTGTGAAAGGATATTTCACAATGGAAATCACCCAAACCTTTGTAGAAACACAAAGCCCATGTTGCACAAACCCCAAAACTTCAAAAACATAGAACCATACAAGAATCCCTCCTCTTATCCAGTTTGTTGTTCAGTTGACCCAGAAACAAACTGCTGATTGTCACTTCGCTTCTGCAAGCAAAAACTTCCTTCCAGCAGCTGCGTCTTGGCTTGTCAATTTAAAGCGACAGCGTCTTCCCCCCCCCCCTCTTCTTTGCCAAGTGATCTCCTGGCTGAGAAGCAATCAGTTGGGTGGCTTCTCAATTTAAAACGACAGTGTGTTGTTGTTATTTTTTTCTCTTCTTTGTCAAGTGAACACTGATTTTTTCCTTCTAGCAAATCAGGAGTCGGGAGGCAGCGAATAGATTGGGGGCCGGGCCAGGCAGAGGTGGTATTTACCGGTTCTCCAAACTACTCAAAATTTCCACTACCGGTTTTTGTGAACTGGGGAGAACCAGTAGCAACCTACCACTGGTGGCAGAAAAATTAAATAAAAGGAAGGGAAGGGAAGGAAAGGAAAGGAAAGGAAATGGGAGATTTCCAGTGCTTCTTACCAGATTCCCACAAGGAAACTCGCTTCTGCACCCATTGCTTGATTATTTGGTTTTTCTATTTAATTAAGGAAATATTTCTGAAACAATGTTTTGCCCAGTTTTAACCAAAATCCTTAGCTCATTTTATCATGAATAAATGTGAACCAGGATAGTGTTGCAGGATTCAATCCGGATTGGTTACTGGGATCATTTTATCATGCACTCCTGAACTTATTCCATTTCAATTCTCAATAAAAATTTATACATAATTTAGCAATTATGCCCATCATTTGAACATAATTCTATCCCTGGTAAAAATTTTATCCATATTAAACCTCTCTTTTAAATATGCATATGAAAACCATTGAGAAGTAAATTCCTCTGCAGCCAATTATTTTTAGTTTCATCTTAAATTCTCTATTTTCCTGAGCTGACATTTCTAACCCTCTTTTATTGTCTGTTGTTTCTTATGTATAAAACACTTCTTGTGCTGAGACCAATAAAGATATATCCAGGCACAGTCTGGGTTTGTATCTTTTCCATATTCTCAATATGGCTTTCCTGACCTAATTATTTTAAAAACCTATGTTAACTTTGATTTTATCATTGTATAAAAAACATGCCACAAAACTCAGATTGTATCCTTTTAATCCAAGTTGTACGTATTTTTTGGAATATAAGAAGCACCTTTTTCCCCCAAAAAAGAGGGTGAAAATCTGGGTGCATTTTATACTCCGAATGTAACCCCGCCCAACCTCACAAACAGAGATTTCAGAGGCTGAAAGAAGCCTCTGAAAGAAGCTTCAGGAAAAAAAAGCAAGGTACAGAGCTCACAACCAAGGAACCTGTTGCTAAAATTTACCTCTGGGAACAGCTGATTGTGGGTATTCCGCGAGGCCAATCCACTTACCCATCAGCTTTTTTCTTATTTTCCTCCCCAAAAACTAAGGTGCATGTTATAGTCCAGTGCGTATTATACTCTGAAACATACAGTATATATCCCCAAGTGTTTTCATCTTTTAGAATTGTATGTTTATTTTTCTTTGAAATTTCAATAAGGTGAATAAGCTTTCCGTAACATGAAGCTTTATTTAATGTGTAATAGTACACATGATTTTATAGATTTTAAATAACCACACAATAATTCCATATCTCAAAATAAATTATTATTTATATTTTGCATACCATCATATTATTTATATTTTCAATGAAAAGTAATTTCAAAGCTAAGATCAAATGTGCCAAGGGGTAAGCTAAATTGTTAGGTTATCTATACTTTAATCCTCCAAGGTATGACTGGTTGAGTTTATGCAACACATTCATAGTACTGCAGTGTACATATTTTAAAATAAAAACCAAAGAAACATTATGTTAAAAGCAATTCATGAAATTCATCCAATAAAAATGTCACATGTGCAAATAAAATTTGTAAAGTACTACTGAAAATATGTTTTTTAACAGAACACGTAGTTATTGAAAAGGACAATGTATAGTACTTCCCCACTATTTGATTTATTTGCTAATTGTTCTTCAATTTTCTTAATTTATTCATAGTAATCTATGAGACTATATCCATCCTGCCTGCAATATAGGACAGAAACTTGTGTTGCAGGAATGACTTACTGTTCGCCTGGTTCAAGATCAGATGTGCCTTTCTCTCAGACCTTCCTAACCATAAAATTTAATGTTCATGGACTCAGCTAATAAATGTGGGTCTTTAAAATATGTTTCATTCCTGTCAGCATTTGGACACATGGTATAATCCACATAGACACTATTCCAGTAGTGAAATCTAAATTTCTTTCCTACCGGTTCTGTGGGCGTGGCTTGGTGGGGGTCATGTGAATGGGTGGGTGTGGTTCTGTAACCATGTCACTGGGGGATCAAAAGACATAAACTCACTAACACTGTCCTGGTGGAGCATGGTTTGACTAGATGACCTCCAGGTTCCTTCCAGCCTTGGATTATCCTCTGAAGCTACGTCTAGTACCAGGTTTGTAGTCCTTCCTTCCTCTCCTTTTTCCCTCCCTCTGTCCCTCCCTCTCTCCCTCCCTCCTCTGTCTTTTTTTCTTTCTCTCTCTCTCTTTCAAAAACAGACCCCCCCCCACCCCCTGTTTTTGGCCTAGCAGGCTCCTCACATAAAAAAATAGGTTCCGACGATCGCGTGCCACAGCTGTGATCGTTGGAGCCTTTTTTTTACTTTTTAAAAGCATTTTTTACTACCTATTCGCTCGAGCCAGTAGTAAAAAAAATGCCTAAAAAAAAAAAAGTTCTGACGATCAGCTGAGCAACCCGCGAGTGTCGGAACTTTTTTTTTTTTTTTTACTTTTTAAAGCATTTTTAACTACCGGTTCTGGAGAATTTCACCCCTGCACTATTCCTTATTTAGTTTGTGTATACCATAACACTTACTATTTCCTGCTTCTACCTTAGCAACTCCTGACTTATTTTCCTTTGAGCCTGGTCCCATGTTGCCTTATTTCCAGGTGTCATTTCTTCATCCACTTACTTGCTACACACATCTCTTTGGAATATTTATAGGAATATGAATTATGGATGTTTGACCATTTGCAGAATAAGCATATTTTTATTTGGGAAGTAATGAAATACGATAATTTAGCATGGCTTGTTAGATTTAGAAAGACCTGCAAAAATGTTCACAATACTTAGCTTCTAATGGATTGAAAGGCTAACAGCATTTTTTAAAAGCTCAAAATAAAAATACTAAAGAAAAAGGCTGAAAAGACTAAAGCATTATACAGTACAACTTATGTATGACAGAATCATATTCTTTAATTGGTGTAGGTATATACAACATGCCTTCTTCAATAGGAAATAGGACTATAGAGAGTTGTGCATTTACTGCAGTCATTTATCTTGCTGACAGCCTGTGGTCATAGCAACATGGTTAATTGATGGCTGACAGATTTGGCAGCCACCTCAAAGACTTAGTGAGGAAATTACAGATAAATAATTTGGGTAATCATTTACTTTAAAAAGCATAATGTAGGTATCTTGAACAGCAGGATTATGCAGTTACTGGCAATAACATTATTGCCAGTAACTTTTTGTTTATTGACATTTAATATTCCAAGTCATAGGATAATATTCTATTTCCACTTTATTTTAACTACTAGTTTTTCACTCAGGAACATAATTTATTTAATTCATTTCATGACTTGAATGTACTTCATTAAAATATTAATAGTACTTATTTAATTCACTTAAATATAGTACAATAACTTACCTGTTATTTTGACAATTGTTTAGATTTGACAAATAAGATGAAATGAAAACATTCATAGAAAATATGTAAGAAACACACACACATATGAACACAACCAAAAAGCATTCAGCCAATGCAGAAATCCAACTAGGGCAAGAACTAAAGAGAAAAAGTGTACAACCAACAGCTTAAAAGAAGGATGATATGTTTCTGATTGTTAGGATCCTATTTCAAAATTAAAAATTCTAATCTCTCTGAGCAGATTTGTAGTATGATTAAGAAATTAACAAGAAGTTTCAGAAACAAATCTTCACTTGATCTTGGAATAAAATTGGTAACTTTAGGGTTATTTGATTAGGTCAAAAACTATACCCACCAAGTAATAGTAAATAAGAGAATAAGAAAGAAGTTAGTGCTAATATTTTGACTTTGTGGATATTAACAGATACCTTCTTCTATCTAGTCACATAATGATTCTCATTGTATCTCTATTCTATTTTTTTTATTTGTCACTTTTCCACAAGGTGAGACTAAAAAAGGAATAGGGAATGGAGACAGAATTTGGCCACAGAAGAAGTAACTTTAGTTAACTTGTTATCTTTCACACCACAGAGTCAAGAAAGAGACTTCTCATCCCACAGGGGAAACATTACTTATTCTTTAATAAAAGAGAAACAAAATTCAGAACTAGATTGAGGGAAACTTCCCTTTTTTCATTCCACAGAGGCTCAGGAAAGGAATATAGTAAAGAGAAAATAGTGCATAAAAGTAAATACCACGTCTCTAAGAAAATCCTAGTCAATGTATTTTTTCTTCAGTCAGACCATTTTTAATACACACAGTCTTGTCTCCTTCTAGGAGACATATGTTATTTGAAAGATTAGTTTTGCGGTGCCTATTGCTACTGCCAGTCTGCATCAAAGTAAAATTTAGAGATGCAGTGACAGTCTAATACCTTCTATCAAACTTCATATGGAGATACAAGGTGAAAAATACATATGTTGAAGGCCACTCTTAAAAACTCAAGACACTCTCTTCCTATGCGTTTAATGAAAGTAATTATTTGGACATTTTCAAGTATGTCCTTATAATGTATGTACCATATAATCATTTTGTGATTATAAAGATAATCACAAAATGTTGCAGAAATTTCATTTCATTTTTAAGAGGATATGCTTACAATACATGAAATGTCTCTAAAATACAACAAATCATTACATGAACTGTTATGCAAATATAAGTGTAAACTCTACGTTATCATGATGTATGCTAGAATTTGTCTATCTTGTTAGGAGATAACTTGTACCTTATTTGCTAAAGACATGGGACTATAATTTTCTTTATGCCTAACTATTAGATGTAATATTAATAAAATTATATTTCTTTGAATACTTCAAAATTTTATCATTTCTCTTTTTTCTTTTAAATTATTTTTTATCAACTATGTAGAGTTTTATTTTTTAAAAAAATAATATTTATTAAATTTTTGAACATTAAAATACACAGTACAAGAAATAGAAAAGAAAAAAAATAGAAAACCATAACACACAACAAAAAGAAACAGACAAAAACAAACACATCAAAACTTAAACACTAGTAAGTGTTTTCTACATCGGTATATCTATCCTAATTAACTTCTGTACACAAATTCTACTTCTATCTATCTCTATTTTAACTTACATCCTTATCTGAATTATAATAACTTCCATTCACAATTCAATTTCATGACAAAATATCCCTTAGTTTTAGATTTACTCTCAAGCCAAGAATACCATCTGTTCCAAATTAAGTAGTACCGTATATACTCGAATATAAGCTGAGTTGTTCAGCACGTTTTGCAGGCTAAAAAAGCCCCTTTCGGCTTATATTCGAGTCATGAAAAAACTGCCTTTTTAAAAGAAAACAAATGAGTAGACTCGTGTCTGCAAAAATAGAAAAAACAGCCCCTTTCAGCTTCAGTATAGGTTAATTACCATAAGATGATTTTAACAGCCTCCCGACTCTCAGCTGATTTGCTCTCAACTGTTTTGGGCAGGAGTCTTTTTCTAGCTGCAAAGAGTCCTGCTGGAACACATTTTTTTTTCTCCTTGTGCAATTCAACCTGAAAACGAAACTGAAACTAAAGCAGGTTGTTGCCTTTGCTGTTTGCTTGCCACGTTGGAAAGGCAGATTTCTTTTCTTTTTCCTCATCAAAAAAGGTACGTGCAAACAATGGGAAATTTATGGCAGATGACAAAAGAAGAGAGTTCAAGATTTTAAAACACAAAAGAAAAAAAAGCTCTAGTTAACTAGGGAATTGTAATAATTGAGATACTATTAATTGTATATTGTGTTAAAAGCAGAA
Source organism: Ptyas mucosa (assembly GCA_012654045.1). Classification (NCBI taxonomy): domain Eukaryota; kingdom Metazoa; phylum Chordata; class Lepidosauria; order Squamata; family Colubridae; genus Ptyas; species Ptyas mucosa. The sequence goes on along the minus strand of WNWU01000007.1, from coordinate 4,250,268 downwards.
ATGGTTAAGTTGTGGTTTGGAAGAATATATGGGGAAAATAATTTGGTTTATTATTATTGGTAAATATAATTACCGGTAATTGATTTGTAAGAAATTGGATTGCATGGAAATAATTGGAATATTCATGTTCATATTGATTAATATACAAAAAAGATAGTTATATAACTAATTGATTTATATTAAAATGTTGAATTTGTATTGAACAACTGTAATATTACATAATTAACCAATGTGAGGACAGATATAAAAATAGATGACAATGGGAAGGGGTATAATATAGAATAGAAGTGAAAAATTGAATTTGATTAAGATTAGAGATGAGGATGAAGGGTAATATTGGTTTTTTTAAAAAAATAGATAAGGAATAAATATGGCAAAAAGGAAATATAGAAATTGTAAATTTAAGTGAAATGACTAAACACTGTTTAAATTTGTGAACCAGCCAAATACTCTGCTCAAAGAAAATACATTGTATGTTTGTATGTGTGTTTCTAATTATTGCTATTTATTCATATTTGTTCTCTTTTATTCTTTAAAGTTTAACAATTCATTCTTTATCTTGATATCTTTATATTTGTTTGGGGTTGGTTTTCTTCCCTTTCATCTTTTTTATTGTACAGCAATCTTTCTCCTCAAACCTTTCTTTGAGAAAGGGGGGAGAAAGAGAATGAGAAAGAGAGTGGGGAAGAGAGAGAGAGAAAGAGGGGGAGAGAGAAAGAATGAGAAAGAGAGGGGAAGAGAGAAATGGTGATAAGATAGGGCAAAAATGTAAAATATGAGGACAGTCGTAAGTTCGAGGACTGGTCACAAGTGCGAGGACCAGTCAAAAATAACTTTTTCAGCCCTCTGTGTAGTCCATATGCACAAAAGGACTACCCAGAGGGCTGAAAAAAGTGATTTCTGACAGGTCCTCGCACTTTTGACTGGTCTTCGCACTTATGACTGGTCATCATTTATGCCCATTGTAGCATTCTTAACAACTGTGTCACTCATTTCACAGCTGCTTCTCTTCACCATGGTGATAAGATAGGGCAAAAACATAAAATGTGAGGACAGTCGTAAGTTCGAGGACTGGTCACAAGTGTGAGGACCAGTCAAAAATTACTTTTTCAGCCCTCTGTGTAATTCATATGCACAAAAGGACTACCCAGAGGGCTGAAAAAAGTGATTTCTGACAGGTCCTCGCACTTTTGACCAGTCTTTGCACTTATGACTGGTCATCATTTATGCCCATTGTAGCATTCTTAACAACCGTGTCACTCATTTCACAGATGCTTCTCTTCACCATGGTGATAAGATAGGGCAAAAACGTAAAATGTGAGGACAGTCGTAAGTTTGAGGACTGGTCACAAGTGCGAGGACCAGTCAAAAATTATTTTTTCAGTCCTCTGAGTAGTCCATATGCACAAAAAGACTACCCAGACGGCTCAAAAAAGTGATTTCTGACAGGTCCTCGCACTTTTGACCAGTCTTTTTTTATTTTGAAATTTACCAGTAGCCGCTGCATTTCCCACCCCCGGCTTATACTCGAGTCAATAAGTTTTCCCAGTTTTTTGTGGTAAAATTGGGGGCCTCAGCTTATATTCGGGTCGGCTTATACTCGAGTATATACGGTACTTGGTGTCTACCCTCTCCTTAATTTCCATAGATAATCTGTCCATTTCTGCGCATTTGTATATTTTTTTGATTATAATTTGGTCTGGGGGAATATCCGGTTGTTTCAAATTTTGTGCTATGACAATTCTACTCACAGTTAGTATATGTAATATGATATATTGTAGGTTTTTTTCCATTTTCCCTTCCAAAATACCCAAGAGGAATAATTCTGGTTTTCTTTCTATCTTCCGCCCAGTTATCTCTTCCAGCCATTTTTTTTTATCTTCCACCAGAATTCCCTAATCTTAGGGCAGGTCCACTATATGTGGTAGAACGTCCCTTGGTTATGGCTGCACCTCCAACATTCCTGGGATTGTTCGAGAACATCCTGGCCAATCTCGCTGGTGGCAAGTAAAACATCAGTAAAACATCCTGTGAAGATTCTACTTGTAAGCAGCTGACATTGTTAGTTTGTAGTTTCTCTCCTGTAATTTATCCAATTGATCCAGATGAATGTGGTATCCAAAATTTCTTGCCCAACTAATCATTGTTTCTTTCATGGTTATTTCATCCATTTTAAATTCTAACAGGAAATTATACATTTTTGTGATCATTTTTTTCCCTTGGTCCTAATAATATCTTATCAAGTTCCAATTGTTCTCTACATATCCCATATTGTTCCCTGTCTTTTTTATATTTTGTCCTAATTTGCAAATATGGCCACCAGTCAATTTTAATTCCTTGGTTTTTTAGATCCTGTTCTGGTTTTAAATTTACAACTTCATCTAATAATTCTGAATATCTTACTATTTTATTTAGGTCCAGCACGTTGGGATAAATTATGGCCTCCATCGTCAATATCCAAACAGGAACTTTCATATAATGATTTTTTCTTATAGTATCCCAAATATTTATCAGAGCATTTTGCACCAAATGTCTCTGGAAATATGAATGAGTCTTAATTTTAATTTTCCCTTTCCTGAAATGCATCCATCCCAATTGAAGGTCATGGCTCTCCAATGTTAATATTCTCTTGTTTCTTAATTGTACCCAATCTTTTAAGTTATTGCAACCACCTGATAATATAATTCCCAATTGAGTAGGCTGAAGCCTCCTTTGGTTCTGGAGTCTTGCAGCAGTTTACGTTTTATTCGGGCTTTTTTCTCCAGCCAAATTAATTTACCTATCATTTTATTTAAATGTTAAAAAAATGGTTTCCCTAATCTAATTGGTATTGATTGAAACAAATATAACAATCTGGGTAATACATTCATCTTTATTACAACTATTCTACCTACTAAAGATAGCTGTAATTTGACCCATACATCCAGATCTTTTTGTAATTGTTGAATCAATTTGTCATAATTATCCTCCTTTACCGTAGAACATTTTGCCGTAAGCCAAATTCCTGAGTATTTCACCTTTTTGGCAATTTGAATCCCCAATTTCCTTTCCAATTCTTCTCCCTGCCTTTTAGTACAATTCTTCGTTAACATTTTGATTTTTTCATTGTTTATTTTAAGCTCTGCTACTTTACCAAATTTTTCAACTTCATGTATCAAGATGGTTCCCATCTCCAAAGGATCTTCCATAATAAATACCAGATCATCCACAGATGCTTGAAACTTATATTCCTCTTGTTTGATTTTCAATCCTTTTATTGTTTGATTTTTTTCTAATTTGTGTTAATAGTATCTCCAAGGATAATATAAATAAGAGGGGTGACAAGGGACATCCCTGTCTTACCTCCTTAGCTATATCAATCCTCTCTGTTGTTTCCGCATTCATTATTATTCTGGCCAATTGTTTCGAAAAAAATTGCTCTAATTAAATCAGTAAATTTCTCCCCAAAGTTCATAATTTCCAGTTGGTTAATCAGAAAGTTCCAATTTAAATTATCAAATGTTTTTTGAACGTCTACAAACATCAATGCCAGCTGCTTATCCGGATGGGCCTCATAGTATTCTAATGTATCCAAAAGGGGCGTTGGTACTACCTGATACGCACCTTCTCGTTGGGTGGAGACAGCAGCCTGGATGGGGTGTGCTCGTCTGTTAGGTTGATAGACTGAGCCTGTCAAAGTTGCTAAGTCCCGCCCTTGTTACTGGGCAGACCCAGCTTTTGGCAAAGACTAGAGGACAGGCTCGGCGTGTGGGACACCAAGGAAGAAGGAGAGGTAATGGAAAGAAATAGAGGCCAGACTGGTGAAGGGAGGGGTCTGGCTGCTGTCTCCACCCAACGACAAGGTGCGTATCAGGTAGGACCAACGCCCCTTCTCCATTGTGGGTGGAGACAGCAGCCAGGATGGGACATACCGAAGATACACATCCCTACAATTGGGCAGGACCAGGCTGGTCCAAAACACCCTCCCCTGAAAGCACCTGCTGTAACACCCGACGACCAAAGGCACATCTGCTGAAGCAAATTTGTCCAGTTTATAGGGCTGAATGAACGGAGAAGGCGAAGTCCATGTACCCGCTCTGCAGATTTCAAGCAATGAAGCCTGCATGGCCCAGGCCACTGATGTCGCCGCGCTGCGGGTAGAGTGCGCAGTCAGTTGAGGGGGCCTCGGAAGAGAATGCAGTTCGTAGGCCTTGGCTATCGTTTGCCGGATCCAGCGTCCGATGGTCGTTGACGACACTTTATTACCCCATGAAACAGGCAGAAAAAAAACAAAAAGAGACTCCATTCTGCGTAAAACTGCAATTTGTTTAACGTAGATACGCAGAGCACAGCGGACATCGAGAGAGTGCAATCGCCATTCGAGCCGGTTAACCGGACGTGCGCAAAAGTTAGGCAGTACAAGCTCCTGCATTCGGTGGAAGATGGTGTTGATCATAGGCACAAACATAGGGTCCAGACGGAGGACCACACAGTCCACATGGAAGACACAGAGGTCATCACAGATGGAGAGTGCGGTCAACTCCGAGATGCGGCGAGCCGAGGTAATAGCTACCAGAAAGGCAACTTTGCATGTTAAAAGCTAAAGGCTGGTTGTCCGCAATGGTTCGTAAGGAGCAGCTGTGAGGGCATTGAGAACGATGGAGAGGTCCCAAGTCGGGTACCTATGTAACACCGGAGGACGTAAGTTAGTAGCGCCTCGTAGAAAACGGTGAATCACAAGGTGTTGAGCCAATGAAGATAATGAGTAAGTATCGAGGAGATCGCTGCCACCTGCCTTTGTAAAGTGTTAGGGGAAAGACCTTTGGAAAGACCCTCCTGCAGAAACATCAGTATATTGACAATCGAGGTTTGGAGGGGTTGAACCTCGTTCCGATCATACCATGTGCAAAAAGCCCGCCAGGTGGCCGAGTAAATGTGATCCGTTGAAGGCCTCCATGAAGCCTGAATGGTACAGATTACATCTGCAGGTATGTTGGCCTCTCCTAGTGCACACCGCTCAACCGCCAAGCAGTCAGACGGAGCCACGCCAAGTCCGGATGCGACAGAGCCCCTTGAATCAGTGCACCCTCCAGTTGAGATAGTTGCCAAGGCGGGGCTACAGACAACGCCACTCGGTCCACAAACCAAGGTCTGCGTGGCCAATGCGGAGCCACCAGGATGACCTCAGCCTGTTCCATTAACAACTTCCTAATCACCTGGGAAAGAAGGGACACCGGAGGAAACGCATAGAGAAGCCCCGGGGGCCACGGGGAATGGAGAGCGTCGATGGCCTCCGCCTGAGGTGACGGGTATCATGAGGTGAAGCGCGGAAGCTGAGCATTTTCCGAAGTGGCAAAGAGGTTGATCACTGGAGTCCTGAAACGAGCCATGACCTGGCGAAAGATGAACGGGTGAAGTCACCACTCCGCGTGATCCAGGCGCTGACGGCTCATCCAGTCCGCTTGAGTGTTAGCTACACCCGAAATGTGTTCTGTGCATAACAAGGCGAGGTGAGCTTCCGACCACACTCCCAGCCACAACGCCTCCGACATCAGAGAGCGAGATCTCGTGCCCCTTTGGCGATTGACATGGGCCTTCACCGTGATATTGTCCATGAGGACCAGGACACGGGAGCTGGAGACGAGATGATGAAAGGCATGGAGGGCCAGGAATATCGCCCGCAGTTCCAGCCAGTTGATGAGGCGACAGGCATCGGCGTTGTTCCAGATGCCCTGAGCAACTTGGCCCAGGCAATGGGTCCCCCAGCCCTGGGGACTGGTGTCCGTTGTTACCACCACTCTCTGCGGGTCGAAAAAAAGAGAACCTCGGGAGATTGCTGGAGACCGCCACCACCCCAGAGACCTAATCACCTTCCTAGGAATGGGGACCTTCGTGAGGAAAGTACCTATGCTCGCCCTCTGGAATGGCAGGAGGAACCATTGCAGATCCCGGGAATGCAGCTGGACCCATGGAACAATCAAAATGGCGGAAATCATTTTGCCGAGGAGCTGGGATAAGACAAGGGGAGACACTACCCTAGTCCGGGCAACAGAATCAATGAGGGACCTCAAACTAGTCTGACGGCCACGGGAAAGATAGACTCTCCCTTCCACGGAATCAATCAGAGCCCCAAGATGGAGCAACCGAGTGGTAGGGACCAGATGGCTCTTCTCCAAGTTAATGGAGAAGCCACAGGCAGCCAGAGTCTGCAGAGTGAGGTGCAGGTCAGAAGCCGCTTGCTGATGGGTAGACGACAAAATTAGAATGTCGTCTAAATAACATTGTAGAGAAATAGATTTAACCCTAAGGGAAGCTGCCAAAGCAGCCAGTACCTTGGTAAAGGTACGAGGGGCAGATGAAAGGCCAAAGGGCAAGGCCCGATACTGGTAATGGTGCCCCCCATAGCAGAACTGAATGAACCTCCTTTGAGAGGGAAAAATGGGGATATGGAGATAGGCCTCGGTGAGGTCTATGGAAGAGAGGAGATCACCCCTCCAAACACCGTCAAGGATAGACTTCAAAGACTGCATTTTAAATTTGCGGTATGCAACATACCGGTTGAGACGCTTAAGGTCCAGAATCGGTCTCCACCCCACCCCCCCGACGACTTAGGTACAAGAAAAACATGGGAATAAAATCCCGTACCCTGTTCAATCACGGGCATAGGTTGGATAGCCCTAATTGAAAGGAGATGCTGAACCACCAAGTCCATAAGGGACTGTCTCTCAATGGAAGAAGGAAGCGGACAGCACACAAAGAACGGCGGAGGAGTGGAGAGAAATTCAATGGCCAAACCAGATCGCAAGGTGGCCAAAACCCATCTATTCGAAGTGGAACCCTCCCAAATAGGGGCAAAACGGGCCAATCTGCCCCCTATGGGAGGACCCGGAATGCAGTTAACGATGGCGCATGGAGAAATGACCTCCTCCCCCTCAAAAGGGCCGTTTGGAGGCAAAATTCCTACCTCTGGACGCCTTATCTTGAGTGCCGCGCTTCCTAGGCTAGAAGCTACCCTGAGCTCTGTGAGGCGGAACTGGGAAGTGAGACCCGGCGTAAGAATGAGGGTGAGGTCAGGAGGAATACGGATGGAATCTAGGCTCCCCTCTCCGGAAAACGGTAGGGAGGACCTTCTTTTTGTCCTTTGTCTCCGTAAGGAAGGCGTCCAGGGGTTCACCAAAGAGTTTCGAACCAGAAAAAAGTACCGATGTTAGCCGCCACTTATGCCTGGCATCGGCCTGACAGTGGCAGAGCCAGACTAGGCACTGGGCAGTAACCGCGGAGGCCAGAGCCTTGGATGTGAAACGGGCCATGTTTAAAGTAGAGTCCACTGAAAGTTGAGAAGCGGCGATGATCTTATTCAGGTCTTGGCGAATACGCACATCCTCAGTGAAGAGAGATTCCTGCAAATGGTGGAGCCAGAGCAGGGTAGTCCGGTTAAAGAAAGATGCTGTGACCGCCAAATGTATGGCCCAGGCGGCGGCCAGATGAGCTCGCTGGAAGACTTGTTCTGGTCGGCGCTCCTCAGGACAGAGGCCTTCATCCGGAGATCCGGGAACCAGGTTATGTGACAGGAGGGCTGCCACCGGAGCGTCCACAACAGGGACCTGGAGCATAGAAGCTAAATCCATCGACACATTAAAATTCTGGCAGTCCGACGAAGACAGGGACAGCGTCAAACCTGGAGAAGACCATTGACAGCGGATAATGTCCAGAAAGAGAGGAGTAATTAAGATTTGTTGTGGTGTCGACACCCAAATCTGCCGGAGGCGAGGCTATCACTGTCACGAGAGGCTCAGCTGTAGCAGTCACAGCTGGGGAAGGCACAGATGTCAAGTCCGAAGCCACAGGAGGCACCGAGCCCAACAAGGCATTAGGCTGGATCAAAAGCGGACAATCGTGCAGGGATACCTGGTCAGGTAGAGCCTGAGAATCAGGAGTCGACATAATACGAGAGGAGGCGGTGGAAACCTCCTGTCCTGAAGCCTGTCGACAGCTCGCCTTAGCACAGAGCTTAGTGAGCACTCGATCCCTGTGAGCCTCGGTCTTACAATGAGCGAGAGCGGGCCTGGAAGACGCAAAGTCCGGCTCCCTCCTGGCAGAGCCACCTTCATCCTGTTCATGGGGGCTCCCTGAACGTCCTGCCTTTCGGCCATGTTTGGACTTATGAGACGGCTTGGGCATCCTGCAATCACACAGTTGCAAATTCAAACAACAAACGCTGCCAGGGAAAGTAGAAACCTGATGTGGTACAGGCCAAAACCTGGGGACCAGAGCAGCGGCACCAGTAGAAGAGAAGGGCGAGTGCAACACCCCAAGAAATAACACTCAGGTGGCACAGGCCAAAGCCTGAGGCCTAGAGAAAGAGGCAGTAGGGTCAACAGGGCAATAGAACTGTCGAAGTTGGGATAAAGCTCACGTGATTAACAGTCACTGTGGAAAAGCCCTGCAAAGGGGGAGCGTGCAAGCTCCACAACACACACTTGCCTCGTTAGACGGCTCAGGAAACGGCCGCAAATGCAGAAGCATGCAAAGCTCCACAAAAAATTCGCTCGCGTCACTGAGTAGCCAGGGCGGCTTAGAACGGGAGCGCAAAGCTCCACGAAGGTCCCTCCAAGATCCCGAAGTGAAGCAGGCTCCGTCTGCTAGAACCGCCAAAATGCAGCGTTGGAATGCTGGGCGGGAGATTCAAATAGTTGACAGGCCGACTGAGCGGCAAGCGAGCCGCGCGCCAAGCCGTCAAAGCGCGGGAATCCCCAAGGCGACAAGAGCCGCGCGCGCCGGTGTGTATACGTAGGTGGGAGCGCGAAGCTCCACAAGCCGGCTCGAATGGAGAGGCGACTGCCGCGTCCAACCGCTCGGCACCTGCAAGGGGATAATTTATCTTCTATACCCAGGCGCTGCAGCCACTAACACTTACGAGACAAAATGGCCGCTCGTAACTGAAGTAGGGAGCGTGTGAGCTCCACAGACCGCTCGAGAAGGGAGGTGAGGACAGAATCTGAGGGAAAAAGTCCCCAAATGAACAATCACGCCACCCGAACTCAATAACGAAGTCCCGTGCAGGGGAGAAAAATAGGGAAAAAGGAGGGAAGAAAAAAACTCCTCCCCCTCCAGAAGCGGCAAACTGGTACTGGGCAACGAAAACTCAGAGTCCACAAATAGAATCGGAATCCAAAAACGCAGTCCAAAGAACGATCCAAAGTCAAACCAGAATCACAATCAGAAGGAGAAGAGAAACATGGAAAAACCGAGAACAAGGAGAAATTGCTAGAGAATCAGTCCCACACGCCTGTCTAGGCTGACAGACTGAGCCAAAAGCTAGGTCTGCCCAGTAACAAGGGCGGGACTTAGCAATTTTGACAGGCTCAGTCTATCAACCTAACAGACGAGCACACCCCATCCTGGCTGCTGTCTCCACCCACAATGGAGAATTGTCCGTGTATTATTTCTTATATGTCTATTTGGGAAAAATCCATTTTGATCTGAATCAATAATTTCATTTAAGATTTTTTTGGCAACACCGTGTTGTCACTCTGGAAGTCCTCTGTAGAATTTTATGTATATGTTCATATATGTATATATTCTGTGAAAGACCATAATAAAGTTTACTACTAATTGTGTAATTTCATACTAACATTTAATATTAATAGTACATTTCATCCTCAGATTTCATCTCTTAATTGTAGTCAGATTGAAGACCTCATGGCTGAACAATTTTGCCTAAGTCAAAATTGTCACTTTATTTCATCAACTTTCCATTACATATTCCAGCTCCTGCTGATCTAGCAGTTCAAAAGGTGACTGCAAATAGATAGAGGGTACCATTTCAGTGGGCAACTTAATGGCGCTTCAGAAGGAACCCTCAACTGGGCATTCCCTGAGCAACGGTGATGTCCCCAAGCTGATACTTTCGCTAAGGAAGCGCTTTGATGCTTCTGACATGATAGTATCAACTTCCTGTTGAAGAGTTCTAGAAAACTTGAGATATTGCAAAACTTTTAGCATCTTAATGAAGACCTGAATTCTTACTTTGATTTGATTTTTAAATGTAAAAAGAGAAAGCCAAAGACTAAGAAACAATGTCAAAATAAAAAAGGTAAAGAATCATAATATAGCATTTTAAAGAATTGTTAGAAGAGACAAGAAGCAGGATTACAACACCTATAAAACTATTGCAGACGGAAAGAGGTATAGAAAAATAAGAAATGTCTTCCAAAAATGGTCTGAACTCAGAAGGATCAGGTCTTAAAATTGTATGCTAATGCACAGCAATTCATTCAAAGAAGATGAAACAAAGAGGAATATGGCAAACAATAGAATAAAACTCAGTAAAGATCCTAACCAAAATATACCAGCAAAATTGCAAATCATAAGAATACCACAATTACCAATAAATTGGAAGAGTTTAGTCATACCAATATCAAAGAAACAAGACACCTGGCTGATACTGCTAAAATTTGATGACTTAGCCCAACTTCATTTCCACTGATGTTTGACAGACAGGCAAGCCACTTGTGGATGAGCCTTGTAACTAATTAAAAGAATAATTCTAATTTGGCAGCAAACATGATTTTGGCCACCACTTTTGGCTCATTTTTTATTCAGAATCTATTAATGAAATATTCTGTATTCCCTTTTGATATTGTGTTTTACATTAATAATAAATATTGTCATTGGCAGAACTGTCATTATTTTTCTCTTTATAGTATGATGGAACACAGTAGAAACAGATCACAGAATTGTATAGAAATTCAGAATTCAATGGAATAAAGTAAAATGCAATTACTGTAGTTTTCGGAGTATAAGACGCACCTTTTTCCTCCCTAAAAAGGGGTAAAAATTTAGGTGTGTCTTATAAACCGAATGTAGCCCTGCCCACCCACTACCCCCCACCCTTTGGCCTGTGCCTCACAGCAGTTACATCCTTGCAAGCAAACAGCAAGAAAAAACAGCTCCTTTCAGCTTCAGCACAGCTTAATTAGCACAAGTTGATTAGATCGGCCTCCCAACTCTCAACTGATTTGCTCTCAGCTGTTTTGAGCAGGGCTCTGCTGCTTGCTGCAAAGAGGTAAATTGCTGGAGCAGATTTTTTTTCCCTTGTACTAAACAAGCTATGCTGAAAACGAAAATGAAAGTAAAGTAGGCTGTTTGCTGTTTGCTGCAAGGAGGCAAAATTGCTCAGAGGCAGAGACAGAGGAAGATTTCTTTTTCTTCTTTTCCTCACCAAAAAAGGTAGGTGCGTTTCATACTCCAGTGTGTCTTATACTCCAAAAAATACAGTACTCTATTCAAGATAAATAAAAATACTTTTTTAATCATGCTGCTCTGAAATCCAGATTGACTGTTTCATAATGCAATATATATCAAATTATAAATTCAATATATTATCAAATATATATATCAATATACAGAATCTTTATGTATGCGAATCTGGAACTTAATTTCTTCTGAAGTATTCACCTTTTCAGTATTTTGGATATCAAAACAATTTGCAGTAAATTTCTCCATATGCATGCTATGGCTCTTGAATGTACATTGGTGTAACTCCTATAAAATGCACTGTACATTTGACATATCAAAACTAATTGTTGAGTTTATGAACCCGATTGATTATCTGCCATCAAATTGAGGTCAACTCGTAGGGGTTACATCAATCACTTTCAATATCATGATCTGTACCTGTCTCTGATCCTTCAGGCTTTCCAATAGTGCAGAAGATAACTTATGCCTTTTAGGCAACCACAGGATAACAGTAAAGAACACATTCCAGACTAGAGACTTGTTAGAATAGCCAAGAAGGTCTTGGAAAAAATATCCAAATGCCATGATATACAAACAAAGATCAGAATAATGTAGATAATAATATTCTCTGTGACACTGCATTAAAATGAACATTGCACAAGAGTATCAACACTTATGATATTTTGGTTTAAAGAAATTTCCAGAGCATGTATAGCCAAGAAAACACAAACAAACAAATGGATCATATAACAAATCAATCCAGGCTGAATTCGTCATACTTTAGATATAGAATGTGAAGCAAGGTAGATGAACTCAATTACAATTACAATGAGTTCATACAATAGATCAGTGGGTCTCAACCTTCCTAATGCCGCAACCCTTTAATACAGTTCCTCTTGTTGTGGTGACCCCCAACCATAAAATTATTCCTAAAACCATTGAAAATATGTGTTTTCGGATGGTCTTAGGTGACCCCTGTGGAAGGGTCATTCGACCCCCAAAGGGGTCCCGACCCACAGGTTGAGAACCACGGCAATAGATGAACTCAATATTACTACCTGTAATGTATATTACAGGTAGTAATATTTATTTATTTATTTTATTTTATTTTATGCAATTTATATGCCGCCCTATCTCTGAGGACTCAGGGCGGCTCACAATGGTAAAATGCATAGTTCCTTATTAAAAATGATATAAAATGATATAAAATTAAAATCCAATTTAAAACAATTTAAAACTCATTAAAAAACCCTCATCAGTCCATGCTACAGAACAACCAGGTCTCCAACTCGTGGCGGAATGAGCGAAGGTCAGGGACCATCTGGAGCTCCAAAGGAAGTTGGTTCCAGAGAGTGGGTGTGCCCACAGAGAAAGCTCTCCCCCTGGGGGTTGCCAGCCGACACTGTCTGTCCGATGGCACCCTGAAGAGGCCCTATCTGTGGGAATGCACCGGGTGATTGGGGATTGTCGCGGGCTGCAGGGGGTCCGACAGATATCCCGGGCCTAGGCCATGAAGGACTTTATAGGTGATAACCAGCACCTTGAACCTCACCCAAAGGGCAACCGGTAACCAATGCAAGCAATGCAGGAGGTGTGTAACACAGGAGTGTCGGAACGCTCCCATCACAACCCGCGCAGCTGCATTCTGCACCAGCTGAAGCCTTTGAGTGGTCTTCAAGGGCAGCCCTAAGTAGAGGGCATTGCAGTAGTCAAGATGGGAGGTGACTAGCGCATGAGTAACGGTGCATAGGGCATCTTGGTCCAAGTAAGGGCGCCACTGTTGCACAAGGTGAACCTGAGCAAATGCCCCCCTGGTCACGGTCGTCACATGGTCTTCCAGAGACAACCGTGAATCCAGAGGACATCCAGGTGGTGAGCCCTATCCACAGGGGGTAACACCTCATCCCAGATGGTCAACAATGGAATATCTCGATCGGACCAAAATGCCGGTACCCACAGCCACTCGGTCTTTGCAGAGTTGAGTCGAAGTCTGTTCCTCCCCATCCAGGTCCATACCACTTCCAGGCAACGAGACATCACATCAAGGGCATCACTAGACTGGTTTTGGGTAGATATAAAAAGCTGGGTATCATCAGCGTACTGATGACACCGCACTCCAAAACCACAGATGATCTTCCCAAGCGGCTTCATATAGATGTTGGAGAGGCGAGAACTGACCCCTGGGGCACCCCACAAGTGAGGGGCCTCATAGCGGACCTCTGCCCCCCTGCCAACACTGCTTGCGTATGACCCGAGAGATAGGAGGAGAACCACCGTAAAACGGTGCCTCCCACTCCCAACCCATCGAGCCGTTGCAGCAAGATACCATGGTCAATGGTATCAAATGCCACCGAAAGATCCAAGAGAACCAGAACAGAGGAATATCCCCTGTCCCGAGCCCTCCAAAGATCATCCACCAGTGTGACCAATGCCGTCTCCGTGCTGTACCCCAGCCTGAAACCCAATTGGTATGGATCCAGGTAGTCAGTATACTCCAGGGCCAATGGGAGCTGCCGTGCCACCATGCTCTCAACAACCTTCGCAACAAAGCGAAGTTTGGAGACCAGACGAAAGTTGTCCAATATGGTTGGATCCAAGGCAAGTTTCTTGAGGAGGGGTCTCACCACCACCTCTTTCAGGGCAGCAGGGAAGATCCCCTCTTCCTGCCTGGATCCAATCCCCCTCTCCAGTCACCTCTCGAGCCGCATAAGCTAACCAGGAGGGACATGGGTCCAGTACACATGTGGTGGCACTCAGCCTTCCCATGATCCTGTCCACTTCCTCAGGGGTGACAGGATCGAACTCTTCCCAGATCCCAAGACCAGTTGCCTCGTCACCGTCAGACCCTGCCCAGTCAGAGTTCAGACCATCCCAAATCCAAGCGATCTTGTACAGCAGATGCTGACTCCTTGGTGCATCCCCACGAAGGGTCCTCCCCCACCCTCCAATTTAGGAGGGAGCGGGACACCCTGAACAGGGCGGCCAGGCAGTTATCTGCGGATGTGATGAGGGCGGAGAAGTATGCCCGCTTCACTGCCTCCATCGCTGCCAGATAGGATCATGTGAAAGATCTCAACTGGGAACGGTCAGATTCAGAATAGCTACCTCTCCAACCGCTCTCTAGGCCTTTCCTATGGCGCTTCATCACCCGGAGCTCCTCCGTGAACCAAGGAGCCAACCGGGATCTGCATTGAGTCAGAGGCCACAAAGGCATGACACAGTTGAGTGCCCCAGAGGCCGCCTTTTCCCAGGCATCCATCACAGCCTCGACCAGGGCATGGGAGGGGGAGAAAGGTATTGTCCCAAGCTCCATCTGGAATGTCTCCGGGTCCATCAGGCACCTGGGGCGGAACCAGATGGTCGGTCCCACATCCCAGCGGGGAGGGGGGGGGGTTTGGCATTCTGGAACCCCAACCGCAGGACATGATGATCGGTCCATGACAGGGATGGATAACTGGTGCTCCACTACCGAGGTCATCGTGCCACTGTTCCGAGATAAAAACAAGATGGGGGTGTGCCCCCCTCATGAGTCAGGCCCTGAATTATCTGGGTCAGGTCCATGGCTGCCATGGAAGCCATGAACTCCCGGGACACGCCCGACACTCCACCCAGGGACGGCAGATTAAAGTCCCCCAGAACAATAAGTCTAGGGAACTCAACCACCAGCCCCAAGAGAGCATCGAGCAGCCCGGGCAGGGCCGTTGATACGCAGCTGGGAGATAGGTACGTAATCAGCAGGCCCAACTGCCCTTGCGGATCCCATCTCATAAGTAGGGATTCACACCCGTCTATCTGAGGAAAAGTGACCTCCCGTGGGCCAAGGGACTCCCTAATAACAACCGCCACTCCCCACCCCTACCCTGGGCCCTCAGCTGGTATAGCACCCAAAAACCTGGTGGGCAAAGATCGATCAGAGGTACCCCTGCCTCTGAGCCCAACCAGGTTTCCGTAATGCAAGCCAGGTCTGTGTTCTCCTTCTCAATCAACTCATGGATGAGGGGAGCTTTGTTACCACAAACCTGGCATTAAAATAAACCAGCCTAAGCCCAGGGACCCTCTCTCTCAAACCGCCGGGCAGTCAGACAGAACCAAAAGGAGCGTGCCACCGCTCAAAGATAGTGGGGGCATGCTCCTAGATACCGATATGGCCCTTTGTTCATCCACCTGCCTCCATTCCCAATCGCAACCGGAATCAAAGTCCCCACCCTCTCCCTCGGGGCGCCATTGGGCCCTGTCCCCGCTCTTATGCCAATATTATTATTAGAAGAGTTGGATTCATAATGATTTAGTGAAATCCTTTTGGATACATATGTTCAAATGAAATTCTGACAGCCATCTGTCAGAAATATTTAAATTTGAGTTTTGGGATTAAGGTGTAGTTGGATTTTGTTATTCCTACTGCAATTTTACACAGTCCTGCTAATATGCTATAGTTTACTCTGGAGTAGTTTCAATGTTACTTTTTTACTTGTTTCAATTAGTCAAAGTAGTTTACAACAGTGGTGGGTTGCTGCCGATTCGCACCAGTTCGCAAGAACTGGTAATAAAAATTTGTAGTAGTTCAGAGAACCGGTAATAACATTGGCTGGCCATGCCCCCGAACTGGTTCCCGGCCGGGTCGCTGCTCACTTACCCCACCCATCTCATAAGAGGCTTTTTTTTTTACTTTTAAAAGCATTTTTTCTGTAATCTCTTCGGCCGAAAAAATGCTTTTAAAAGTAAAAAAAAAAGCCTCTGATGATCGCACGGCTCAGCTAGGATCATCAGAGGCTTCTAAAAGCATTTTTTTCTGCAACCTCTTAAAGTTATAGAAAAAATGCTTTTAAAAGTAAAAAAAAAGTTGGCCACGTCCACCCAGTCACATTACCCCCAGGAAGCCATGCCCACAAAATAAGCGATGCCCACAGAACCAGTATTAAAATTTTTAGCATCCACCGCTGGTTTACAACATTTAAAGTAAAAACATTTAAGTTTTAACACAATGTATCATACAATTGTTTCTTTTAACCAATTCTTTTCTGTCAAATGTGTGGTCATATGCCAATACTGCGTAAGATAACCATTCAACGGGACACTTATCTTTCTTTATTCTAGGATAAAAATAAACATGAATTGTCCTGTAGCACCAAGAACAGAAATGGGTGGTGGTTGTGAAAATTAAGGAAAACAAAATGAATATAATTTTTGCTCACCATGAAGTCTTTCTCTGTATTTCTCTACAGTTACTTTAAACCTTTCAAAAAAGGAGCCATGGAATATAAACATTTAAATGAAAAAAAGAGTTGAAAGAATCGCTTCTTTAGAGGTCAATAAAGCTGTTGGGTTAATGAAGTGTCCCAAAGTAATCTATTTCAATTTTATCTGCTACCTTTAGTAACTATTATTATTTGGATTAGTGACACAATTTTATTGTAAACCATGTAATAAAAAGATATAACAATTTGCCTTAGAATGACTAATAGAACAAAATGAGAGGAGGGGGGGAGAGAATACTGTAAATTATATTTGTCACCCTTAAGCAAAGGTAACTCACAAGTCCTTGCCCCAAAAGGTATCATACAGTTTCAATAAACTGGCTGATTCAACAGAAAATTATCTTCTTATAAAAGAAAAGCTACTGTTAAACTATGATGTTTGAATTTTTTTATGTAGACAAATTCTGAAATTATTTTATTTATTAGTTCAAAAATTCCATTTGAGTAGTAACTAGTATTATTCGCTCAATGTTTCATTTTAAAGAATCAGATGAAAAGAATATGTCAATATGCTTCTTAGAAATGCATAACAGCTACTAGATTCTCTTTCAGTTACATTAAACCAGTGCCACTATATTTTATTTTGTTTCTCAGTCAAGTCATATTTCCTCTTCATATCAGTGAAGAAGAATTTGATAAGATATTCTCAGGATAAAGATTTTTATCCGTGCTTAATTTCTGAATGTAGAAATCATTCAAAAATAAGAGAAAGCCACTGAAACTATTTCTGAAAAATCTAAAGAGATACAACAAATTATTATCAGTGTAAGAGTAGCCTAGAAACTATAGATCAGAGCTGTCAAACTCCCAGTCTGTAGGCTGGATGCATCAGATGCTGGCCATGCCGACACCTGGTTTAGCGAAGGGGGAAAAATTCCCAATATGTCATGTGACACTGCCGTGACAATGTGAGTTTGACACCCCTGCTATAGATGTTGGAAGAATATGCACGGATATTTTTAGAATTTAATTGCGTTTCACCTATATGAATGAGCATACCATTTCCCCCAAAATAAGACATCCCCTGATAATAAGCCCAAACGGGCTTTTAAGCGCATGGCAATAAGGCCAATTATTTCAGGATTCAAAAAAATATAAGACAGAATCTTATTTTCGGGCAAACACGGTATATGTTCTTAAAAGTCCTGGGATGTACTACAGGGATGAAGTTTCAGAGTCAGTGTCACAGAACAAAAGATACTACCAACTGCCACTCCTGCCAGATCAGCTATGAAGTATGGAGAGATGGTTCCCATACTGTAAGTAACATGACTTGAACATGACAATCACCACATTGAAATCACACAACAAACCTATACAATACCTATCCTTGCCACCGCATTCAACACCAATTTGTCAGACTCCAAAACCAGAAAGAAACATTGAGATTCGTCTAAGCATTTTCCTTAGGTGTTTGTCTCCTATACACAGTAATCTTACCAAGCTAAAGCATAGAATCAGTGAGTTTATAATTCAAGTATATAACATTTCTTAAAGAAACAGCTTCTAAGTAGTAAAAATTTGTAGTAGTTTGGAGAACCGGTAATAACATTGGCTGGCCACGCCCCTGAACCAGTCCTCGGCCTGGTTGCCGCTCGCTTACCCCGCCCACCTCATTCAGAGGCCTTTTTTAAATTTTATTTTTAAAAGCATTTTTTCTACAACCTCTTCGGCCAAAAAAATGCTTTTAAAAGTAAAAAAAAAAAGCCTCTGATGATCGCGCAGATCTTCAGAGGCTCCTGAAAACATTTTTTCTATCTCTTTGGCTTTAAGAGGTTGCAGGAAAAAAATGCCTTTAAAAGCCTCTGGTGATCCCAGCTGTTGCCTGATTGTCAGAGACTCCTGAAAGCATTTTTTTCTGCAACCTCTTAAGGTTGTAGAAAAAAAATGCTTTTAAAAGTTAAAAAAAAAGTTGGCCATGCCCATCCATTCACATTACCCACCAAGCCATGCCCACAAAATAAGCCATGCCCACAGAACTGGTAGTAAAAAAAATTAGAATCCACCCCTGCTGACAACCTCCATCTCAGAAAGGTAAAATTCTTGTAAACTGATTTTGAACAGATGGTTGACTTCTTGTGCATTTCATGGAAAAGCTGAAAATCTTTTCTCAAGTGATATAATTCACAGTTTACATAAGAAGAAATGAAAACTAGATCTTTTTTACCATTTAACTTATCTGCCAGTTTTAAGAATTTCAGAATAATGAACTAATATTAAAAAGCAAGAAGCCAGCTATGCAGTGTCCTTAAACACCAGAATGTACTTGGGAACAAAAAAACAAACCATCCTCTAAGAGCAATTTAAATATGCATAATCTAGACTCATCTGCATTACACACTCTGTATAATGCACTCCTCATGAATGACCTTTTACTGTTAAATTGAGATTAACACAACTCTTATTATCTACTTCAGAAAATAGCAATACTTACATTGTTATCTACTGCTGTCTTGCACTGCAAAAGCATCGGTGAAACTATCTGGGTAAATAAATAATGTTATATAGATATCAGCTACAATAACTATAAATATTTGTCTAGCTGAGAAGTCAAAAAAAGAAATAATAAATATATATTTTATACTAGTGAAGATATCGCCTAATTTTACTGAGCATAAAAACTATTTTCTGAACCAGGGGACAAATACACTAAGTTGATCATTCAAAACCTATGACAGCTTTTCCTATCAACTCCTAACGCAGCTTTTTGTAGTAGAAATAAATGGGAAAAATATAATAGTGTAAATATAGTGTAAAATAATATAAATATTGACTAATATAAATAGGAAGACAGAACCTACCAAATAAACAAGAGACAAAAAATTAAAACTTTATTGACAGAATTAGTAAAATTGGAGCAATAAAATAAAGTTATTTATAACTAGAAATGATTGTCGTGATGATATATGTAATGAATCAGTTATTGTGATGTAAAGTATATGCAGTAAAACAAAAAATGATAAAGGAATGTTTTTTTTAAAAAATATTTGATTCTGTTGTCTTCTGACAATTCACTTTCACTGGAAATATAGAAACACAATTGCATTTTATTTATAACTAAAATTATACAAAAGTGAATTTAGTGACTTTCACTATATCAAAGTTGATATAGTAATACTTTTTAACTGTAGCTATATCAATTAATTGTTTTAGATAAAAAATGTCTAAATAAAAGATGCTACATTTCAGCAATCCCATGAAACTAAAGTCATGCACATAAGGCTTGCAATGCTACAAACTAATTTGCTGCTTACAAAAGAAATAACTTTGTTTTCATGTAATATAAATATTCTTATAAAAATAATACAGACCTTAAAAACAACTTGAATGAAAATATATTAAAACTGTGGATTCCGCTCTTTGACCTATTCCAAATATAATTTTTGATTGGAACAATTCTACTCAGGAGGGCACTTTTATTAGCATAACACTTTACTTGGAAGAAATATTTAATAACATCCAATAGTCAATGGGCTTCTTTCCATGTCTCAATAGGTAGTTCTACATCAGTGGTGAAATCTGAACCGGTTTACTAGTCGCACATGTGCCAAATGTGTGCTGTGTGCGCACATGCACAGTGCACACCAAACACAAGTTACGTGTGTGCACAGTGCACACCAAAGGAAGACTTGGGAAGGTAAGTAGAACAGCCACAATGGGGGGAGGGGTGATCAGCTGTGGTGTGCTTGGGAACCTTTAAAAA
The DNA here is from genome assembly GCA_012654045.1 of Ptyas mucosa. NCBI lineage: Eukaryota > Metazoa > Chordata > Lepidosauria > Squamata > Colubridae > Ptyas > Ptyas mucosa. The sequence continues at coordinate 4,230,090 of WNWU01000007.1, read as the reverse complement.
AATTTTTTTAAAGCATTTTTTACTACCGGCTGCGGCAAATAAGTAGTAAAAAATGCTTTAAAAAAGTTAAAAAAAAGAGGTTCCAATGATCGCGCAGCACAGCTGTGATCGTCGGAGCCTTTTTAAAAATACTTTTAAAAAGCTTCTTTACTACCTATTCGCCCAAGCCGGTTGTAAAAAAATACTTAAAAAGTAAAAGAAAAAGTTCAGCTGAGAGATACATGATCATCGGAACATTTTTTTTTTTACTTTTTAAAGCACTTTAACTACCGGTTCCAGAGAATGAAACTACCTGAAATTATTATAATTGCCCTATCCATTCTGGATTTAAGTGATAAGAGCACTTATCAACAAATTCAACAAATTATTGCACACCTCAACGACTGCTTTTATATATAAGAACACATTTGCATCAGTTTCAAACATTTCTGGCTATTTTAAAACTTTTAAAAGTCCTCAACTTTGTCCAAATGACTAAAATACTGCTATAGGTGTGCACTTTTACATACACCCTCCCCTCTAAATGATGCAAACGAAGCACAGTGCTCCAAAATAAAAATCAGATTGGACATTATATTTTGGAACACTGCACTTTTTTGCACTTTTCCCCCCAGAAAATAATATTCAATTTTATATAAAAGTGCACACCTATGTACACATATTTCAGTTTTTAGATGGCAAAGTAAAAGTAGAACTGCCAATGCATAAAAATCCTTGATTATTAAAGGAAACACTAAGAATATTGATTCTGAATTCTAGAGTATTCCTGTTGCTTTTTTGCAGCAAAAACAACTAATACATGTTTTGGCAGACCAGAGGCTACTATACCATTTAGCTTTATCTTGCTTCACCCATGGTTGCAATAAGAATTGTAAATCCTGAGGGAAGAAGAAAATTAAGTATAGAAAGTACAGGCAGTGGTAACTTTTTTATTAACAGTGGCCTTTTGCAACATCATTCTAGGAAATAATAGGATTATTCTCATACAAATGAACTGGGGGGAAAATAAATGTGTGATTACTCCCCTGGATGCTTTCCCAGATGCCTCTCCAGATGTTAGTTCAGAGGAAGATAAGCCAGGTCCAGGCTCATCATGAGGGGAGACCAGTGGTGGGTTGCCCCAGTTTGGATCAATTCACAAGAACCAGTAGTAAAACCAGTGGGAGGTTCTGCCCACTGACCTAGATGTCATTAAAGATGATCTGCACATGCGCAGAAGAGTGCACAGGGACATGATGCAAACTGGTAATAAAGATAAGTAGAACCCACCCCTGGGGGAGACAGCTGATGGCCCTGAGGTAGGAGCTGTGAATCCAAGTGAGGAGGAGCGATCAATGGAAGAGCAATCTAACAAGCAGCTGCCTCAGGGTGATTTGGCTGATGCACAGATACAGCAGGACAGCCCTGAGGCTTTGGGTGGAGAAAGCATGCAGCTGTAGCCAATCACTGATGAAAACGAAGAACTGCCTTCTCAGCCTGATTCGAGAACATGCAAAGAGAAAAGGCAGGCGAAGCAAAGTTCAACCCAACTATCCACAAGGTGGTAGTCTTACCCCTCTTGATGGGCAGTGCAAGAGGCTGGTTGTTTAACACAGCAGACAGATGAAAATGATGCAATGTGTTTGCTTCCTAGCTGTGTGTTCCTTGATTGTTGTGTTTTCTGCCTTGCTTCAGACTGACATTGTGCCTTGATTTTGGATTGTGCTTCCTGGACTCTACACTTTTGTAAGTGTATCACAAAGGTGCCACTCACTCAAAATAAGATGGGGCTGAACATTGACAGTGAACTTTCCTTACACCCTAAACTGGTGTATATTTGTGATTGCTGAATATATATGACAGAAATCTAGAACTAATTTCACTTACTGTATGTGAAAGTACCTTGGTTTCCCCTTCTATTGTCTTAAACTCTGTTATGCTATTTTGATCAAATCAAAATGATTGATTATCATTGATCTTAATGCTGATAAAATATTTTGCTACTCAGCAATTAGTAATAGGGTTGCTGTGTATTAAACCAAGCAGAAAGAAAACAGCAGGCTAATCAGAAAAGTCAACATTTATCCCAAGCTGTTGTCTTTCAGCCCCATGTTAAAAGCTAACCAGAGTTCACATTATTTCTCACCATGGGAATATCACAAAACAATCGTTTTTTGCTTGAGCAATTTTTGTTGGTTTAAAATTCCCTCATATCAAATTAGAACATGAAAATAACTTTATAATTACACCATCATTTTCAATAAATTTTAATTACTGAAAATGAAGCATGCCTTTTCCCCATTATGGAAGGTGAATGTTTTCTTCCACTCCTTCTGCTACAAAATATGGTAAACAATTTGGCAGCTTGTGCCTCTTAAAACCCTCAGATCACTGGAACATATAGTCCAATTAAAATATTTTAACTACATTAAAATAAATACAAATTGAAAGTCTTGAACTAATGGTCAGGTCTCTAATAGAGTATCTGAACCTTGTAAATCTTTAAAGTATAATTAGACAGTATTAAGTTTTTTTTAGTTGAAATTACAAATCTTTCATACTGAGAAAATCAGCAAGCTGCAGGATTTCTTCTATCTTGAGTTGGATAAGATTTTCATGGATAATTTAATATCTAATAACTTAATTTTATCTCATAAACTAAGATAAAATAAATAATATTTGAACAAAAACTATAACATTAACCCAAAGGACTTGTATTCCTTTACTACACAACTCCTCGGGAAATTATTTTCTTATATATGAAGTAGTTCTGTGATGGATGATGTTGCCAATACTTTTTGAAACACGAGACAAAAAGAACAAACAAAATACTCAAATTACATTCTTCAGAAATTATTATGTATCAAGAATGACATGAATAACTTTACTTTCTTTACTTAACCATTTATAATGTTCCTTGCACTATGTGTAATTATTAGCATGACAGTCATTGTTTTAAAAATATTTTAAGTATTCTTTCTAAGGAAGTCTTTCATTTGTAAAACCATACGTCACTTCTCATTTTGGACATTCTATTAAATAAATGAACACTGGAATAGAACTAAGAACACTGGGATAGAACTGGTCTCCTCCGGGTCCCATCAGCTAAACAATGCCGGCTGGAGGGCCCACGGGGGAGGCCCTTCTTTGTGGCTGCCCCAGCTCTCTGGAACCAGTTACCTTCTGAGGTCTGGACCATCCCCACCCTATTGGCCTTCCGAAAAGCGGTGAAGACCGCTTGGGGCCTGGGGCCGTTGATCTCGCTCTTGCGATCTGGCGAGATCCGACCATGAATGGTGTGAATGAGTTTTAATGTTTTTAATTTTAAAATGTTTTTAATAATGATTTTGAATGCATTGTGAGCCGCCCTGAGTCTTCGGAGAGGGGCGACATACAAATTGAATTAATAAATGAATAATAATAAATAAGAGATGCATGTGCTAGCATATAGTTCCTTTTTCCTTTTCTTTAGATCTTGACTTTAAAAAAAAGAATTTAGCTTCTAATCATTTGGGACCAGAATTCAAGTGTTTTAAGTGATTAGAGTGTGTCTTAAATATTTAAAGCATTGTTTTAAAAATAGGTATATATCTTTTTCTTTTTCAGTTTTAACAGCAGACACATGAATGGAGACAGACTATGGAAAAGATAATGTGCATGTTCCACATCACATGAAAACAGAAGAAGAAACCTAAGTAGTTTCCACAATACAATATTGACCACATACCCATCATTTTCCAGGAAACCACCATAAATCAGGTGGAAATTTTATTGATAGGAAACCAAAGAACTGTGGAATGAAATCAAAGGATATTAAGGATGTATATGAAAAAAACAAAAAACAAAGCAAATTGGGTATGATGAAATTGCCAAGATAAGAAAAGACAAATAATAATAATAGTAAGTCAAAACGAATGTCAAAGAACTTTAGAAGACAAAGAATCAGAATTACAACACCAATATTAATACATCTCAGTCCATTTTAGGATCACAACCAAATGTTATTTCTCCAATAATTAACAATCCATTTGCTATGTACTTTGCTTTATTTACAAGCTATTTTCCAAATATTTATTTGAGTCTCCTTCAATATGTTTTTTAAGACGTTCCTTTTGATGCCAGCTCAGCTCAGTCCAATCCTATATCCTATAAGACAAATTTTCCCACAGGAATCTAAACCAATATCTACTTTAAGCTTCTTATAAGCAATAAAGCTAACACAAACTGGACCCCAAACCATATTCCATAGATTCTGCTTGTTTAATATGATTGGTGCACTTCAAGTGCCTTCCCTTAGACAATACCACCTACAGGGCAAATGAAAAATGGCTCTGTGGCAGTGTCTGCCTTTTGAAACAGTATCCTCCAGAGATGTATGTGGCTCCTGTCCTATGCTATTCCAGACAACTTCAAAAACATGGTTGTTTTTCTAGAGCTTTAGAAAGAATGCTTGAGGAACTCCTTGGGGGTTTTGGTTGTCTTTATGTTTATAGTGGTATATGTAGCATGGTTTACCAAACTTATGTGGTCTTTTTCATTTTTTATTATTTCATGCCCTTTTTAAAATGTAAGCCACTCAGAGCCATCCTTAAGTGAGGCATCCTCTAAATAAATAAATAAATGCATTAATACAATTTTCCGGGTCTGGATTAGGGCATTAAATTTAGGTAACTTATAAGGCAGCATGAGAAATAATGATTACAGATACATCATACTTTTTATTATTAGTGTTTACAAGGAAAAACAAAACAAATCAGTACTTTCAAAACAAAAAAACTGTGTGCAGAATTTCTTTTAACTAGAATAATATATCTTCTGTAGAATAAACTGAAGAGAACAAAATATTAAAATAAAAGCAGAAAGCACTTCACATGTAGACATTGCAAATGCAACTATAGCACTGATAGCAAAAGAAAAATTTAAGAATAATTGATCAAGTGCAAAAAATATATATTTTCTAATACATGAAAGGTCAGCAAAAAGGTAACTAAAACAGAAATATTGATTTTTGTTCCTGTTGTGACACTCAATTTCTGTGATTTGTTAAGCCAGAATAGTGGAAGGCTACTTTTCATTTTCGTATCTAATATTGGATTGCTAATGTAGTTTATAGCTGCATCTTAAACAACATTATTTTCAGCACCAGTAATTTTTAATATGAAGGTTTATTTACACTCTGCATGCAATTTGTTTTAAAAAAAAGACAACAGATTCATTTTCTCAGGTAGTTTTAAAATCAGGACAGTTAATGCTGAAACAACATTCATATATCCCTAAGGAACTGATTTTTCATATCTGCTTTAAAGTTATACAGTTACATTAGTCCTACTTAGTCAGGAGCATGTTTCAAGGTGCGCCTACAGAGAACAACCTATACCTGTAAAGATGTACCTGTATTTCTACAGATGACTGAGAATAAGGTTTCAGACTTAACCATATATTCAAGGAATTGTTGATGAATTGAATTATTAGCATTGAATGAAAATGTCTTCCTAAATTAGATGTGACATTTGATGATTTTTTCATGAGGTAAGAGAATTGGTACTATTGCTAGCAATATTAAACTGCTCTTGGAATACTTTTTGAAAAAATGTGATCTCTCTTCAACAATGCTGTTTTATGGGTCTTTCCTGCTCCTCTAAGTATCAGTTAAAACATTTCACTATTATGGTTAATTATTTAATACAAATCCATATATCTCTGTGACTCCCCTCATTGTGAGCACAAAGTATCTGAAGCGTACCACCTATGCCACATGGCCCAGTGAGGGAGCGGCCTTCTCTACGCTGACTTCCTGAGCTCATCAAAGAGTAAGTAAGTGACTGAAGAATAGAAATCGGTAGCTAACAGAAAATTCATTAGTACCCCCTTGTTTATTTTTTAGTTGAATGCAAAAAAGAAAATATACTCTATTTAAAGAAGAATGAAATGTGATACACGTATAGCCTATAGAATTCTGAATCTTAAGCAATGAACCTAAAGAGTCTTTGAAGTTTGTAAAAGCATTTATTTTTTTATGTTCTATTAAAAATAATATTCATAATGATAAAAAAAATACTTCAAAACTCTAAAATCCCTCTTTATATTTGTTGGTAATGTTATAGTTTTTTTTTTAAATGAGGCTGAATTCACATGCACTAATAGTTTCCATACAGTTCAGAATGCATTTAGTATTTCCCGTAGCTCCGAGGGCCAGTCTGTTTTTGCCTGTAACTCCAAGGAAGTACCAGGGATTGGGATTTGCAGTGAAAGCAAATTGTAGAATGCCTTAGTATTTCCCATTTTATTTTGCCAGTAGTCCTTCTCAAGAAAAAAAGAGAAAAGAATGATCATCCTCTGTATCAAGCCTATCAAGAAAGGAATGGCTGTCTCTGTAAAGGTTGTAGATCAATATAGTAACTGGTTCCTTTCTTTGGAGAAACAAAATAACATTCTTCAAAAGCTTGATACAGTTTTTTATAACTACTTCAACTACTACTGACTTAGAGCCAAACAAAACTATACAATGAAACATTTCACAAAGAATCCCTTCAAGATTTCTGAGGCTTTCTGTTTATCTTTTAGGACAGTAAATATACCGAACTTAAACAGCCATAGCACTCAGCAGGCATTTCTAGAATCTAGTATACTGTGGGTTTTATTTGTTGTGTAGATTTGTGAATATTATAAATCTAATTATAAATAAAAACTTTTATAAAACAACTAAATATTACAACCAGTATTTTCATTTCGGTACACTTTACTTTGGTATCCATTTACATTCCTTATGGCCTGGAAAATGTGATTCTTTGGATTCAAACTTATATTAACTAAAACGACATAAAAAGAACTAATTTAATTCATATCATCTAATATTTCATTAAAGTATTTGGAAGATATGAAGAAACAGATCTTCATGTAATATTTTGCTGTTTAGTTTTTCAAGAAAAATAATGGGTTAAAAATTTGCTGCAAAAAATATTCTTTGTAAGAACTAATGCCTCTAGCCATTTTTAATATACAAACCATAAGCAATGAGTATTTTCAATGTATTTCACTAGCATTTAGAGAAAGAAATTCATTCCTCAGCTCAACAAAAAGTGATTATTCCAAGAATTATATGTTATATAGTAAGTGTCCGTAAGGATTTAGCTGCAACCATTAACTATTTTAATAATGGTTTTTCACAACCATTACACTATAATAACTAGTATGTTCTGTTAATATTTAATAAGATATCTACATTTACCTATTTATCATTTATAATATACATCACAAAAGCATTATAAAACATTTATTAAGTATATATAAATAATTTTAGGATACTGCATCTATGTGTTATGAATACATTATCAATTCTGCATAAATTATTGAAGAACAGCTTGAAACCTTACATGGGAAAAACTTTTACAAGAGTGACATTTCATCACCCACAGATCTATCAAAGAAGATATACAAACACAAGTTTTGTTTTCTGATTAAAAATAAAAACTTGATGAAATTGAAAAAAAACCCACAGAATATTTTAATTGGAATTTATTTATTTATTTATTTATTTATTCGATTTATATGCCGCCCTTCTCCAGAGGCTCAGGGTGGTTTACAATGTGTTAAGCAATAGCCTTCATACTTTTGTATGTTTTGTATGTTCAATACAAAAACTTTGTAAACTGAAATTTTTCTTCATTTATCTGCTTTTATATGATTGCAGATCATATAAAAGAAACTTTTATAAGAATTGAGAAACTTTCAATTCATTCAAGGGGTGAATGATACATTTTATCATGCAAGGAATTCTGTTGCTTAATGATATGGAATTTTCTGAGTTCAGTTTAACAATAATTAACTTTCTGATATGCAGAAAATTGCAATCAATAGGTATAGAGTACCTAGATCCCCCAGTTTCTGGGAATTAATTCCTACAATTTGCACAAAGCAAGAGCTTCATTTAGTTCCCTGAAATTCTATGAGCATTGAAAGTATTAAAAAAGGAGGAAATACTTTTTGGAAGGAAACTTTTCTGCCAACAATTTCCAGTTAAAAGTAAAAGTTTCCCCTTCTTGCTTTTCTTGTGCTTCAATCTTTGATAAAAATGATTAACAACATTTCCCTTAAATACCTATTTTATCTTACATGAGTGTGTTTAGGGGAAGTAAGAGTTCCTGAATTTGGATGCAACAGGCTTGACTCAAAAGGGTTCTTCTGATCCATGTACATTTTCCCATAGTTTTTGTGGAAAAGGCCCGAATAGCTGTACACAATAGTTTTGTATCTTAGTGGAAAGTTTGAACTTTTTTATCTGCTTTCAATGAAAGCAATGGTAAACAAAATTGGGAAGTAAGATTTAAACATTGTAATGAATTAGAAAACAAATGTGGTTAATTATCTTTCTCTGTGTCATTAGATGTTAGCATTATGAAAGCATGTTGAAAATACATATATCTTATAAAGGCAAATAAATTTCTGATACTATTAAATACAAAATATGTTTGATATTTTCGAGAAAGAAATAAGAAATCAGGCATATCACTGGTATTCAAAGAAAGAAAACACCCCAAAATCAAATGTTTTCATTAAATATTACTGATTCAAAGAAAAGGCTATATAAATAAAAATGCATTTTATGATACAAGTCAGCACATACTAAGCAGAGAGCAAAAAAAGTTCATGTAAAAAGTAAGTGAATTAAAGTTCATGCAATCCTTTGCTTTTTTACAATATGGAAATAATTACTTATTAACACAGTTTACATAAAAGTAAGATTAAATGTATTCATTACTTTGATAAATAAACCTAAAATAGGAAGAATAAAGTCCTAAACCCTAAGCGAATACTATGAAGCTCAAATAGTATTTCTAAAATATGTATCATAAACTATATGTTTGTACTAACCTTTAAAAAATGGTAGATTAGTATTCTGTTCTTAGAAGCTAAAGGGTTATGTCTATATAGTTTGCAGAAAAATATGAATGAGAATGTCCTTTGCTACCCTAACTTCTTTAATATCCCCAAATTAAGTTCTATTCATAGAACATGAATCACCGTGGAATAGGTAACTTGCTTTAGGAGTAGTCATCCATGCCATTGGCTCAAGGAAATACCATTGTGACTATGCTGCTACTACTGGACAAAGATTTACCAACACCACGCTCAATTTTTTATGTTCCAAGGGATGCTATTATGCTTCAGATGCACTTAGGTTCTTTCAGATTAAATTATAATCCAGCTCCTTGTTCTGGTTGATTTTCCAGTTTTTTGTTTCACTCGTCAGAGAGTTGTTGTTGTTCAGTGGCTGTGTCAGGTGCGACTCTTCATGGTCCCATGTATCACAGCACACCAGACCTCCCTATCCTCCACCGTCTTCCTCAGCCAGCCTAAACTCATGACCATTGTGTCAATGACCCTATCTAACCATCTCATCCTCTGCTGCTCCTTCTTTGTCTCTTGCCCAATATCATGGTCTTCCCTCTCCAGTATTAGATGGTTAAAAAACAAAACAAAACTACCATTGTCTGAAAGAATTTGTCCCTGTGATTTCAGAGGTGGAAACTACAAAACATGTCCCTCTTCCTTGCTCCTTTTACAGAAATTAGATTCATTCTACCTTTCATTAGTAGATAGCCTAATTCATTCAGCTTATGTCTAGTGCTGTTCACATAGTTGAATTGCCTTTTGTTACAAGTGAATGCAGTTACATTTTGTGCAGAAGCATGGGAGATCCATCAGACTCCGATGAGCCAATTTTCCACAAACCAAATGGATTTAGCATAATAGAGTAACAGAGATGGATGGAACCTTGGAGGTCTTCTAGTCCAACCTAATTCATTTAAATTCTAGATACCACTTTTTTGTAATTTTAGATATTATTACATTTACTATAATTTTAGTTACATTATAATTTAATACAGGCTGCATTCTGGATTTCACTCCTAAATGTTAGATTGTTTTATACATGTCTTTTAATTTTGTATTAAACTTTATTTTGTTATCTATCTATCTATCTATCTATCTATCTGCTTGATTCAATTCAATTCAATTCAATTCAATTCAATTCAATGTCCCCCAAATAATCTTTACTGAAAAAGTTTAAATCAATTATTTTTCTTAAGGACAATAATCATCTGCTTACTACTGACTCTGAGTTCTTAGATCTAAGGTATAAATATCTTTGTTTCATGCAATAAATCTTTTGCCATTAGTAAATTATTAAGGTCTCCTAAAGTAAAAATACATTAAGAGTAGACTTCATGTTCCTTAGAATTATTGATCAGAATTGCTGTTTTAATTATAAAATTAAATTTCATTAAAAGATCATGATTCTTTCCTGAAAATTAAACAGCAATTTAAAAACAATTAATTATGCCAAATAACATGTGAAAAGTGTATTATCATTCTTGTACGCCTTATTATAACTCAGTATTTTTGAATACCAATCATAACTCTACTATAAATACAAATACAAAAATACAAATGACCATCTGATGTCAACAAAGACCAAAGGGTTTTATGAGTATAGTGGATGTCCAAACTTTTGTGTTCCAGGTATATAAATATAAAAAGATAAATTCAAATAATTAATGAACAAGCTGTACGTACAAAACAATAAAATGCTGCTCACTTATATTTGGCATTTGGCATAACCTATTAATGTGAATGTAGAATATGATTCTATTCTATAATATATTATAGAATAAAATGGAATAGAAAAAAGCAGAAAGCACCTATTATTCAATGTGAAAATGTTTTTAAAGCACCAGGTTTTTGAGCTGATGTAGCCTGCAATACCTAGTGATGATCAGCAAACTTAAATAGTGATAGCCTGCACTTAGCATTTTATTTGAACTCCATATAAATTGAAAGTCAATTTTAAAGTATTGCAGCCATTTAGTCTAGATATTAATTATGTACATATGCACACTTTGTCAACTTGCAAAGCATCCCTGATCTGCTCTCGAGTTGCCATAGGCAAGGGGGATGGGAAACCGGTGAAATGGAACAGCAGCCAAAGTGGAAAATACATTGATCTGCAGAAGTACAAAGCTTTTCAGAAAGTATGGTAACAAGTAGAAACACACTGGGCAATAACCACTCATATTTATTTTGTAAGATTGCCTCTAACATTACTATGGGATGACTAGGAATTCTTGGAAATAAAAGTTCTTTTATTTTGTAATAGTCAATTTCTTTTCAATTATTTCAATCTTGCAAATGTAAAGATATTTTAAAAAATTAAAAAGATCTGTATGAGATATCCCAAATCCATGAGTTTAGATAGATATATAGATAGATGGATGGATGGATGGATGGATGGATGGACGGACAGATAAGAAGGAAGGAAGGAAGGAAGGAAGGAAGGAAGGAAGGAAGGAAGGAA
>WNWU01000007.1:4172245-4218748 GCA_012654045.1 Ptyas mucosa | reverse complement strand
GAAGGAAGGAAGGAAGGAAGGAAGGAAGGAAGGAAGGAAGGAAGGAAGGAAGGAGATGCTTGACATGGAGTAGTCATGAATCAGATTTCTTTCTACATCATAGATTTTTAATGATACAATATTGTAAACATTACAAAATATATAATCTTTAAATATTTCCTGTATATGTAGCAATGATAGCAATGTAATGCCATATGTTTCTTCTTCATGACTTATATAGTATAATTATATACTATATAATTCAATGATATATTCAGAATAAAGAGGAAAAAAAGAAAATAAAATTTTATAAGACTTACATTCTTTTTAATGAGATGCAATGTTTTTGGACCCTTAAACTCCCATCACTAATTTAAGATGAAACTGCTAGAAATATATAATATATGTAGCAGTTACATATATATTTACTCTGTCCTGTCCTGTCTTTTTTCAAATGAACAGTTGCTTTTAAAAGAGGCCTACATTCCTCCTTCAGTTGAAATTCCTTAATATAATCCTTCCTTAGTATAATCAATATACTTTATATTATATTTGTGTAAAATGTATTTTATTCAAACATTTTGTGCTCTAGCTGACATATATGCATTTGTCTGTAAGCATGCCTTTTACCAGATATGTAATTAAGTATAAATAATATGTTTGTTGTTATTATTGTTGTACCAACAAAAGAAATACTTAATTTTCATACAATAACAGTACAATATTTTACTGAAAATTAGTTTAAAAACATTTTATGATTGGCATAATAGGATCATTACAGATTATGAAAGAGTTACAAATAGCAACATAAAAAATCAAATTTGAAATGTGATCATTTTCTATTGAAGGGGTTTTTGTTCGTTTTGCTATAATTTTTTTACAATGGTTTTTGGTTTTTTTAATGCCTAATACTGCAAGCCTATTCATCTTTTTACATTCTACAGTATTAAATGAATTCAGTTTATGTATAGACTAAACTTGGAATTAGACAAGTGAAATAAAAATCCTACCAACTTCATTCCGTGTTTTTGTCAGTTTTTAATATGGTAAACATTGAAACCAAAGCCTTACTCTTACTGTTTTTATCATGGTTTAGACATGCCTATTCATCATAAATTAAACAGTTTATTACTTCTTGTCTATTATTTGTGAATCTGCTGTTCAGATGGAAATTATTCAATTTATTCAGTTAAAAGAGGAGAACAATTTTCTATAAAATTATAAAAAATAAAAAAGGGCGGCTATGGCTATCTTGGGATGGAAACACGGAGAAACATGAGGAGAAGCAACTGCCTTTTTCTCTTCAACTTCTGTTAGCAGAGAGAAGGAAGAGGCAGAGGTGGCAGTGGCAAGGGGCTGATCGCAGCTGGTGTGATTACCGGGCAGGGTCCCTTCACCTGGCTCTCTTCGGTGCCACCAAACACACACACATGAGGCTTCAGAGGCCGAAGCTTTTTTTTCTTTTCCCCCTCCTTGAGGGCTTTGTGGTGTGGAGCATGCCACACCGAGGTTTGGGGAGAGAAGCAGGGCATGTTAAGCAAAGGTAAAAGGGAAGCACGGTGAGGTGGGACTTGGTCTCCCCCCCCCACGACCCTCTTCCAGGCCCGGATGTTTTCTCCTTTCAACCTCAGAACGAATGCCTGGTTCTGCACTTGACCTGGCCAGACAGTGCCCCCCCCCAGCGCTCTCCCACCTGTCCTTCCTTCTCCTGACAGGCTCTGGCGATTTCTCATGGGACCCTTAGCATACCTGCTCCCTTCCCAAGGTTATTTGGCTGCGCTTGTGCACTGCAGGAGCTGGGTGGTTTTCTGGACTGTGCCGTCCTGAGTGTGGGCCTTCTGACGTTTCAAAAGTTTGTGTGGAGGTCCTCGCTGTGAAATTGACCCCCAAAGTAGATGAAAGGACTCTCGGAGGGGAGGCCAATGCAGCCCTTTGGGCGCCAGGGTTACCAGCCACCAAGCGCTGGACTAAGGTCTGCCTTTTGCCCCTCCAGTGAGGAATGGGTTGCCTTCCCCATGCTTGGCTGGGGGAAGGGGGGCACAGTAGTGATCAAAGGGGCTGTTAGCTGGATCAAGTGACCCAGAGGGCTGCAGAGACCGAAGGTCAGGGAGGGGGGTTTGTTGCTCAGGCCGAGAAGCAATGTGGGAGAGAGAGAGCCAGTTTTGCTGACTGAGGAACTCTGGGAGTTGAAGTCCACAAGTCTAAAAGTTGCCAAGATTGGAGACCCCTGCCCTAGATCACTTTAGGAGCAAAGTGGTGGGTTTTGCTGGCATTTCAGGAGGAAGGGGAGGGAGGGAGGGAGAGAGAGAGAGAGAGAGAGAAATAGACAAAGAGACAAAGAGAAGGAAGGAAAGAGGGAGAGAGAGAGAGAGAGAGAGAGAGAGAAAGACAAAGACAAAGAAAGAAAAGAGGAAGGGAGACACAAGAAAGAAAAAAGAAAGAAAGAAAGAAAGAAAGAGAGGGAGGGAGGGAGGGAGGGAGAGAGAGAAAAGAGAGAGAGAGAAAGAAAAAGAAAAAGAGATAGAAAGACAGAAAGAAAGATGAAGGGAGAGAGAGAAAGAAAGAAGTGGAAGGAAGGACCACAAACCCTGTCACTAGAAGTGGCGTCAGAAGACATTTTGAAACAGGACAGCAATCTAGGGCTGGAAGGGACCTTGGAGGCCATCTAGTCCAACCCCCTGCTCCAGAAGGAAACCTTATATTGTCTGGATTATTTTGGTGCCTCTAACAGAGAGGAAAATTGCCAGAAAGGAGAAGGAGTTTACTAGGACAAGGCTGCCATGCAGAAAAAGGCAGAGATAGTCCTTGACTTATGACCACAATTGAGCCCAAAATTTTGGTTCCTAAGAGCATTGTTAAGTGAGTTTCACCACATTTTACTCAATCCATGACCACTCCTGGCTCTAACAGTCATGTGCAAGCTAGGGAAGAACATCTGAAGGTATGTGTAATGTTCTAAATGTACAGAAGTTATAGTTAAATGTGTGGCAGGAAGTGGACTCTGGGTGTGTTTTTCCAAATGTAGTAAGTGAGGTTGAATGTGTATAGTTTAAGAAGAGCTGTGTATGTACATACACATACAGTATATATAGTAGATAATGTATATTTTTGTGTGCCTATACACACTCTATATTATGTAATATGTATGTACACATATGGCATATATATATAGGATTAAATAGTATATTTTGAATGTTAAGTAGTAGTAAATAAATAGATAGGGAAATTGTATCTCCTTGAGGCCTTTGAGGCGAGGAGAGACCAGGCACCCTAACCCTAACCTTAACCCTTGATCTGACTGACATCAAGTTGGCCTTGCCCACCCAGTCACATGACCAACCAGCTACACCCACCCAGTCACATGAACACAAAGCCACGTCCAACCAGTCACATGACCACCCAGCCACGTCTAACCAGTCACATGACCATCCAGTCACATGACCACCAAGCCATGCCCACACAGTCACATGACCACCAAGCCACGCCCACCATCACATGACCATCAAGCCACACCCACAAAATAAGCCACACCCACAGAACCAGTAGTAAAAAAATTTGGAACTCACCAATGGTTGATATATAGGCCAGATCACAAATCTAGAAATAACCATTACTGATGGACAGATAATTGAAATTAATGAAGTTCCCTACATTTTAGGCAGTACACTATTCTGATGTTCAAAAAACTAGTTTCATGGGCACTTAAAAAAAAACATACCACATATATATGTAGACAGTGCCAAATTAAGCACTAGACACTGCTGTAATTGCCCAAACTGATTTCTGTTGGGATTCCTCCTCATCACATTGTACTCAATGTACTCATTATTCAAATGATTAGCTTCTGTGGGAAAAGTGAACCAAAAAACCCAGCTTGCAGTGGCACATGTATTTGATCCTATAGCTACAGTTAATGTATTGTGGTAAAGGGGGGAGATAACTTACAAAAGATTGCTTTGCAATGCAGTATTTTTTACAAAAGTACTGAAGAAACTGTGAGTACGAAACAAATTATGGATAGAAAGAACTATATTGCAAAATAAAGAGGAAAACATAATGGAATACTTAGTATTTAATAGGGAAAGAATGGCAAAAGTATTTTGGTAATTTTCTATTGTTGTAAATGGGACTGCAAACAAATGGAACTTTATCAGTATACAATGATCTTTTATAGTGACTGTGAAATATAACAACATATTTCAATTCAACTAGCAAACCATCAACTGTTGGAGGAAAATAACTGACCTTAAACAACCTCAAATAAATTATGCTTATAAAATGTGGTAAATCTGTCAGCCTTTCTGTAATAGCATTTAGCGCAGCTATACCACTAAAACTATTTTTAAATGACTACTTTACTCTGCTTCAGAAGCCAGACAGACCAAATGTTACAGAAGTAAATTCAGCATAATGCATACATATTAGCATTAATTACCAATTTTATGCACAATCTAAATTAATTACCAGTAGCTATCTGAACAGATATAAACCCCGACTAACACTTGTTATAGGTCAAAAATAGTTAAATCATACATATTTAACATATTGCAAGCTAATCTTCCTGTATTAGTCAATTATTCATTTTCTGTCATCCCAGAACCCCATTTTAATATGCTGAACTCTAATACAGTAGATTGCAGTCAACTGGAGTGGGGGGAAACCAACTACACCGAAACATACTTTTTCCAATTTGCCTTTCTTCTGATTGAAATTATGTTTATATGGTGTATGTTTAGTTATTAAAACATGCTCTTGTATTTTGATTGTTCTACTTTCTTTTTCACTCAGGAAGAGGCAGATCTAATGGTCTCTATTTAAATTTATAGCATAAGGAATATTTTATATTTTGAATGAATAATTTGCAAATTTATTTCACTAGAAATTTTTTCATATGGAATATCTTTCAACTGGTATATGTATCATCTATTATTAAATGAAGGATTATAGATCAATTTATTTTATTTTAAAAATATTTAACTCTTCTTTTTATATCAACCACATGGAATATGTGACATACAATTGTATATTAATTTTGATTTGATTTCTATCACCATGCTAGATTAACAATAGAAGGGAGGGGAGGTTGTATCGAGCCATAATATGCTTTATTTAGGTTCTCAAACCTAGGAACTTTTGTTGGTTTAATGACTTTTATTGTTTTATCAATGTATAAATACAAAGAAAAAGAAAAATAGGAAATTAAGGGAATGAAAATATGAGGTACAAGGGAAGATAGAAAAAAAAGTGTTGACTTCTGAGTCTTTTTAGCATACTACAAGATAAGTTGTACAGCTTTTGGCACACAGGCTACTTCGAAGCACAGCCCCTGAAACTATTTGCAGATCTTTGCTGTATCGGAGGATCTTGAGAGATAATTCTAGATCTTTCCCTAACCCAGGAGAGTCATATAAACTAAAAGAATGCTGGTTCCTTCTGTTGGTAGTTGAAAAAGCTAAAACCTTTCAGAGATTTCCCCCTGGGCATGTAGTCAGTTGGTCATATTTTCACCAGAAGTCAACAATAGAAATTAATTATTGAAATCACTAAGGCAAACTTTTCTTGAAGGTCAGAATATAACATTATTCAGTTAATAGGACCAAATAATTAACTTTGTATTAACCAAATAAATTAAGAACTCTATCCTATAATTTCCCCAAAATAGTAGAGTGACCGTATCTCAACTGAAAACATCTTTGGATGTTTACAAGCAAGAATAAATCAAAATTCTAAGTTTACAATTATTATGTTAAGTACAGTATACTACAATATACTACTGCTGCTAAGTATTTATTAACTTACATAATCAAGAATATGAATTGAAGTACACAAACATTAAAACTGATGGGAAATTATGTTGGCATCACATGCATGCAGTCTAACAAATGTTTTTATTTTCTATATATTGAAATTCTATGCATATCTTTAGGGGAAAAAAATCCAGATTCAGATAATAATTGGATATGAGGAGCCTGAAAGTAACATTAGTTCAAATAATATAGCCTTTTACAATTGTTTATTATTTTTGAAGATTCATTGTTTTTATAGGTGTTAATGTTCTATATATAACTCACTTTTATTTCTATACCAAAAAAAAAATCTTTAGAATCAGTTGAAAAATTAGAAATTTGCTGCATATATTATATATTTTGCATTTTCTAAAATTAGGTATACTGATTTCAATCTAAACAAATTAATAGAATGATATATTTAACATATATGAAACATAGTTGTGGCACTATGTGAAAATCATGTTCTTTAACTTTCCCTATTTTTTTAAATGAAAAAATTCAGAAACTCAATAAGCAGAGAAAACTGGTGACAGGTAAGTCAAATTGCAGCCTGAAAGTGGTAAAGGCTCATTTCTTCCCAAGCAAATTCAGTATTCTGCCCAGGTATTCCCTTGAGGCATTTTCATTCTGGAATTAAATACAATCTGAGAAATTACTGTACTTGAAACTGATGTTGTGATCTTTGTGCTAAAGTGTTTAGAGATAATGAGAAAGAAACTAGAGTTGTTTTATAGCTACTGCTTATGTGTTTTCTTTAGCTGCTTGGTTCCTCTCTCTTTCCAGCCTACAGTTATTTCTTTCTTCTTCAAAAACCTTTAACATTTCTCTCAACTATTTTAAAATGGTCTCCACTTCTGTTTACCCAAGATTTCTATCTTATGAACTGATCTGAAGCAGAAATTAGATATCATCTAAAGTAGACGTGCCGAGGATGGCAAGGGCAGGGTGGAAAGCCAGTGATTAATGAGTTTAAACCAGCCTATTAGGGTGAATTTTGGAGAGGCATCAAGATTGCTTTAAAAGCCTGCTTAATTAAGGAAAAGTTGCTGTTTGCTCACAGTTGTAAAAGACTAGAAATTGAAATACAGAGACCCTTGTTTAAGGACTGTGTTTCTGTTTACTTTATTAAGTAAACTAAACTTGGAAAGAAAATAGTTTATCTGGATTTAATCATTTCTTTTTACAAGCAAAAATATCCCTGGAAGATAAGTGGAAATGCTATTATTTCTGAGATATATTTTTTTGTCTTAAAGTTTTGCCTAAATAATAGGGATCATCCTGCTGAATCAGCAGAGCTAAGAGCCTTGTTAGTTCACACTGTGAATCTGTTTCTTGTCAACTAGATATCTGTGGACTCACAAGCAGGAAACAGAAGCAATGCCTTTTCTACTACTGTTCCACTGCTATCAATGATGATATACTGACTCCAGAGGTATGATTATTAGACCTTGCTTAAAGCATGCTCTATTAATGTTTCTAATACTTTAAAAGCCATATGAGTTCAGGCCATCGTGATATTTTCACATGACAATAGAATATAATCATCTGGACGTCAACTGGTGCCACACCTACCTACCTGCGCACCTTCCGCCATGTCCTAAAGACATTTTTGTTTCATCAAGCCGGGCTGACCTAACTCTTTTAAATTGTTTTAATCTTAAATTGTTAAATTATGCGTTTTAATATAGGGGTGTTTTAATTGTGGGCCAAATTAATTTAATCGGATTTTAATACTGTTTTAAATTTTGTATTCTTTATGATTTATCTGTTGGCTGTTCACCGCCTCGAGTCCTTCGGGAAAAGGGTAGTATACAAATATAATAAAACTAAACTAAATTAAACTAAACTTGTGAAATAGTAATGTTGTATGGATAAAAACCACTCACTATTCATATTGCTGCATTTTGGACCATCTGTAGCTTCTTAGTACTCTTCATGTATAATTCAACAGTGCTAACATGAAGTGACTAAGGCACAAATGATCATGAGGAAGGTCCTTCATTCCAATTAACTGACACACTAGGTAAATTTGTGCATGGCTATCATTTGTTAAGCAAACAAGAACCAACAGTCCAGGATGACCACCATTTATGCACATTCCATCTGGGTAAGAACCAATTTTGGAAAATCTGTGATGAGATAACACCAAGGCAAAAGAGATTCTGCCTTGGAAATAATCAGATAAGAGAGGACATAGCCTATGGCTTCATTACAGGCAAAGAAATAGACTAAGAAGGAAGCTGTCCTAATTTCTCAATGTAAAAAAAATGGTAGAAAGTTTGTAGTATCAGATTTATAAGATTTATGTCATCTTTCTTTCTTTCTTTTCTTTCTTTCTTTCTCTCTGTGTCTCTCCTCCCTCCCTCCCTCCCTCCCTCCCTTCTTTTTCATTGGCCAAGTGTGATTGGACATACAAGGAATTTGATGCATAAGCTCTCAGTGCACATACAAACCCAAAATGGTAAATCACAAGATACAAATAATAGGATAATAGGAAAGATGTGAAGGATAATAGTAATACAGCCATACTATATCTATCTGGTTTCCGAGTTAGATCAGATAAGAATCATGACTAGATGAACTAATTCTATTGTAAAACTCATAAAGCTAATAGAATCCTGCAAGTCTGACAGTATACGTAAATGTCCCACCCACTACTACAGCAGCATCTCCCCATCTTTATCTAGCTTTTAGGATGAATTCCTCCCCATATAAAAATTCCACTTAATATTGAATTAATATTGAAGAATCCTTCATCTAAAATGTTTCAGATTTTGTTTCAGTGCGAATGCACATTTAGAGGCAAAAATGGAAATTAAAAGTAGGCTAGAATCAGATTTATTTGTTACTGTTACGAGAACTATATGCCATCTTCTTCCCACCCCTGCAAAAAAAAAAAAAGGTATTTCTCCTTCGTTCTTCTTCTTCTTGTGCCATATCCGTCATTGGTGATCATGTTGGTGATCCTATTTTTATCAACAGCCGCACAAAAAAGTGCTGTTGAGTTTTGTCCAAACCAGTCCCTTAGATTTTGAAGCCATGATGTTCTTTTTCTGCCTGGACCTCATTTGCCTTCAATCTTTCCTTGGAGGATTAAGTGAAGTATGCCATATTTTTCTGGGTGTCACATCACATGTCCAAAATATTCTAACTTTTGCTTTTTTATAGTTTTGTTGATTTCCCTTGGCTTTTCCAGGCGGCTTATCACCTCCTCATTTCTGATTTTGTCAACGCAATTTATAAGTAACAGCTGCCTGTTATATAACAGTTTATTACTTGGTAAGCTATTAGAAAGTCAGCTAACTTCCCACATCCTGAAGTTTAAAATTTTCTAATGCACTTATGAAGACTGGTCAATGAAATTGTTTTTAATGTATCCATTTTATTTACCACTATCCTATTCTATAAAGAAATGTTTTCCTTTATAAATCTTGAATATTCTACTAATGCATCAAATTATGTGATGATTTAAAATATTTAAACTTTCTTTAAAAATAATCTTTATTTGCAATATGCTAGTTCAGCAAAATCTCAGGTTTCAAAATTATTTACAATCACAATCTAAATTCAGGAATATTGTCGCTATTAAAATGGTAGTAAACGGAGTAATGAAATACAATTTATATTTTCAAATAGTAAAGAAATTAAACCATAAATTTTACATTAAAGCAATGATCTCATTTATACATTCCACAGTAAATTTCGATGGAATAGTTTATATCTCAAGTGCAGGTGTTTATAAAAAGAATGCTGATATAATTTTAACTAGAGCAGCATAAACTTCACCATTATACTAATGTATTGCAGAGAAATAGAGCACAAAAGCAGAAGAAGAGATCTGGAAGTAATAATACAGTAACTAATGAATATAGAACACAAAGAAAAATATGTTCCTAATTTCCAATGCTTTATTCTAATATTTTCCCCACAAAGTGGAAAGAGAAGAGAGAAAAAAGCTATTAAATAAGTAATTTGAGATTATAATTTTGTTTTGTTTTTAATTTCACTTTGTCATTTCACTTGTACAAATTTTAAAACTAATCTGAACAAATCTCATTAAATTGGCTATCATTCCTTTAGTTCAGTAAACTAAACTATGTGATATATTTTGTCTGGATTCTGCCTAATATTTATATCTTTGTTCTTTCAGTTTGACTTCATGTTCCACTTCATGTTCCACTTCTGTTTACTGACTTTTTATAATTTCTGAGCTTCCTGCAAGTACTGAATTTCCAATGCTTTGCCCACTAATATATTTATTAGCCTCTTTTTAGGTCATTAGTTTTCTTATACTATATGGCTAATAAAGTCAGTGGACAATCTTACGGCTGTCTTCCATTACTAAAATTTGTTATAGGATTGTTCTTTAACCTTAAAAAGGTAAAAGAATGAGAAAAGAAAACCTAGGTGCTACAACTAGTCAGCTTCATATCAATGCTAGGCAAAACTCTGGAACGTTAGTGAGCATTTATTTGTGAGCAAGATGAAAAAATAAAATGCACTGCTTGCCAGCTGACATGAATTTATCAAATAAAATCATGACAAACTAACTCATCTCATTTTTTGTTAGAGTGATTAGTTGAAGCAATTATGGAAATATGGTGGATTTCATCAAGCTTTGCATAAAGTCTCTACTAAGATTTCAGTGAAAATAATCAAAAGTGGATTGGGCTATGCTCTCATTCCAAAAAAAGAAAAAAACTTGTAAGTAAGAATAGATCAAAAGTGGAACCAATTGCAACTAACGTAATCATCTTCTAGGGATGCTTTAAATGGTACTTTTGGGAAGATTGTTTTAATGGCTTAAATAGAATACCCCTATGCTATAATTTTATGATGACTCATCCAGAGCATAGTTGAGAAGACTGTAATTGAGAGGCAAGCAGTGCATACAAATGCAGTTTCATGAACTATAGCAATTACCACAAAAGCTAAACATAATGGGGAAGTCAGCTATTAACTACTGCTTTCTATTTTATTCCCACTTGAGTCCAAATTAACTTGGACCAATATTTAAAAATGAAATATTAATTAATATGAATATTTAAAGCATAATCAAAATGAAAGACAACAAAGTGGAAATCAATAGTAATATTCCATGCTATATGTAGTTTAAAAGCACACTTCCCAATTTACAAAAACGCATTTCCATGGATTTTGGAATGGAAAAAGATAGATACTGGATCACCTATCAGGATAAATGCAATTCATAAGACAAGCCTAAAAACAAAACAGAACTCAAATGAAGTTAGGGCACTGCCAGATTCCACTTTTTAGTGTCACTAATTAATGGGTATAGAGACAAATGAGACAAGGAGAAGATTAAACGTGTGCTAGGGATAGAAGTTCAGAACTTTGCATCTCAAAATATTTGTTCCAGTTTGTACAGTTAATGAATATATTTATATCTTTAGCAAATCTAAATTTCAAACAAAATAATGCTTTCAGAGAATCTTTACATAAAATATAGCATGCATGGTGCCTTACATTTATAATTTTGGCAATAATGGACTATAATTAATCTACTGGGTGTAAGAAATATGAAAGAAGATGAGATACTTCTATGTACTGGGTTGTATTATGGTTAACATAGTTATTCTGGTTATATATTGCTAAAAGTCATTAGACAAATAATTAATGCCATCTACAAACAATATTGTTCTGTAGTAATGAAATCAGAATAAAACATATATGGTAATTATATTAGAAAATTTTATAAAAATGTGGAGCAAAAGATAATGAATAAGATTAAAGCGTATTTTATGGGCATATGTAGCAACTATTATACATTAGAAATTGCTTACCAAGGAAGTAATCACATAAAATGTTAAGCAATTTAAATGCCTGAGTACTTCAATTATATTCTATTCTATTAAACTAAATATACGAATTGTAAAAGACTGCTGTCTGGCACTCCTAGAAAATTTTAATGATCTGTTTCAATTGTGTTTTTGACATTTGTTTTCTAAAGCACATTTCAAGGCTTCGATAACTAGATTAAAGTTATAACCCACAAAGCGCTCCTGCAGGCTACAGTTTGGATGACACAAATCATCCTTTAATAGGTGCTATTTATATCTCCCAACAAAATGTACTTTCTAAAAAACCAACACTTTTGCACATCAAGGTTACATGCATGAATTCCTATTAAAGTTCAGGAACATGCTATTGTATTTAAAGTGTATTGGTTCATGACCTTTTAGTTAAGAATTCTTCATTAAATCTGAAGGTAGAAGGTTTATTTGCCATTTCCTATTATTTTGCTTGTTACTTTGCAGTAACAAATGTTACAATTTTTTCAATAGTAAAAACAATCAAGTGGTTCAGGGAGAAAAGAGGTAGACATTAGCACAGCTGTGTTCACAAGGTATGCTAATATCAGATTACCTAATATTAGTATGATAATTTGTGTACTCATGACTGAATTCTCTATTAGATGAAAGCAGTCTCAATCTTCAGAACCCTGTCTAATATACAGAACCTGTATAATATAATCAAAAATATGCAACATCTTTCTTTCTTTTTCTTCTTATTTTGTTAAAAAAGTTTGATTGATTTTATGCAATGCCAATGAATGATTGCTAAAAAACAGAAAGAAAATTAAGAAAGGCTTGGTGTGAAACCGAAAATTCATTTAAATGGACAATTAAAAGTAATTCAAACAGAAATTGTTCCAAAACATAAATACCATATATACTCGAATATAAGCCAAGTTTTTCAGCACGTTTTTCAGGCTGAAAAAGCCCCCCTCAGCTTATATTCGAGTCACGAAAAAAATGCCTTTTTCCTTAGGTGACCAAAAGTCCAATTTTAAAAATGTCCCGATTTTTGGAAAGAATGTAGGACAAGCTAGGGAACGGCGGGAGAATGGGGTTTGCTAACCCCGCCCACTCCCAATCTGTTGCTGCCTCCTGAGTCCCAGCTGATGGCTAGAGGGGAAAAAAACTGTTTAAATTCTTGCCGGGGGGGGGGGGGGGGGCTTCAAAGGGCCTCCCTACAGCTGATCAGTATTAAAAGAAAACAAATGAGTAGACCCGTGTCTGCAAAAATAGAAAAAACAGCCCCTTTCAGCTTCCGTATAGGTTAATTACCATAAGTTGATTTGAACAGCCTCCCAACTCTCAGCTGATTTGCTCTCAGCTGTTTTGGGCAGGGGTCTTTTGCTAGCTGCAAAATGTGCTGCTGGAGCATATTTTTTTCTCTCCTTGTGCAATTCAAGCTGAAAACAAAACCGAAACTAAAGCAGATTGTTGGCTTTGCTGTTTGCTTGCAACGTTGGAAAGGCAGATTTCTTTTCTTTTTCCTCATCAAAAAAGGTAGGTATAAACAATGGGAAATTTATGGCAAATGGCAAAAGAGGAGAGTTCAAGATTTTAAAACACAAAAGAAAAAAAAGCTCTATTTAACTAGGGAATTGTAATAATTGAGATACTATTAATTGTATATTGTATTGAAAGCAGAAATGGTTAAGTTATGGTTTGGAAGAATAAATGGGAGAAATTATTTGGTTTATTATTATTGGTAAATATAATTAATTGATTTGTAAGAAATTGGATTGCATGGAAATAATTGGAATATTCATGTTCATATTGATTAATATACAAAAAAGATAGTTATATAACTAATTGATTTATATTAAAATGTTGAATACAGTTGAACAACTGTAACATTATATAATTAACCAATGTGAGGATGGATATAAAAATAGATGACAATGGGAAGGGGTATAATATAGAATAGAAGTGAAAAATTGAATTTGATTAAGATTAGAAATGAGGATGAAGGGTAATATTGTTTTTTTTAAAAAAATAGATGAGGAATAAATATGGCAAAAAGGAAATATAGAAATTGTAAATTTAAGTGAAATGACTAAACACTGTTTAAATTTGTGAACCGGCCAAATAATCTGTTCGAAGAAAATACATTGTATGTTTGTATGTGTGTTTCTAATTATTGCTATTTATTCATATTTGTTCTCTTTTATTCTTTAAAGTTTAACAATTCATTCTTTATCTTAATATCTTTATATTTGTTTGGGGTTGGTTTTCTTCCCTTTCATCTTTTTTATTGTACAGCAATCTTTCTCCTCAAACCTACCACCTCTCTCTTTTCTTTTCTTCTTACTTTCTCTTCCCCCCCTGTTCTCCTCCCTACTTCCTCTTCCTTTCTTCTTTTCCTCCTCTCTTCCTCCCTCTCTTAACCTCCCTCCTACTCTAATTTCCCTTCCCTTCCTTCATCCCTCTCTATTGCTGTATCCTTTTATGCACATGGACTACTCAGACGACTGAAAAAGTTATTTTTGACTGGTCCTTGCACTTGTAACCAGTCCTCGAACTTATGACTGTCCTCACATTTTACATTTTTGCCCTATCTTGTCACCATGGTGAAGAGAAGAAGTTGTGAAATGAGTGACACCGTTTTTAAGAATGCTACAATGGGCATAAATGATGACCAGGCATAAGTGCGAAGACTGGTCAAAAGTGTGAGGACCTGTCAGAAATCACTTTTTTCAGCCCTCTGGGTAGTCCTTTTGTGCACATGGACTACTCAGAGGGCTGAAAAAGTTATTTTTGACTGGTCCTCGCACTTTTGACCAGTCTTTGCATTCGAGTATATACAGTAGGGTCAAGCCAGGCCAGCTAGATAAAATAAATGTGTTTTCAGGGCTTGACGGAAAGCCCGGAGGTCAGGTATTGTGCGTATCTCTGGGGGTAGGTCATTCCAAAGGGCGGGTGCCGCCACAGAGAAGGCTCTCCCTCTTGGGGTCACCAGCCGGCATTGTCTGGCGGACGGCACCCTAAGGAGGCCCTCTCTGTGCGAACGTACTGGCCGGTAGGAGGCTATTGGTAGCAGAAGGCGGTCTCGTAAGTACCCTGGCCCTAAGCCATGGAGCGCTTTAAAAGGTGGTCACTTGAAATAAATTAGAAAATGGCAATCTAGAGAAGGAAAAACTTGCTGAAAAACGTAGTCTTTAGGTATATTACGTCGGAACCAATATATAATTGACAAATTAAATAATGAACAAATAATTTCAATATAATACAGTAATTATACTATTGCTGCTATACATAATACATACTTTGAAATTATAACAAATTAAGTTGGCAGATCAGAGTCTTTTCTCACTGTCACTGTTGTGTCTCCAGACAATTCCATGTTTCTGATATGTTGAAGCTTGCATAAAAGTAATCTGATATTTTCTTCTTTTTATTCCACCTATATTCCACTTATATAATTTACTACACGTTCATAGCCACTTACATTGTAAGGGAGAAGAGCCATGTTAATCTATTTCAGAAAAAAATGGACAAAAATCTTTTAATACTTTTCCAAACTAACAAATTTTGTTTGGGGGCATAAGCTTTCATGATCTACAGTTGGCTCCATCAGATATAATGGAATGGCTAGACTAATAAAGGTTTTAAATTGAGATGAGGCAGATATAAGAAAAGTAAGACAGAAAAATGGCCCGGAAAACGGTCTGAAAAAGGGCCTAAAAATGAAGATTTCAAATCTTCAATTACCTCTCTTGAAGCTGTACAACAATCTGGATTTAGAAGGGGAAGAGTAATTCGTATTTTGTGTGGGCACACACTTCAGACCTCTCAATAGCTCACATCATTGTGCTTTTTCCTGCTCCACTGCACAAATCTTTTAAACATTTGCTGTCAAACACAAAGTGAGCCTTCTCCCCAAAGCATATTCCCCCTTTTGAATTTGTATTATTACACAGCCATATGAAATAGTATAAAATTGCACTACTAAGCACAGTAACACCTGGACTATAGCAAAACTGTGAAAAAAATTGATATAAGTTCCAATACCCCATATATAGATTATGTTGAATAAATGTAATGTCTTTGTGTTGATTTAAAGCCAAGTTATGAAAATAAGGAAAACAAGAAAACCATCAAAAAGTTGAATTGCCATAATGTTTTGCTAAAGCACCCTGCTTCCTTCTTTGCCCCAATTACAATTTCTGTACTAATAAACTTTACGTCCAGTTTTAGAACCAATTCTGAGAAAATAAGCTTGAAAGAGGGTCAAAAATCCTTTTACCCACTTGGACCTTTTCCTCATATCAGTACATCTCTTTGCAAAACAGGTTGTGCTTTAAAACACACATCTGTCTTTGGCACATTTAGTTGGACAACAAGTAGACTCTTTGGAAAGAAATCAAGGAAAGGAGAGAGAAAAACCAAGAGACCCCTCCCCCAAAAAAGTAATGGGGTGGGGTAGGGAAGGAATTTTAAGTATCCTGTTCAACATTTATGTGAAGCCGCTGGGTGAGATCATCCGTGGTTTTGGGGTGGAGTTCCATCAGTACGCTGATGACACCCAGCTGTACATCTCCACCCCAAACCATCCCAACAATGCCTTGGAAGTGATGTCCCAGTGCCTGGAGGCCGTGCGGGTCTGGATGGGGAGAAACAGGCTTCGACTCAACCCTTCCAAGACTGAATGGCTGTGGCTGCCGGCGTCCCGGTATAGCCAGCTGGCGCCATTGCGAATAATTGACCCCCACAGAAAGGGCTCGCAACTTGGGTGTCCTCCTGGACTCACGGCTGTCTTTAGAAGAGCATACGACAGCCGTGGGCAGGGGGGGGGGGGTTTATCAGGTTCGCCTGATATGCCAGTTGCGCCCCTTTCTAGATCAGGACTCCTTACGCATGGTCACTCAAGCACTCGTCACTTCTCGTCTGGACTACTCTAATGCTCTCTACATGGGGCTCCCCTTGGGGTGCATCCAGAGGCTCCAACTGGTGCAGAATGCGGCCGCGCGGGGGATTATGGGAGTGATGGGGCACTCCCATGTGACACCTCTCCTGCGTGAGCTGCATTGGCTTCCGGTGGACTTCAGGGTGCGCTTCAAGGTATTGGTGACTACCTTTAAAGTGCTCCATGGCTTACGGCCAGTGTATTTACGGGGCCACCTTCTGCCACCAACTGCCTCCCACCAACCAGTTCGCTCCCACAGAGAGGGCCTCCTCAGGGTGCCGTTGGCCACAGAATGTCGGCTGGCGACCCCCAGGGGGAGAGCCTTTTCTGTGGTGGTGCCCACCCTCTGGAACGACCTCCCCCCAGAGATACGAGTGATCCCAGCTCTCCGGACTTTTCGTCGGGCCCTTAAAACTCATTTCTTCCAGTTAGCTGGGCTGGCCTGACCCCATGTTACTGATTTTAAAGTTTTGATATTGATTTTAATTCAATTTTTAAATTATGGGCTAAATCTATTTAAATTATTTTAAAATTTGTCTTAATTTCTGTACATAAATGTTTTTAGTTGGCTGTGCACCGCCCTGAGTCCGGAAGGAGAAGGGTGGTATAAAAATCTAACCAAATCAAACCAAATAAATAAATAAATAAAAGTCCCTTTTTTCCAGTGATAACAGTTCTAGGATAAATCAGATCAATAATAATGTCTGTCCGTGTATCTCTCCTGGTCAGCTTTTCCTCATTATTTGATTATTCCAAAATATAAATAAAGACAGAGGTAGACAATTATTGTGATTGAGAGAACTTTGTGTCTATTTTTCGGGCCAGAATGATCACAGCTCAATGACAGAGCATAGATATTGCATATTCAGGCAAAGCAGAGCTGAGGAAAACTTCTGCTAGGAAGTCTTCTCATAAATTATGGTCCATGAAGGTGGGGAGATTAGTGATCCTTAGATAGCTTTCTATATTTTTATGCATAAGACATGTTTCTATTAGAGTCTTCCTTCATAGATATGCTGCTCAGCATAATCTGTAATATGTTTTTTTTTAAAGGAGATCATACCACAGATCCCTAAAAAGGACCTTAATTTGCCCAAAGCTTTAGCCGGGGGAAAAGTCTTCAGCAACTCAACCACCAGTGGGAGTCTGTTGAGTAACTCACGATTTCAGAATAAATTGAAGACACCTACAGCAAAAAAATTTTCCAGCAAGAAGAAGAAGAAGCTTCAGGGAAAGAAGACAGGAGAAACTCACAACATGTCTGTCCTGTCTCAAGGACTGAGTCAAAATCTGGGAAGCCCTAGCAACAGGGTGGTATTTACAACTTTGACAGACTCAGTCCTTCAACTGAACAGACGAGTACAACCCTTTCCTGGCTGCTGTCTCCACCACTATGGAGAAACACTGATCTATCAGAACATCTAGATCAGGGGTATCCAACCTTGGCAACTTTAAGACTTGTGGACTTCAAAATGGGCCAAAAAATGGGCAGGGAGGGGCCAGCCAATGGTGGGATTAGACCAAACTGATCCGTACCAGCTGAATCCCCCTCTGCCTTTGAGGCAAGTGGTGGGCCTGGCTGTGGTGAGTGATGTCAAATTGGCCATGCCTACCCAGTCACATAACAACCTGGCCACACCTACCCAGCCAGTCATTAGGGCAGAGAACTGGTTGTTAAATTATTTGAATCTGACCACTGACTCAAAGCACCAATTTACTTAGCCAGTTCCTCAACCTTTATTGCCAATGAACCCAAAATGTACTCTGCCTTTCCCATGACTTACATAGCCAGCCTTAAAGTACCCAGCCACTAGAGAATTTTTAGGCTGGCATGGTGTTATGCCCTGCCCTCAGCAATCCTTGAAGGCCAATACAGGAAAATTCCCTACTTGTACAGAAAATGTTCCAGTGACTGTGAACCCACAGAAACAACAGAGCATGAGCTTCTCCCATGTCCTGTATTACCAAGATATTCATGCAAACTTCATTTAATCATTATTGTATAATTATCCAGAGCACATGGGTAGATTTTATATTCCTCTCCTGCTTGCAGATACTAATACTGCCACAATATACAATGTTGTCTGGTTCTGCGCAGCAGCACTTTAAACCTATCAGGTGAACTGTGCCTCAAACTAGCCTTAGTATTTAAATTTTTCAGTTAAGACTGTTTTGTATTCAGGTATATTAATTTTTATCTTTCCTTATATTTTATAATGTTTTTAACCATCCCTATAAATTTTTTCAGACTTTTGGTTTTTATGTATAGATAGATAGATATGATAGAGATAGATAGACAGAGGTACAGATACAGATGATATTAATCAGGGGCGGGTTTCAAAACCTGTTGCTACCAGTTTGCTCATGGGCATGTGCACGCACGCTCGCATGCACAGAAGTGTCTGGGTGGATGGGCAGAGCCTCCTGCCACCACCGATACCGGTTCAACCGATCCGCGGTGAACCGGTAGCATCCAACCACTGATATTGATATAGATTTAGATTTATAGATATATGCATATGCATATGTATGTATATAAATATATTTGCCTAATTTGTTTAATTTTGTGAAGTCTTTAATGTTTTTTTTCATTTTTTAAAATAATTTGCTCTCTGTATCTCACCTTTCTTATGCTGATGTATAACTGAAATAATGATTTGTAGCAACTTTTATAGATTTTTCTAAAATGTAATTGTAAAAAGGGTCCTATGTTGGCATGGGTGGTGGATGATAGATAGATAATAGGTGTTCCGCTGAATATAAAAGCACTTAAGTGTCCACAATCAAATGCTTTCCCATTTGGTAAAGAAATTGAAGGAAAAAAATCCATTACATTTCTGAGGAAACACCACCATTATGCAAACCTAAATAGTCAGATACTGATTTTTTTTTTCAGTGTCCCTGTGAAAACGATAGTATGAGGCTAGATTGAAGTAATTATGAAATAGAGTTTTATGGAATCCAAGAAAGGCTCAATCAGATGCAGACTTCTAGCAACAGTAAGCAAGAGAGCATTGGTGTCTGCAGGTCCAGCAACAGCATTACATAACAAGCTTTGGTCCTTTTGGATATGCATGCAATGTCATGATGCATGCACAAAAACGGCAGCTTTTGTGTAGCATCAGTACAATGCTCCATTTATCAGAATAACCTGTTTGAGCTTCCACCTGCAGGCACTAGAGACACTGTTTCTGAGGTTTTATTTCAGATGTACTCAAAGCTTCTGCCTGAGGCTTAGTCTCTATTTTTGTTGAGTTTATCAACTGTACCTTTATTTATACCTATTCTTGAAATTTAAGTCTTTTTCACACTTTCCAGCACTGATCTTGCTTTTTGGTTTTCTAAGTAGATAAAATTTTAAAATGATGTTTTTGATGCCATTTTGTGTCTTGAGTATGGCAAATTAGTAACATATAAAGCATAGCTTTTAGCAAATTGCATATCTTGCTCTTGGGCTTAAGCTACCCACATATTTTTCTTTTTCTTTTCATTAATACGATGTTGATTCTAGGAAGATAGAAAAATATAGTAACAAGTAGCAAGGTAGCAAGTTCTATTGAAAACAATCAATCACTGCTGTCTTCATTCTAGTGTCTCCTAGCTAAGTGAGGCCGATCTGGTGACAGCCGGGTTTTTTCCTACGTAAATCAAGATCTTTATACAACCATAGCTCAGTGAAATCCCATTCACTAGTTTCTAGGCTTTTTCAGACATCAAACCAGCATTTTGCTGGCTATTGGGAGACTAAAGGAAGACTAAGATAGATCTATTTCGGACTAATTAGTCTTCATCAGTTAGCCACACCCTCATCTCATGTCTCCTCCCCGTAAAGGTCAAATATTTATTTTCTTGTTTTTCGTAGGCCTTTTTGTGTATTTTTCTGTCAGCTGGGTTTTTTCCTATGTAAATCAAGATCTTTATACAGCCATAGCTCAGTGAAATCCCATTATATATTATACACACACACACACACACAATTTTTAGAAAAATAATGTGTTTCTTATCTATATTTGTGAACTAGTAAGATACAGTACAAAAAGTTATTATCAGTTGTAAATCTACAAATTATCATAGATTTTGAATTTCTAATTTATATACATTTATACTAATGCATTAATGCTTAACTATACTGAGAAGATATCTTGGATATATTCTACTTTTTCTTTTAATGTTTAATGTTAAATCTACATTCTTACTTTTTCTTACCCAAATAATTTGAATATTAAATAGTTATATAGATAGCATTAGATAGATATATTTTAAAACTCATAAAATGCTATTCCTTAACAAGCAAACTTAAAACTACTCGTACTTGACTTCATATTCAGTGGCCAGAATTTAGATAAAATAGGATTTGTTTTTCATTACATTATTTATACATTCATAAATAGCTTTAGGGTTTAAATGGCTTTAAAAACACTTTTGTTCAGAAGAATTTTAGAACAGGTATGAAACCACTGCTTTTCAGGTCCAATTTAATGTTAAAGACCTGGTAAATATATTATATCAAAATATCTCAGTCATTTCTATGGTACATACATGGCTCCCAAACAGAAAAATTGAAAGCAATTTCACTATCCTGAATTTACTTATAATCAATTCAAAAGAATAAAGAGTCTTGACCTATTATGAAAAATTCTGAAAATGGAAAAAATGCATACTTCATGAAAGTGTTATTTCCCACATTTTATAATCCCTCCTTAATGATAAATACTGCTGAGCCATTAACCCTTCTGTTCTTTTGAGATACTTAGTGGCTAAGTAGCTAATTCCCAATATAATGAACTTATTGTATAACATTTAGATAAACATTAGATTTTTGATGTAATATAATAACTAAATGCATGCTAGAAAAGTAAAAAAACAACCAGTTACATATTTTAACAGAACAAAACAGATCACTGCTTAGATGCATAATTTTATACAAAGTTGTGAATACAAAATTGCAATCCTATACTCCTATAGGTAGATATATAAAATTAATATTAATTAATATTAAAACTATTATAATATTAATAGTTCTACTAGTCTTCCAAGATTTATTTTGCTCCAGATAGCTATGTTTTACATCTGCAGGACATTAGTTGGGAAAAGCTGTTACTTTGAAATTGATGTATTATATAGGGAAAATGTATGTAGCAAACCAGGCAAATTAAATTTTTGCCTAATATCAATTTCTGATATCAAATTCAAAATCAACATTCAATTATAGTTAATTACAGATAACTAAACACTCCTGGATTAATTCCAGAAAACTGTCACTTTAGTTGGAAGTGCATAACAGCAAGTAGAGATTCAGAGATTCATATTTTATGATTTCATTTTTAAAATGATAATTCATATCTCCTATGACCATATGCATTTTAGTGTCAAATCCATGCAAGTAAATGACAATGTATCATTTAATAAATGATAGTGGAATTCTCAATAATAGTATGATTTAATTATATAACCATCCTCTGAGCGACAAATACTGAACGAATTTCTTTGATAGATAGTGTAGCTGTCAGAAATATGGCATAGACTTGATATGGTATAAGCTTAATATATTGTGGTTTTTATCTCTAATATTCTTTATGTCAAATGGGCTTTTTAAAAGAAAGTGTAGCCCCACCTCTCTCTCTCTCTTAAGAAAGAAACCAATGACTCACATCACTTCAAAACTATTTTTGTCTACTTACTTTGAAATATTACTTCAGTCTCTCAGCCAATATTATGCTTAAATCCCTAGTAAGACCAACGCTGGTTTTAGTAGCTGGAAAGGTAATAAATTATCTCAACCATTTCTCAATAATAATATGATTATAAAAAAGAAAAACAGGTGTTTTGAAATAGAGAACAAAATAATTTTATTTCCTTAAGCATTAGTGTTTATATATTTTTGCTGTTGATGATAGAATTTAAAGAATGGAAAATCACCTCAGTTATGTCTTCAACTTGAACATTTCTTAAAGAAATGTTGATACCTTTCTATTATTTAATCAAACCATTAATTGTTTTCCAATGATCATATATTTTAAATGTTTCAAAAAGTAAGAAGTCAAGGCATTAAATAATAACTTGAAAATATGAGAATTGAAGAACCAAACATTAAAACAATAACTAAACAATAACTAAATGTCTTAATTTTATTATAGAAAATATATCACATTACAGTCTCAGAATACTATGGGTTCCCCATATTGGCTATCGATAGCTGGGAATTATTATTTAACAACAAAGGATTCCCCAACCTTTTATTTAACGAAATCATCATTCCTGAAAACTCCTGTAGTTTTGCCCTCCTGCATTTCTTCATGTTTGTTTGCAATTTAGCATAAGATTATTTCATTTCTGCTTAATGTTGTATTGTTAATTAAAATTCAATAAGCTTTTCCTGATTTTTTTCCCCATCAAAATTTATTTACAGATTTATTATCATTTTGGTCATCTTCCACATATGTTGCAAACTGTCAAGAAAAAAATGTACTGTAAGAAGAAATCAAACTCTTCTAAGCAGCCTTACCAACGGAGAATAAAATGGAACATTACTACTAATAATCTGAATGCTATGCTTTTGCTGATTCAGCAAAAAAATATGTATTATCTTTTTGTAAAAAAATAGGTGCAGTTCATTTGTTGATTGCACTCAACTGTAATCAACACTACTGTCAAGATCAGCCTATGAGGCATTCAAGGTTGTTGCTTTTTTAACATAAAAATTAAAAAAAAAAGTGCACACATAGATGCTCAGAAAACATTCGCTTCTTAAGTGTCATTATATTGATTTCAACCTTTCTTCTAGCTTTGGAAAATTTAATTTTATAAGCACTTTCTTTATGCCTCAGTCTTTTACAAAAAATACTGCCTAGCATGAGGTTATGACAGAGCCTTGTGGCACTCAATTTATATTAATGCAGAACCACTAGCCTAACATTTGGTACATATACATCTTAAGAAGATGAATTATTTTTCTGTTTAATCTTTTTTTGACATCTTATCACTTATATCATGGAAGAATTCATCAAATATTTTATATATATATATATATATATGTATGTATGTATGTATGTATGTATGGAATTAAAAAGATTATTTCCAATAAATACATTTAACAATCATTGTATTCTTTTAGAGAATAATGTGAATCAGTCAATGTTCTGTTTCAATAGTTTTGTCCAATGCCTCCTCTCTTTTATCCTTTTGATAGACATATTTTTATGCTTCCAGCTTTTTGCCACTTCATCCATTATCCAAGAATTCTCAGAAGTTATAGACTGTAACTTCCAAAATGTTTTAAAGATATTAGTAATGCTTACACAATAGAATCGACACCATTCATTAAATTCTCATAGTAGTAATAGCTACAAGTCAGCACAGGACTTGAATACTTTTAGGATAAATTAATGCATAATGTATACAATATATAGAATGTTTCTTTGCTGAAAATTTTTCTTCTTATTTTTTGAAATATTTTGGGTGATAACATTAACCACAGTTTTAATACTTTAAATGACACTTTTTAATTATTACAGTATGATACTGTACAATAGGATAAAATAGATTGTTTATCAGTTAACATCACAAATTAGTCACATTGTCTTTTGTCTTTTTTCATTTTTCATTGTAAGTAATATATGTTATATACCTTTATAACCAGGAATAACATCTGCCATAAGATAGCCATAGTAGCATCTGTAATGTTATCTTAAGATACTAGATTTAACCTGGAGAGATCAGATTGAAATCTCCATTTTATTCTTGAACAAAGAACAGGCTAAGTGTATGCGACTGAAGGTCATCCTAGTGACTAGTTAAAACAAACAAGCACCAATGTTTGACCACAATGATATAGAAAATTCTAGAGGTGAAAGATAACTTTAGCGATAGTAACCAAGGAATCATTTCACACTGCAGGAAAAGGCACTAGTACTCTGGTATTACTGCATATATTAATAACTACAGAATTGTGAGGTAATTGATGATATTGTGCCAAATAATGTGACTACTCAAATTAGATGACCCTCATTATGTTATTAAGAAAAGCTGAGAATTTCAATTATTCAGATTACAGCTGGAAGGGACATTGGACGTATTCTACTCCAACTCCCTGCTCAAGCAGGAGACCTTATACAATTTGAGACAAGTAGCTGTCAGTCTGTTTTTAAAAGCCTCCAATGATGAAGCACCACAACCTCTGAAGGCAAGTTATTCCACTGGCTAATTGTCCTCACTGTTAGGAAGTTTCTCCTTAATTCCAGGTTGTTTCTCTCTTTGATTAGTTTCCATCCATTATTTCTTATTTTGCTTTCTGATGCTTTGGAAAATAAGTCGACCCTCTCTTCTTTATAGCAGCCCCTCAAATACAGGAATACTGCTATCATGTCAATCCTACTCCTTCTTTTCTCTACACTAGCCATACTCACTTCCTGTAACCATTCTTCATATGTTTTACTCCGAAAGACTTTAATCATCCTAGTTGCTCTTCTCTGCCCTTTTTACAAAGTCTTAATATCTTTTTTGCAATGTTCAAAACTGGATGCAGTATTCCCAAACTAAGGTTTTATAAAGTGGTACTAATACTTCACAAGGTTTTGATTCTATACCTCTGTTTATACAACAAAGGATTGTATTAGCTTTTTTGGCTGCTGCTGCACGCTGCTGACTTATGTTTAAGTGATTATCCACTAGGGCTCCAAGGTCCCTCTCTCAATTACTATTTTTGAGCCAGGTTTTGCCAAAGCTACTTGTAGCTTTGGTTTTTCCTGCCTAAATGTAAAATGTTGCTTTTCTCCATATTAAATTTCATGTTGTTGGATAGGGCCCATTGTTCAAGTCTATCAAAATATTTTTGGATCCCAAGCTTGTCTTCTGGGGTGTTGGCTATTCCTGCAAGCTTAGTGTCATCTGCAAATTTATGAGTTTCCCTTCTATTCCATCATCTAAGTCATTTATGAAGATATTGAGTACTGAGAGTCCTAAGCCTAAAATGGAACCTTGTGGTACCCACTTTTTAGAGAACTAATGGTGGCATTAATAGGCTAAATTAAAACCTTGTCTAGGTTGTCAAGAAAATAAAATCTAAAAGAGAAAAGGAGAATAACAATGGTAACATAAAACGTAAGAAGCATCAACAAGTTCAATGTAGTTTGAACTTGAACAATGTAGTTCAATGTAGTTCAAAGATTAAATAAACTGACT
This sequence comes from Ptyas mucosa, assembly GCA_012654045.1. NCBI lineage: Eukaryota > Metazoa > Chordata > Lepidosauria > Squamata > Colubridae > Ptyas > Ptyas mucosa. The sequence continues at coordinate 4,193,081 of WNWU01000007.1, read as the reverse complement.
TCATATTCACATTTTAGGTAACAGTGAAAAGGATTGGAATTGGACACTTTCATTCAGAAGATCATACTTTTTACCACTGAGAAAATAAAAACAAAAAAGAAATAGGATTATTTTCATAGTAATATATCAGCTAGACTTCAGCGCAAATAATATCAGCTAGACTTCAGCAACATTTTAATATAATTACCCATATTTATACTCCAGCTACTGAAGCAATAGAAGAGATTGAGAAATGTTGAAATCAATAGAATATTCAAGAAAGATGTGATGTCTCTGGCTGGAATGGCAAAGTTGAAAATGACAAGAGAAAAAATGTAGTTATACTTTATGACAGTGGTGCTCAACCTTTTCTTCATCACAGATAAAGAAAATACCTTTTGTGGCCATGGACCATGAGCACAAGCCCCAGGACTTAACTCAAAATTTAAATCATAACATTTCTTCCAGCTTTCGTGGATTCCCTGTAATGACATTGCAGACGCCCCCAACCCAGGGGCCCATGGACCAGAAGTTGAGAACCACTAATCTATGATATAATATCAGTGTTATGATGATGACATTTTTTTGATAGTTGGAAAAAACAAATGATTTGGAAGCTCTAGTAACTAAAAATTTTTTAAAAAACCACAGTAAGATCAAGCTCCATGTAATTACTAACAGTTGACACTAACTTAGTGGCATTAAACATTTTAACCATATAAATATCTAATTAAATTATCTGAATGAAACATGAATTCTGCAAATACACTTGAAGAAAAAATACTTGAGATTTCTTCTTATATTATAGATTGTACTTCTATATTTTATGCAAGCGATTAGAATGCAAGTTCTGGATAAGTAATGAAATTTGCTTCTACGTAAAGATACGTAGAATCAGATTTTAAAATAATGAACTATTGGATAGTGTTTTCTGATTAAACTGAGACAAATGTAATAGATTTGTATTTAAACATAGAGAAACTATGAAGGAGTTCTAAAGATTACATAAGAAACTTGTTATACATCAGGTATTTTTAAAATTTTTGTAACATCTAGAATAAAACAGTAATTATTTTTCTGAGATATTATTTTAGAGAAGTATGAAAAAAGCATTCAAGTTGTAGCACACAGTGTTTTAGCATTCTCTTCCTTATACCATTAAGAGACAATGGAATTAAGCATATTATTTTACAGCCTAATTGTTTTATCATTCCAAGATTAGCTATCTCCCTGCTAATATAACAATGTGCCTGAGTTTAAGGGGAGTTGTTATTAAATTATCCAAAGAGTGAATCAAGATCTTTAACTAACTTGCAAAGAGATATCTATGATTATCTTCCTGTTTTTTTAGGGCATATTCTCCATTTGGAGATTTGCACCAGATTGAAAGATCCCATGTTATGCTTTTCTTCCCGAGTGGGATTTTCATGCTCTCTCCTCTTCAATGATTTTAAATAATCCATGGACCTGTGTCTCTTCAGTAGTCCAAGACTGATTAATTCCATTTCTCTTGCTAGAAGATTTTTCCCCTTCTTCCATTTCATGCCACTTCCTTAGCCCATTTTAACTCCCTTTGCCCCATCTGTGTTTGCATGTCTTCTGTGATTCTTCTCTCATCACTTTCCTTCTCATCTATGACAGATTACCAGTCCCAAGTATGTTCTATACATGTAGGAAATCACATGACAGGTGGAAGAAAGTACCTTTCCATTCCTAAACAATGCTTGGTTGATTATTTCATTTCATTAGAAAAAAAGATGCAGTAGGTGGCAAATGACATGTTTTTGCACATTCTTTAAATAATTTAGCAGCCATGGATTCTGTAATTCCTAGATTCATGTATTTGATATTTACATATGTCTGTTTCCAAAAAGATTGCTATCATATAGAAATTTAAATAGCTTTCCTAAATATCTAAATTTGTATTAATAATCTTTCTTGTACATTTTTATTTCTTTACAGTTTTTAAAATGAAGTTTACATGAAAGTTATAATCCTTTTGTGACACAGAACAGGTGAAATAAATGAAAGTTATAATTCCAATCCTTTATATAAAAGGGTACATTAGTGTTCAGATTATTCATCCCCATGCATCCTTTAAATTCATTTAAATTTTGTTAGCCCTATTTTTGACACACATTAGTGTCTTTGCTTATTGTAAAATAATAACAATTTAATTCTGAATAAAAAGTTTTCATTTAATGATATTCTTTGGAAATGAACAGAGTTGTAAGATCATGAAGAAAGTCCTAAAAATTAAAACTATTTTTCCTAAAAGTACATATTGATTGTTTTTATTAAATATATTTTTATAAACTGTAATCTTATTATTCTGTCCTTTCTGCACTGCAATTTAAAATTTTAATGAAGACCTATATTATTCAACATCATCTTGTTGGTAATTCTATGTTATTTTAATGTTTGTTTTCTTACTGTTTAGCAAAGAGTTATTAGAATTCATTATGCTTAATTCTCATTTGTTTCATGTTCTTTAGGAGGGTTCAGAAGCTTTTTCTGGTATAAAGAGATCCTTATATACATTGTTTGGTCATACTGAGGTAGTATGGTCATAAGTTTGGTCATAAAGATAGCACTCTTTAATTTGCCATAGTGGCAGCTAGGCAATTCTTCTGTTTCTGTAGTAGTTGTATCTTTTTTGGGCTACAAGCTTTCAATAGAAAATTTGGGAAATGGGGAATAGTAGCTCTTCAGCCACTTTCTTGAGATACTTCTCTTGAAAGAAGAATTCTGTGCACTATCTTAGCTGTTCCTAGCATTGCAGTCCCCTGGACAGAGAACTCTGGAATCTGTTGGGCTTTGGGAGGCCAAAAATGGCTCTGTTCGGTATAAGATGCACTAACATTTCCACCCTCTTTTTTGGGGGGGGGGGGAAGTGTGTCTTATACTCTGAAAAGTATGGTATTTTCTATTTGCTCTTTCTGACAATGGTACTTCTCCATCTTCTCATATTGCTTCTTCTTAATGTTGCTGTCACTTGGCATTACCACCCTGTTTTCCCCAAAATAAGACATCCCCTGATAATAAGCCCAGTCAGGCTTTTAAGCACATGGCAATAAGGCCAAGCGCTTATTCCAGGGTTCAAAAACACAGTACATCTATAATCACTTCCGTCTTCTGTCCTTGTCTTCTATCATAATGTCTGGTTAACTGGCCAGTTCCTGCCTATCTCTCTGTATCTGAAAACAGTATAGGATATTAGCTGTGTTATTGTCCACAATTTTCCATGGAATCTCCCATCTGGACTTGGAATCTAACCTATACACTGGATGTTCCCCTATGCAGTGCCAGCTTCTTGGCTGTACTATTCAATGTATGCTGTGCCCGCCCCCAACACACCCCTGGTATGTTCTTGTATGTGTATGTGTGGATTACAGCATATTATGAAAGTTCCACAAATGTCTAAAATATAAAAAATAATTTTATAACTGAATTTGTACTTTGCAAAATAATTTATAATTGAAATTAATATAATATAAACCATTGTTTAATCAGCATTTTCTCAGATTCAATGCAAATTAACCAGTCTATATAAGAAACAATTACCTGGTCTTCACTTGAGTGGAAATATTTATTTTACATATTTATTTTTATTATTATTAAAAATAATAAAAAACATTAAAGCAACCACAAAAGACAAGAGAAGCACAATTAGATAGTTGATAGTGATTTACCTAACACTCCCTTAAGAACCATGGAATTTTCTGACAGTTTATGGATATCAAGAAATAGCTACTAATATAGAAAGAATATTCCACAGGTTTCTGAGAAAAGTTTTACTAATCTATTTTTGATACCTTAGTTATAATGTGACATCAATAACTCACAAATGATCACTCCGCTTTTCGGAGGAATATAAACCCATTCCAAACAAGCTTCACTACAATATCAAAGTTCATGGTTTTTTTCTTACAATGGCACTTCCATCTTGTATGGATTTAAATTCAGTACAAAGATTAGTTCTCAGCCAAAGGCAAGCAACTCACACAGGTCATGCAATGGCCAAAATGAATACATAAAAACTTTATTTCTTATGCAAGACACAAGAAATAGATATAAGAAATTTGAGTACTGATTGTCATATAAAAAACCCTTTGTATTTGATATTAACATTATTGAGGAAATATTGAGAAATAAATTAGAAGAAAATGTTTCCATTAGAAACTGGAAATGTTTTCACAGGAAGTAATAAAAGAGTGTGACAGGGATAATAAGGGATGCAGAAACATTGTATTCTGTTCAATTTATAATGAACTAGCAACTAAAACTACTGGTCATCTAGAGACAGGGAAATAAATCTGATAGTAGTAGTAATGTAATGAAATTTACAGAATCAAATGCAAAGAAAGCTAAAGGCGAGAGAAAGAGAGAGAGAGAGGGAGGGAGGGAGGGAGGGAGAGAGGGAGGGAGGGAGAGACTTCTTGTTTTCCTTTTATATAGTAACAATCCTGGCAGTTTGTGAATGTACAAACAATAAAGTGTCTCAGCGCTACTGCTGCTATTGCTGCTGGTGCTGCTGCTGCTGCTACTACTACTATTGTTACTACTTTATTATAACTGTCCATTTCCATTGACTCTAGAAATAGAGTCAATGGAAATAGAAATGGAATTACAAATAGAAATACAAAATACATAGAATCAATTGGCCTCTTCAGGGATGCCTCCAATAAGCTGAAAGGAACAAAAGACTGCCCGGGATAATTTGTTTCAGCTAAAAAAATGCAAGCAAGGTTTCGATGAACAAGGGCATTTGAAATTGAGTAAGAGTATATCACATTCAGATACTAAGATCAAACACCTAAGGTAAACAGAAATTTGCACGCTGTATGGCAACAAGCCCAGATCCTTTGTTTATGCAATTTTATTGCTGCAGGAGTATAATTATTGCCTTGATTACTAGCCTATTTTAACACTGTGTTGGAAACTTTTTAGCTTTAGTAGAAAGGTCATTTAAATGGTTATTCAAGCAGGTTGTCAGTTGGATGCTAATATACTTGAAGTCCTTAACTTCATCAAATGATCTTTCACTAATTTCCCATTTAACAGGGGACTTTGAGAGAAAATTGGAGCCTTAATTTTTGAGTAATTGATTACAAGAAATTTCCTGAAACAAGGCATCCATGGAGCTCCATTTGTATTACAGTTAAAATGGCCACATCATGTGCATACATGAGAACTGAAATAGAATGGTTGGCAAGTGTTGTAGGGGATGACATGCTGGGTTAGAAAGAGACACAATGATTCATTTACATAGAAATTGAAAAATAAGGAGACAAGATTATAGTCCTGTTTCTCCTATAAAATTAGGGACTGGCTAGTTAAATCACCATTAAAACTGCCTCTCAGCTTCATATTTTATTTTGATGCAACAGAATTATTAAACAAAAAATTATTAAACTAAAATATTAAATTTATTAAACTTAGATGGCAACATTCAATAAACACAATGGCTAATTTCCTCCATCTCTTTTACTAGTAAAACTCTCATATCTGATTGTTTGTAAGCTTTAATTGGTTGAAACGGTGCATCACAGGCAACAATTTTTGAATCAAAATACTTCAAATGGATAACTTACAGAATGCATCCAAAACCTGGGAGTTATAAGTCTTGCTGGATTGATATTTTAGCAAAATTTCAGCCACTTTACTGCTGCCATGCTACTGAACTCACATGGTCATTTCTAATGCTCCATGCCAGTTTCCTATAAGAAAAGTCAATGAGGAAACCAACAAAAAATTAGAAATCACTCCAGCTCCACTGGTTTTTTTTTCTCCTTTTTTTATCTGTGGTCACTCTGTTTCTCTATTTAGTATAGAAATGTCTCTGAAACAGTGACCAAACAGGTCACATATTATCTAATAATATCTCACCAAAATTGAATTAACTGCTGTTCCTAAATCAATAAAAGCAACTTGTTGTCTATAGTATTTGCTGCTAAATGATGCAAAATTGCATATTTCAATATTACATATAATACATGCATATTACAAATTGCATATTGAGCCATACAGATATCCTCATCTAAACTTGCTTATTTGGGAGCCAAGAGATTCTTTGAATACATACAATCTAAAAATTTATGATATAAAAATTGGGCATATATTTTGCTCATTATTAACAATTTTTTTTTTAATTTTATTTCCAATTTATATACCGCCCTTCTCCCTGAGGACTCAGGGCGGTGTACAGCCAGACATAAAAAACATAAAATATAAATATTAAGACATTTAAAATATATATATAATTTGGCTACAAAATTTAAAACTCACAGACCAATTAAAATATTAAAAATATTTAAAATTTCTTCTTAAGCCAGCCCGGCTTGTTGGAAAAAATGTGTTTTTAGGGCACGGCGGAAGGCACTGAGGTCATGAATTCTCCTAATCTCCGGGGGCAACTGGTTCCAGAGGGTGGGTGCCCCCCAGAGAAGGCTCTCCCCCTGGGAGTCACCAGCCTACATTGTTTGGCTGATGGCACCCTGAGGAGGCCCTCTCTGTGGGAGCGCACGGGTCGATGGGAGGTCATCGGTGACAGCAGGCGGTCTCGGAGATAACTAGGCCCTATGCCATGGAGCGCTTTAAAGGTGATCACCAACACCTTGAAGCGCACCCGGAAGACCACCGGAAGCCAGTGCAGCTCGCGCAGGAGCGGTGTTATGTGGGAGCGCCACGCTGCTCCCGTCACTACCCGCGCGGCCGCATTTTGGACCAGTTGGAGCCTCCGGGTGCTCTTCAAGGGGAGCCCCATGTAGAGAGCATTACAGTAGTCTAGGCGGGAAGTGACAAGGGCGTGAGTGACTGTGCACAGGGAATCCCGATCAAGAAAGGGCCGCAACTGGCGAATCAGGCGAACCTGACAAAAGGTCCCCCTGGCTACAGCTGTCAGATGTTCCTCCAAGGACAGCTGCCTATCCAGGAGGACTCCCAGATTGCGAGCCCTTTCTGCAGGGGCTAAAGACTCGCCCCCGATAGTCAGTGATGGAGTCAACTGACTATATCGGGATGCCGGGAACCACAGCCACTCCGTCTTGGACGGGTTGAGCTTGAGTTTGTTTCTCCCCATCCAGATCCGCACGGCTTCCAGGCACTGAGACATCACTTCGAGGGCATCATTGGGGTGGCCTGGGGTGGAGATGTACAGCTGGGTGTCATCAGCGTACTGATGGTATCTCACCCCAAAGCCACGGATGATCTCACCCAGCGGCTTCACATAAATGTTGAACAGAAGGGGCGAGAGGACCGACCCCTGCGGCACTCCACAAACGAGAGGCCTCGAGGTCGACCTCTGCCCCCCTGTCAACACAAACTGCGACCGGTCGGAGAGAAAGGAGGAGAACCACTGTAATACAGTGCCCCCCACCCCCAACTCTTCCAGCCGGTGCAGCATGATACCATGGTCGATGGTATCAAAAGCCGCTGAGAGATCTAATAGGGCTAGGACAGAGGAACATCCCCTGTCCCGAGCCCTCCAGAGATCATCAACCAACGCGACCAATGCCGTCTCTGTGCTGTGCCCAGACCTGAAACCCGACTGGAACGGATCCAGATAAGATGTTTCCTCCAGGAATTGTGGAAACTGTTGCGCAACCACACTCTCAACAACCTTCGCAATAAAGCGAAGGTTGGAGACAGGACGATAGTTAGCTAATACTGCTGGGTCCAGGGAAGGCTTCTTGAGGAGGGGCCTCACCACCGCCTCTTTCAAGGCGGCAGGGAAGTGACCCTCACTCAAGGAGGCATTGATAATGCCCTGGAGCCAGCCTTGTGTAACCTCCCGGGAGGCCAGTACCAACCAGGAGGGACACGGGTCCAGTAAACATGTGGCCGCACTAAGTCTCCCCAAAATCCTGTCCACATCATCAGGAGTCACAAAGTCAAACTCTTCCCAGATATTAATTTATTATTTATTTTATTTATTATTTATTAATCATATTTCTATGCTGCCCACTCTCCAAGGACTCCGGGCGGCTTACAACAATCAACAGTATACTAAATAGCATATTGCCCCCAACAATCTGGATCCTCATATTACCCACCTCAGAAGGATGGGAGGCTGAGTCAACCTTGAGCCGGTGAGATTTGATCCGCTGAACTAGCAGTCAGCTGAAGTAGCTGCAGTACAGCACTCTAACCACTGCGCCACCTTAGCTCCTCCTTAATTAAGAGATAGCTGGATTGCCTTTCTTGTACATGGGGAGAGTGACAGAATTAAACCTGACTTTGGGAAGCAATAAATAGATAATTGATTAAAAAAAACACAGGGTGTAAATGCTCAAGCTCATCAATCAGGATTTATTTTATGTAATTATGACAAGATCATATCTTTCCTTGAGGATTTGCCACTGGTCAACTAAAATTAGGATTTATACTTGTATTTGTGAAAGTATTATCAGTCTAGTAAGAGATCAAATGAAGGAAGGGGTGGAGAGAGCAAGAGAATCACCACAAAAAGAACCACTGAAGTTGCCAAAGTATCTCATCTCAGAGGTGAAATCATTGAGCTACATTTATATGAAGAACAAGTCTAATATTTTTTTTACTCATCATCAGCAGAAAGAAGGAGCCATATAATTTAGAATATAAACTTGTTCCCTTTCTCAAGTCTGTGTGGAAAAAAAGGCCTAACTACACCAACTAATTCTAGCAAGTTAAAACAAAAGATTGTCTATGGAGAGTCTAAATCATCCAGGTTATGTTTGTCCCAAAGGGACAAACTTTTAAAAATACAACTGGATTTTCTTGAAAACATTTCACTTCTTGTCCAGAAAGCTTCTTCAATTCCGACTGAACGGTGGGGAATGGAAAGATTTATATTCTTTGCAGTCGTCTGGTTGTTAGCACTTTGAAAGTTAATTGTTAGGTCTCTGAGAGTCAATGGGGGTTTGTATCTGTACCAGAGTCAGAGTAAAAATGGGTGTGGAACCTTCTAGGAATTGTGTTGTAAAAAGGATAAAGGTGGTTATCATATCCCTCCCTCTCTGTTGAGAGAGGGCTTTTCAATTTTAACACACATGACACTTTGACTCTACTTTCAAACCAGTGGTCCTTTCTGTCCAGAATGTGAACTTTGCTCTCTTCAAAAGAGTGACCTTTGTCTTTCAGATGCAAATGGACTGCTGAATCTTGTCCTGGTGTGTTTGTTCTCATGTGCAATGAATTTATTTTTTCCCCAATGTACAGATCTGCACATGTCTCACTGCATGGCATGGCATATACCACATTGCCCAGTTTGTGTATGGGTATACATTCTAAGGATGTACTCAGGCACAAACAGACCAATGAAAAGAGTTTTAATTAACAATGCTTAATTAATGTGTTAAGCTGATTAGAATATGCCTATGAGTAACATAATGTATAAAAATGCATAGAACATCTTTATGTAACATTACAATTGATTTTGATTTATTGTAAAGCTTCAATGCTATTAATTAACTAAGAAGCTATACATTTTTAAATGTTTCGAATTATTAACTTAATATAAAATTATTTCAGTATGAAAAACCTAGCATATCTTAATTTTATGAATTGTGTTCTGAGCCAGAACAGAATAGAATAGTAATTTATTATTGTCCCCTTATTATGTAATAATATAATTATGAAAGTCATATAATTTTATTAATAATTATCCTGTTTATTATTGTAAATGCTCTTGGGCTAAGATCAGAAATAGCATAAGGATCAATGGTGGGATTCAGCCAGTTCGCACCACTTTTGGGAGAACTGGTTGTCAACTTTCTGAACAGTTTGGTGAACTGGTTGTTGGAAGAAATCATTAGGGCAGAGAACCAGTTGTTAAATTATTTGAATCCCACCACTGATAAGGATTACAGAAGGGTGTGGTAAGATAAATTTCATTTTTTAAATACATTTAGCTATATAATTTATTCCAAAATTTAAAATTTAAAATTACAACTTTTTGAAATGATTGCATATCCAAGATGACAGCACTTATTTTTTGAATGGAACATTTGTTGTAACTGTCTTTTATTTTGGTTTATCGCAAAATTTATAAATAGTTTACTTAAATAATATAGTTTCATGTAAATTAATAGTTATACAATTTCCTCATTACTAATGATATAGTGAAAATGTCATTGGCTGTATTGAAAAGAATTATTAATAAAGTTAATTAAAATATCTGACTTTCATAAATCATAAGTCACACTTTGTAGTTTCCTATGAGTTAGTAAAATTATGAACTGTTAGCTTCATTTGTATACAGTTGAATGTTTAGTGCATAAAACATATACTGTGACAGTTTTAAATCAATCTGGTACTTTTTCTGCTCCTTCTCCAATCACCAGAGTAGTCTCTAGTCACCCATAAAACATCATAATCTTAGGCTTGTCTTTGCTCACGAATGAATCATAAGGTGTTGTCCCAGTGTAAGACTGATAGTGGAAATTTACTAGATTTTTTTTTAATAGACAAAATCATTCTAAATCTATGTCAAACTAATAAAAATGTTTTTAAATGAGTTGCTAATGAGTACAAAGGTTGTGTTTGAAGCTCTTGGGAAGTTTTTTCTTCAAATGTAAAGAAATGCTTCTTATCCAGCCAAGTTGATGCCCCTTTCTAAAGTAAGCGATGAACCTCACTTTCTGCCCAGGATGATGTTCCTTTGCCTAATTAAAACAATGTCTGGTAACACTGGGAGCAAAGAGCTAAGGTTAATGATGGTATGTTTATTATTAGATCATGAAAAACTGCTGCAGAATTCCCAGGGGAAGAGTATTGTGCCACAACTTTCTCTGCCACAGATTCATGGGTTTTGTGACCCAACTTAGTTTCTGTAGAAAACAGGGGCAAGTTCATTTTATTTAACAGTGTTCTAGATAATGGAGAACTCCAAAGCCTATTTAGCTACATTACCAAACCAATATTGATCAAAATAATGCTACTGTTGAAATAAATAAAAAAGAGAAGAATTATAGAACAAGAAACAACACTAGGTTGCAGAAGGTCACTCTGGCCCTTACATTTAGGCATTATTCTAGCAAGGTTTGGATGCAAGCACAATCTAGTGTACTATTTTTTAAAACTCTGCCACGATAATTTCTTCCAGCACTTCGCTCTCAACTGTTGTATTTAGTTCTTCTATTTTATTTCTGTATTTTTTTCTCAGAAACATGGCATGAAAATTTATAATAAGCTCAAAAGTACATCATTTTTTCCTCTATGTATCATACCCAAACCCTAATAAGTATAGAATAAATGTCTGTTAAAAATAAGCTACATACTTTCTTTCTATTAATTTTTCAATTATGCATTCTATAATAAATCAATATTTTATTTCAAGTTAGTTACTTTCCATATATTAAAAAAGCAATGCACAACACGTTAAAATCTAGCACAGGAAGGAGATGGGAAAGACAGTAGGTATCAATAATACTGTATCTGCAAAGCATTTTGAGGTAAAACCATCTATATGTATCATGCTGTAAATTCTTAAATTAATGCAACATCCTATTCACATCTAAAGCACTCTATTCCATTTGTAGATATAAATTATTAGGGCAGAATTCTGGGAAAGATGTTTAGTATAACTTAGATTCCTATTATCATCTAGCAGATATTAAATCTAACAACTAGGGAATATCTGCCTTGAGTCAGGAAGAAATAAGTTTCTATTTAGAGGATATACAATTGTACTATGTACAATTTTCCTGTATAGAATGATTTTCCTGTATAAGGCAGAAGAAAGTGATAACCAGTTGCAATAGTTATATAAGGGAAAGATTGGCAGTGAAGGCTCAGAAATCAATGATTGACAGAGTTAATATAAGTTGAAAAAAAATCACTGTGTTAGATCGGGCGAGCCAGGAGCCAGGTCGAAGTGAACAACAACTCTTTAATGTACAGTGAGAATCCAGCAACTTTACAGTAGAACAGCTCTCCTTATATAGCTACTCGCTAAGTGTGTTAGCCAATGATCATCGAGCTTTTTCCCGCTCTAATTTTCCATCCAAAATTAGATACATAACACTCCTCTCCTCCCAGAAGGCATGTAACCAAACTATTTATATACATAATCATGCAGGTGACTAGGCAGTTCCCTGATTCTAGCGGACCTGCGTAATTCAGTCTGAGGCAGGGATTTGGGCTGGTCAGAGGGACCCTATGTCTCTCCCAGCCCAGCCAATGGAACCTCCTGGATTTTTTTATGGGCATCGCACTCTTCGGATGGGCTTGGCTTCTCGAGGGGGCAGCGCTGGACAGCAAAGTCATCAGGTAAGTCCTCCGGCCACTTCAGGTTTGAGTTAGCTGTTGGATGAACGATTGGTGAGTTAGGAACTGGTTTGTCTATTTTGTAGTCCGGCTCGTCGGGCATTGTTTGGCCCAGACATTTCCTTAACTGGTCAATATGTCTGCGCCATTACTGACTTCGACAATATATGACCTGGGCCCAGTAATGTCACAGATCTGCCCAGCCACCCAGAGGGGACCGTCCGCATAATTTCTCATGAAGACCGGAGACCCAATAGAGAAACTTCTAGTCTTACTTTCGGCTTCCATGTACCCCTCAGGGGAGTAATTGGGGTGCAGCCTATCTAGGGTGCAGTGGAGTCTCCGGTCCATTAAGAGCTCTGCCAGACTTCGTCCCATTGCCATGCACGGGGTAACATGTTGGGCTGCCAGAAAAGTATCAATCCTGGCTTGCCAGTCCCCCGGTCTGAGTCTGGCCAATGTCTCTTTGGCCAATCTCACAAATCTTTCAGCTAGACCATTACTGGCTGGATGAAAAGGTCTTGTGAGTGCGTGACAGACCCCTATCTCCACTAAGTACCCCTCGAATTGAGTAGGCATAAGTTGAGGCCCATTATCTGACACCAGGGTGTCCAGTAGCCCATGCGTAGCGAATAGTTTCCAGATCGCTTTAATTGCAGCTTCCGCAGTAGTGGAGTGCATTAATATGATCTCCAGCCACTTAGAATAAGCGTCCACCACGATTAGAAAGATTTGATCATGGAATGGGCCAGCAAAATCGATATGAATGCGGGACCAAGGTCCCTGGGGCCTTTCCCATTCTTTGGACTGAGCCATTGCCGGAGTGGGCCAAGACTCTTGACATGGAGTACACTTAGTCACCCATTCAGCAATGCTGTCGTCCATATTGGGCCACCATACATAGCTTCTCGCCAATCCCTTCATCCTCACAATTCCTGGATATTGACCATGCAATGTGGTCAATACTTGTTCCCTAGACACGGTGGAATGACCACCCAGTCTCCCCATAGCAAGCAACCCCCTTGCATAGACAGCTCATGTTGTTTACAAATGAACAGTTTGAATTCCCTGCCAATAGGGTCGATAGGCCATCCCCTACACACCCAGCTCATAACAGTCCGTAACACAGAGTCCTTAGCAGAGGCCCTCGCAAGGCAGCAGAAGTAATGGGGCTAGAGTCCAGAGCATCAATCAGCAGGATAGGGATGCTGGGGTCAGGTCATCCAGCAGTTTTGGCAGTAGGCACCTGCTGAGGGCATCGGCATGTCTAAGGCGCCAGCCAGGCCGATGGATGAGTCGGTATGAATAGGCAGTCAGAAAAATGGTCCACCTAGTGAAATGCAGGGACATGGCCGCAGGAGTGGGTCTATCCCCAGCCAAAAGTTCAAGCAGGAGTTGGTGGTCGGTGACCAGTTCAAAAGATCTCCCAAACAGATATTCATGAAATTTCTTGACCCTGGCAACAGCCTCTAGGGCCTCCCTGTCCAAAAAGAAGATTTTTTAGAGAGAAGTCTATGGAGTGGTTCGGCCACTGTGGCTTTGTCCCTCAGGAAAATGGCATAAAAGTTTAAAAGCCCCAGGAATGCCTGTAGCTCCACCCTGTTCTTTGGGGTTGGCGCATTGTGGATAGTTCTGATTTTACTTTCAGTGGGGTGTATGCCTGCCCCGTCAACCTTGTACCTAAAAATTCAACAGCAGGCACTGCTATTTGACATTTGTCTTTTTTAAACTCGCAGCCCCGCATTCCTAAAAATAGTCAGCACCCACCTTAGATGGTCCCCTAGTTGTTGCTCATCTGCTGCAGTGACAAGAACATCATCAAAATAGGGGACGACCCCCGGTAGTCCTTGCAGCAGATGTTCAATCACGCTTTGGAATAGTCCAGGGGCAACACTAAACCCGAACTGTAGTCTTATGCATTTGAAGGCACCTCTATGTGTTACTATAGTCTGTGCTTCTGTGTAGTGTCATCTACCGGCAGTTGTTGGTACACCTGTGCAAGGTCGAGTTTAGCGAAAACCTTGCTGAAAACCTTGCCAAGGAATGGAGTATGTGCTGCACAATGGGGACAGAGTAGGCACTTTGCTGGAGAGCTTTAATTAGGGTACACTTATAGTTGGCGCAGATACGCACTGACTCATCAGATTTTAGAGGGGTGACTATCGGGGTCTCCCATTTTGCATGGTCGACCGGTACTATGCCCTGATGTATGAGCTTATCCAGCTCTCAGTCTATCTTAGGCTTGAGCATGAATGGCACTCTCCTTGCCTTCATCTAATGGGGGCTATATTAGGGTCTAGGTTAAAAGAGATAGGAGTCCCCACATACTTGCCAAGATGGTCGTCAAAAACACCTTGGAATCCGCAGAGCAGGTCGTCTGTCAGGCTGCCGTTGGTGGAGTGGATCCCGGTTACCCCCATGCCCAGGGCTTTGAACCAGTCGAGCCCAAGGAGACTCAGTAGACATCCGCTGACCACGGTGATTGGCAGTCGCTCGTTGAAATGGCCGAATTTCACCTGGAATGTCCCACACCCTTCAACGGGAATGCGATTTCCTTGGTAGTCGTTTAGCCGTAGATGCTGGTGTTTCACCTGTTTCTTGGTGTTCAGAATTGCCGCTTTTAGCTCAGCCCAGGACATGATGGTAATAGACGAGCCAGTGTCTATTTCCATTTAACATGGTGACCCCTACATTTTGACTGTTATATGCAGCTTTTTCTCTGGGGATGTTGTGGCTTGGCTGATGCAGGTCTGGAATGTCTCGGGGTTTTGGAATAGGGCCTCATTTGCATCCTTGAAATGGCAAGTCTGTCTCTGACGGAATCCCCCACAACTAGCACAACTCTCTTTGCAGCCATCAGCCCTCTTGTTGTTGTTAGTTAGGAAGATGTCCTCATCGCCTTCTTCATCGCTGTCAGTCAGGGCTGATTCTTTGTGGATAGGGGTAGACTTTTGTGCTGCCTGGGGTGGCACCCGTCGCTGCAAGGATTCTGCTGCCTTGTTAGACGATTCATGCGCTCTGGCTTTGTCTAGGGCAATGTGAAGAGTAAGGTTTGTCTTGACCAGCAGTCGCCTCTGGAGGCGAATGTCTCGGACTCCACAGATTAGTTGCTCTAGGAGCACATCATCTAGGTCACAGTACTCACAATGCATGGTGGCCTTGCGTAGCACTGCCACGTATGTATTTATCGACTTGCCATCCCTCTGTAGTCTTTGCCGGAACGAATTTGGATGGCACAGGGGCATAGTGCATCCTCAGTGTGGTCTGCAGGACCTGCCATGGTACAGACTGCACCAGTGTTGGCTCTGACAGTGACTCAGCTGTGTCAAACACCTTGGGGCCACAGTGGCTCAAAAAGAAGGCTTGCTTCCTATTGTCGGACAGCCCTTGGAGGTCATTTGTTTCGAGGAAGCATTCAAACCACTTCTCTTTCACAGGATCGATCGTTGGTGGTGCAAAGGCGGACATCTCTCTGCTGTGCTCAGCTCATGCAGATTTTCCCGCCTGGCTGGATTCAGTTGTCAGCTCTTATTTGGGCAACCTGTCTAACTCAATCCTACTTTCGTCGCCAGTGTTAGATCGGGTGAGTGAGGAGACAGGAGACAAGTCGAAGTGAACAACAACTCTTTGTACAGTGAGAATCCAGCAACTTTACAGTAGAACAGCTCTCCTTATATAGCCAGTCACTAAGTGTGTTAGCCAATGATCATCGAGCTTTTTCTCACTCTAATTCTCCGTCCAAAATTAGATACATAACACACTGAAAGTTATTATAGGAAATATAGACTTAGAAAACAGGAGGAAAAAATAGAGGGCTAAATTATATTAAAACTATTACAATTTATTGAATTATTTCATGTTCAAAATATTTCAATGTTGCATCATTAAATGATAATATTATAACTATTTACTGAAAAAAGAAGAAAATAAGGGAGGAAGAGACATTTGTACTCTACTGTATATTTTTATAGTATTGCATCACTGTATAAGATAACGGTGTTACTTCTAGCACATGAATGCTTGAAAACTACGGCTGGATTGATTTAATATTTTCTTCACTATTGAATATCAGAACTACATAAAGTATTAGTAGATGGGACTAAGCCTTCAGCCATAATGAACCAAAGACATGATTTCAATGAAGGGATAAAAACTTCTCCCCAGTTTTTTTCTTTTTTAGGTTTCAAATATAAAAAGAACTAGAAACTGTACTACTTACATCATTAAAAGTCCTTCAGGATGACATTAAAAATAACTAAAAATCATAACAATTGTCATACCAAAATGTCCCAAAATTTGACAGCGTTATATTGAACTATTTTTCAAAATTATTTTTGTTTCAAGAGATGGAATGAAGAGATTTGCATCCTAGAAAAGTTTTGCTTTCATTCCTATTCCAAATTGGAGGGGAAAAAATCCATGCGACCTATTCCTGACACATTTGGCACTGTGGCCTCATAATATTGAAGAATACAAATGGGATAATAAAAACTGTCTGCACATTTCCTTACCCCTAATTTATGATTGATATGATCTCAGTGGAAAAGTTCATCCAAATATGTGGTTTATCACATTTTTTTCATCAATGCAGCAAAACCAATAACTTTCTTGAATCAGTTTTATGTATAGTAACTTGCAGGTTTTATTTAAAAACACTGTTGTAGTCCAGTTAAAACAAAACTGAGGTTTTTTTGGGTGGTGGTCGATTATCTATTTGGATGAATAGTATTCAGTCTGCTCTGCAAAATCATTCCTCTACTTAGATCAGACTTCCATTATAGTGGAGCTGATCTACACTGAGCTTAGATCAAGGAGATTTGAAGCATCTCTAATCATTACTATCTTGATACATCTGTTCCAACCTTATTATAACAGATAGCTTGGAGGTAGCGTGGCAATAATTATCCAAGCTACAGTTATCTACTATTATTTCATTGCTTATTTTTGAATATTTTAAAAACTGCACAGGTGCAGCTGGAAAATTATAACCGATATTAGTTGCAACACCATTTCCCTGTAGAATTACATTTTAAAAAAAAAACAATGATGTACATGAATCACAAAACAAAAGCAAAGAGTAATAAAATTCTTTTTTCCATATGTATTGTTCGAAATAAGATTGATTCCATCAAGAGTTTTGATATGAGTGCTTTACCAAATCAAACGGGACAGTTGACCATTAGTATCTGGGACCCTACAGCCGGGCTACCTGCTTAAGAAAACAGTTTCCTTCAAAGTACCTACTTACATTTTCATTTTTTTCATGTTAGCTGAAGAGCTGGTCTTTTAAATATTTCTCAGGTTTCTTTTATTTTAACAATGATTGCTAACTTCTTTTGTATACATTTTTCTGTATATTTTTGCATGCTCATTATTTTCATATCACTATGACATAATTTTTTAAACTTGATATTCTTGTATCATTTTAAGATATTTGGTGAGAAGAATATTGTAGTCATAGGTTGATTTATTGTTATAGAAAGTAAGATTTCTGTTGACAAATATGTCTTCCTCTGCATTCAGATGTTTATTTGAAGCTACAGCTGGAACAGGTGGCACTAATGGGAGACAATGGTTCATTGGCAGTGTAACAGATTTTTCAATGCATAAACCGCTAAATTCTTCAGCAGTTTTCTCATTAAGCAGTAGGAGAGCAAGAGACAAGATGGAAATTTAGTAGCAGTTGGCATCAGTACAACTGCCATGCGCTGGGTGAACATAATTCCTATTTTACCCCAAAGCAATTGAAATTTAGACACTTTGATATAGTAACAACTATAGCAAATATGACAGTCACATGATCTATTTCACATATTCATATTACCTTAATTGAATCTCTAATTTCTCCTTGCTATGTATGAATTTTCAACTCTAACACTACAATATAACTGCCAGCTAGTTTCACTGTAAATCTATGATTTGTTAGTTTTGCACACAAAAAAATCTGTTTACTCACCATGAGAAAATTAAATAAAATGACTCCACTGTTTAAACAGCAGGTATATCTTTGAGCTACTATTTTTGAGTACATGCATATTTAATAAATGTAATGGAAAATACAATAAAATGGACATTTCAATTTTAAACAAAGATTTGTGTTATTGAGGGCCTGCTATTTCAGTTTCTATGGAATACAAATACTATATAACAGTCTATGCTGCCATTTATATCATGGTGCTATATGAATATTAATCCTCAATCCTTTGAACAGCTAACCTAAGAGATAAAGGCTGACAACTGGGGAAGCGGAGTTACTGAGAAAAAAAAGGATGTATCAGCATATTTTGGAGAGCATCGAGATGTATAGAAATACATTAAGCAAAAACTAAGACATTCAAAAGGAAGCTGAAAATTAACAAGACCTATGAATGCTGAGAGGTGAAGAAAATGAAGAATAGAAATCTGGATAAAGGACTGAAATAGAGTATGTTATATGAAGTCAAGGTTAGTTGACTACACCTCAGATAGAAGTACATTTCTTAAGTATTGAATGAAAAATTTGTTATGACAACATTACACAGTAGGATTCATCTTTTAACAGAGCATCCGTAGTTTAGGCAACCATAATGGGCCTGGAAATCACATGCTAACTTTATGCTTGCTTGACTCCCCCATGGAAATCAAAGGAATGTGACTTTAAGACATCACCAGTGGGTTTCAACCTGAGTGTGAGTGACTGGCCCAAAATTACCAGTTACTTTTCATGGCTAAAGTGGAATAGAATTCATGTCACCTGGTCCCTGAACCACTAGACAAACTGGCTTTATTAAGGATAAATTTCCCAACTATAATGTATTAATTTAATACAGACAGTATATTTTTTGAAACTAAATCTATGTATGGGACAAGTTGAAGATTTTCTTTCTAAATTCACTTTGAGAGCTGGACACACAGAAATGATTATTTCATATAACTTGATTTACTGTATTTGTAAATTCATTCCAAGTTGTAATGGACCATCCTGAAATGATCACTTATCATTAATTTTAAAGTTTAAACTTCCTAGATTACATGAATTTTTTGTACAGACACACAGCTAAAGTGTGTATGACAAAGGAATAAATGTATTAAATGATTGGTTTTAATACACCACTCAATTATCCATTTATTTTATTCTGAAAGTCTTACAATTATTTTGTAATATAATAAATCAGGAACACATCATTTTAATGAGGTATAAAACTCTGATTAATGAATCACAGTATCTCTCAGAGTATGACAGAGGAACTAATATGAGGCATTAGAGACTTAAATCTAAATTGTGGTTTTATTCTGAATCCATCCAAGCAAAGAGAAAAATTTGTACCACACACAGGCAATAGAGAGACAACCCCACTGGATCACTCACTTCACAAATTTTATTACTGAACAAAAGGCATAATAAGTGTGCCCTTTTAAAGAAAAAGAAGAAAACAATAAGAAAGGACTGGTAGAAATTGCCATGAAATTAATGTTCTGGCAATAAATAATGCTTAATTCATATAATAGGATTTAAGTTCACATTCTTGCATTTTACTAGGAAAAGAAAAAAATTAATTATAATTAATTTAATAAAGTTGGAAGGGACCTTGGAGGTCTTCTAGTGCAACCCCCTGCTTAGGTAGGAAACCCTACACCACTTCAGAAAAATGTATCCAATCTTTTCTTAAAAGCTTCCAGTGTTGGAGCATTCACAACTTCTGGAGGCAAGTTGTTCCACTGATTAATTGTTCTAACTGTCAGGAAATTTCTCTTTAGTTCTAAGTTGCTTCTCTCCTTGATTAGTTTCCACCCATTGCTTCTTGTTCTACCCTCAGCTGCTTTGGACAATAGTTCAACCTATCTGCAGCTTTTAATATCATTGAACATGATATCCTTCTGGATCTGCTCAGACACTGGCATGGGGGCAGTTTTGTCCTGGTTCACTTTCTTTGTCCATGACTAGGTGCAGTCAATAGTAGTTTGGGAGGAAAGATCGCACTTTAGGTCCCTACTATTTAGAGTACCACAGGATTTGGTACTCTTCTTTTTCCTATTTAATGTCTTCATAAGGACACTGGGTAAGATAATCTGTCATCATGGGGTAAGGTATCATTAGTATGTTGCTGATACATCTCTGCTCCTAGCAAACTAAGCAACA
The DNA here is from genome assembly GCA_012654045.1 of Ptyas mucosa. Taxonomy (NCBI): domain Eukaryota; kingdom Metazoa; phylum Chordata; class Lepidosauria; order Squamata; family Colubridae; genus Ptyas; species Ptyas mucosa. The sequence continues at coordinate 4,172,737 of WNWU01000007.1, read as the reverse complement.
ATGTGAATGCTTTATCCCAATGCATGAGTATATAATTGTAAAGAAAATATGTGTATACAGAATAGCAGAGAAAACCAGAAGAGAAAAACTTATTTCATTATTTTATTACTGTAAAAACTATTCTATTATTTTATAAACAACATTAAATATTACTTGTTAAACAAATGTAGCATCAGGGAGGGTACTATAGTTAGCATTCAAAAGTTAGACTTTCAAATTCTGTATATTCACTGTAATTGCCTTTTAGTTTGAAAATCAAACCTAACAAGAAAAAAAAGGTGTGTGAAAATGTCTGTACAAGGAAATGTAGAAATACAGAAAAATTGTCCCAAAACTAGGATTTTGAAATGCCTTGGTCAAAATCCTAATTATAATTGAAATGATATTTTAAAAAAACAAGCTTTATCTAGAATAAGTTAAAATTCACTAGATCTGGAAACAATATTGTTAAGGATATTGATGTTGTTTTACCAACCAGCAGAGTAACTGCAC
>WNWU01000007.1:4119927-4172235 GCA_012654045.1 Ptyas mucosa | reverse complement strand
CTGAACAACTGGTTCTAACATTATATACATCATATAGAATCCTAACAAATATTTTAAGATATGCAGTATGAAGAAACATAAACATACAAAAATAATTTGATTGAAATTGTAATTATTAGCAACAACAGAAAAAGCTGGTGGTCTTGTTAATGAGATCTTCATTAAAAGTTGTAATAATTAAGTTATATTATTTTCAAATAAGTTAAATCGATTTGTAATGTGAAATTAAGCTGTTCTGATGTAAAGAATATAGACAATTATTAACTTATCATACAAGATTATTCTTTGTACACATCATAATTTGTGAATTAAAGCATTAATCCAGGTCATCATTACTTGTGATAATAGCAGGCAATAGCAGATAATCTGCCATATAAAGGAGGGAATGTCTTCATCACACAGAATATACAAGAGATTTAGCAATAGAAATACAGTCATGGCCGTAAATGTTGGCACCCCTGAAATTTTTCCAGAAAATGAAGAATTTCTCACAGAAAAGTATTGCAGTAACACATGTTTTGCTATACACATGTTTATTCCCTTTGTGTGTATTGGAACAAAACCAAAAAAGGGAGGAAAAAAAGCAAATTGGACATAATGTCACACAAAACTCCAAAAATGGGCTGGACAAAATCATTGGCACCCTTTCAAAATTGTGGATAAATAAGATTGTTTCAAGCATGTGGTGCTCCTTTAAACTCATCTGGGGCAAGTAACAGGTGTGGGCAATATAAAACTCACACCTGAAAGCAGATAAAAAGGAGAGAAGTTCACTTAGTCTTTGCATTGTGTGTCTGTGTGTGCCACACTAAGCATGGACAACAGAAAGAGGAGAAGAGAACTGTCTGAGGGCTTGAGAACCAAAATTGTGGAAAAATATCACCAATCTTAAGGTTACAAGTCCATCTCCAGAGATCTAGATTTGCCTTTGTCCACAGTGTGCAACATTATCAAGAAGTTTGCAACCCATGGCACTGTAGCTAATCTCCCTGGGCATGGATGGAAGAGAAAAATTGATGAAAGATGCCAACACAGGATAGTCCGGATGGTGGATAAGCAGCCCCAAACAAGTTCCAAAGCAATTCAAGTTGTCCTGCAGGCTCAGGGAGAATCAGTGTCAGTGCGAACTATCCGTCGACATTTAAATGAAATGAAACGCTATGGCAGGAGACCCAGGAGGACCCCACTGCTGAGACAGAGACATAGAAAAGCAAGACTACAGTTTGTCAACATATACTTGAGCCAAAATTCTTCTGGGCAAAGATCTTGTGGACAGATAAGACCAAGATAAAGCTTTTTGGTAAAGCACATCATTCTACTGTTTACCGCAAATGGAATAAAGCCTACAAAGAAAAGAACACAGTACCTACAGTGAAATATGGTGGAGGTTCACTGATGTTTTGGGGTTGTTTTGTTGCCTCTGGCACTGGGTGCCTTGAATGTGTGCAAGGCATCATGAAATCTGAGGACTACCAATGGATTTTGGGTCGCACTGTAGAGCCCAGTGTCAGAAAGCTGGATTTGCGTTGGAGATCTTGGGTCTTCCAGCAGGACAGTGACCCCAAACATACGTCAAAAAGCACCCAGAAATGGATGGCAACAAAGCAGTGGAGAGTTCTGAAGTGGCAAGCAATGAGTCCAGATCTCAATCCCATTGAACACCTGTGGAGAGATCTTAAAATTGCTGTTGGGAAGAGGCGCCCTTCCAATAAGAGAGACCTGGAGCAGTTTGCAAAGGAAGAGTGGTCCAAAATTCCAGGTGAGAGGTGTAAGAAGCTTATTGAGGGTTATTGGAAGCGACTGATTTCAGTTACTTATTCCAAAGGGTGTGCAACCAAATATTAAGTAAAGGGTGCCAATGATTTTGTCCAGCCCATTTTTGGAGTTTTGTGTGACATTACGTCCAATTTGCTTTTTTTCCTCTCTTTTTTGATTTTGGTCTAATACATACAAAGGGAATAAACATGTGTATAGCAAAACGTGTTACTGCAATTCTTTTCTGTGAGAAATACTTCATTTTCTGGAAAAATTTCAAGGGTGCCAACATTTACGGCCATGACTGTATCTGTGTTTCTTTTATCCACTCCTTCAGGAAAGATCGACAGAAGGCAAATTAAAAGTTTTTGGGATGTTATGTGAAAAATCTGAAATACAGCAGAGCATGATTTAGTCTTTGGCATCATCATAGTTACATGTTATGTAAAAACCATCAGATTCAAAACACCATGATAAATTTATATGCTGATCTATTTGCCACCTATTAATTTGCATAACAAGAAATATCAATTGAAACAAAGAAAGAGAAAGGAATTTTAAGGAAAACAATTAAAATCACCAAATTAAATGTCATTAGGGAAGGGAAAGGGATGATTGGATAATTGTGATCAGAATTTCATCTTCCTGTCCCACATCAACTGAAAACAACATACATTTTTTTAAAAAAAATCTAAAATCTAACTTTTATTATTAAACTGTGAGCATTCAGTACTGAAGAGATAAACAACTTTTCACATTAGGGCAGGGGTGTTAAACTCGCGGCCCGCAGGCTGAATGCGTCTTGTGCTGGCCACGCCCACCCCCAGTTTAGCAAAGGGGGGAAAGTTGTGATACGTCATGTGACAACGTGTCATCGTGAGTTTGACACCCCTGCATTAGGGAAATACAATACCTAAAAATAAATTAAATAAGGACATTTCTAAAATAATAAGGACATTTCTATAAGATAGAAATATCCTCTTTCCAAAACTTTAATTAGATTGTCTGGAAAGATGGTAAGTTCTTTCTCCAATTCCATACTACCACTGCAATGCATTTTTTGAAGCATATTTTGCTTTCTGAAATATATGCTATTTTTTGTTGTGATTGTTGTATCACATTTTGGTTGTACTTGATAGTAGACTACAAAAGAATCCCTATGTTTGTAGGCCATACTGAGAAGGCAAAAGTAATAGCATAGCACTTAAACTTATATACTGTTTCACAGTGCTTTACATCCCTCTCTAAGCAGTTACAGAGTCAGCATATTGCCCCCAACAACAATCTGGGTCCTCATTTTACCCATGTCAGAAGGATGGAAGGCTGACTCAATCTTGAGCCGGTGAGATTTGAACTGCTAAACTGCTGGCAGCAGGCAGGCAGCAGAAGTAACCTGCCGTACTGCATTTCAAACACTGACCGCTATTTCATCTATATAAATAAAAATGTAAATGTCCGTTTGTATATAACCGCACATTCACCGATTGCTTTCAAATTTTGACAGAATGTTGCATTTGACTACAGGTGTGTTTTTATATACCTGTATTATATACATGTCACACCTGTGACAGGTAAAAACATGAAAAACATTGGAAAACATTGAAAGACATTGACAAACATTGAAAAACAGTGCTATCTGCTGGACATAAAACCAACATGGCAGCCTTCCAGCTCTGATTACGCTCAACAGATTTCTGCTCCTTATATTTAGACTCTCCATATAACTTCCAAGAAACTGCTCATTTGGAAGGCTGAGATGCCCAAGGGCCATATCCTGCCACCAGGCTCAGCAGGTAGGCAGCCGGCTCTCCACCTGGAAGCCCTCGCAGCCGGTGCTTCAAGGGCTGGGCGTGGCCCGCCCGAGCCTGGCTCTGACCTTCCCCTCCCCCAGCCACCCCGTAAGTTAGCCTCGCCCACCGCTGCTGCCCATCCCCCTCGCCAGCCGCTCTTGGGTTTCCCTCCAAAGAACACCTGGCAACAAGGCTGCCTGGGTCCGCTGAGCAGGAACCCTCCATCCCTCGCCTGGCCCAAATCGTGCCTGGCCCAGTGCTACCATGGGCCCCGAGGTCAGAAAGATCAGCCGCTATCCAGCAATATGCGAATCCAGTCAGTGAGTGGGAGATGGAGGCAACTGGAGCCTCGGGGTCACCTTTTACCAGTGCCGCCTTTGATTCCCAGGCAGGTGCTCTGGCAGTTCATGGAGCCTACATGAAAATTTTGGGCTCTGGCAGAAAAGGGGCTCCCGGGAGGCTTCGGGGGGCAGAAATGGGCAGGATGGGGGATGGCCGGCCCTCCTTCATTTTGCCTTGAAGAGCTGGGGATTTAATCATTCCCTTGCCCTTGGCAGGTGGGGGAGGAGAACTACATAGCAGGGGTCCAGTGGGGTGTGCGTGGCTCCTGGCTTTGCCGCTTTCTTCCTTCAGGCGGGAAGCCCCAAACCAGCCTCAAACCCCCGCCTCTTCCCCTCCCTCCTGTATCTCTCTCCCTCCTGTATCTCTCTATGTGTCTCTCTCTAACCCCTCTCTCTGTATCTCTCTCTGTCTCTCTCTCCCACCCTCTCTCTCTGTATCTCTGTATGTGTCTCTTCCCCCGTCTCTCTATATTTCTTTATGTCTCTCTCTCTCCCTTTCTCTCTGTTTATCTCTGTCTCTGGCCCAGCCTATTCTGCATCTCCCCATCAAGAGAACATCTGTGTAGGGAGGACGGAGAGCCCCCCCCGAGTTTCTGCTGTGGTGCGGAGAGCTGTGAAGGCCTGGCCTGAAAAGGTAAGGGTGATGGTGGGGGATGCAGAATAGGCTGGGCCAGAGACAGAGATAAACAGAGAGAAAGGGAGAGAGAGAGACATAAAGAAATATAGAGAGACGGGGGAAGAGACACATACAGAGATACAGAGAGAGAGGGTGGGAGAGAGAGACAGAGAGAGATACAGAGAGAGGGGTTAGAGAGAGACACATAGAGAGATACAGGAGGGAGAGAGATACAGGAGGGAGGGAGAAACATAGAGAGATACAGGGGGGAGAGAGAGAGACATAGAGAGATACAGAGAGGGGGGAGAGAGAGACACATAGAGAGATACAGAAGGGAGAGAGAGACACAGAGAGATACAGGGGGGAGAGAGAGACATAGAGAGATACAGAGAGAAAGGGAGAGAGAGACACAGAGAGATACAGAGGGGGAAGAGAGAGACAGAGAGATACAGAGAGGGGGGAGAGAGCGAGAGACATAGAGATACAGAGAGAGGGAGAGAGAGAGACACATAGAGAGATACAGGGGGGAGAGACATAGAGAGATACAGATGGGGGAGAGAGAGAGACATAGAGAGATACAAAGAGAGAGGGGGAGACAGAGACGGAGGATTTTGTAGTTCCCATTGTTTTTTAGCAACCGGTTCTCTGCCCTAATCACCAGCTGGGTAGGCGTGGCTTGGGGTCTGTCATGTGACTGATAAAAATGAGTGACGTTGAGTTGGCCACGCCCACCAAATGTTCATGGAGAGTTTGGAACTTCAGCCTCGCTTTTTTAGTCCAGCGGAAGCACCAGACTGGGCCACAGCAACGGTGGCCAGGTACAGCTAGTAATAAAATAAAATAAAATAAAATAAAATAAAATAAAATAAAATAAAATAAAATAAAATAAATAAATAAATAAATAAATAAATAAATAAATATAAAATAATTAGTAACAAACTAATGCAATCCACAAATAATCATTTTGTCAATTCTTGTTCAGTCCAATAGGAGTTACTAGAAATATCTATATGGTCAAGTAGTCCAAGTTTATATTTCTTCTTTTTATTCTGCATAGTCAACCTTTCAATAATTTCAGGACTTGATATTTCATCACTCTTTATAAGGACTATTCAAATATTTCACTGGCATGCTTTATAAATCCCATAAAGAGGTATTATCCAATATTTCTTGTCACAGATGTTCTACATCCAAATCCTTTTCATCACATAGAAAGGCCTCATACAGAATTTCTTGTCACCATGATTCCAGGTCCAGGTCCTTTTCCTGATTTGACTTTTGTATTCCCATTTTGGTGATATTAATATTGTTGTCTTCCATGCCTTCAAAGTCCAATCTCTATTTCAGATTTTTAAAAAATTCTCCATATTATCTTCTAAAAGTTTATTTATTGAAATCTGTATCCTTTTTAATCAATAATAACTTAGTCCAGTGATGGCTAACCTTTTTGCCATCGCGTGCCATGGCAAAAGCAGGGGGAGCGCGGTGGGGTCACATGCAAGCATGCCCATATCCATAATTCTATGCGCCCCGCACCCTCGTGCTCCTCCCCTTTTGGCATGTGATGGCATAGTGGGCACGGTAGGGCCATGTTTTGCTCTCCCCAGCCTCCAGAGCCTTTCTAGGAGCCTGGGGAGGGCAAAAACAACCTTCCCCAACCCCCTAGCAGCCCTCCGGAGGCCGGAAACAGTGTGTTTCCTGACCTGGTAGACCCCGAAGGCCTGAAAATCACTGGCTGGCACATGCATGCATGCTGGAGCTGAGCTCGCGTGCCCACCGATATGGCTCCGCGTGCCACCTGTGGCACCCGTGCCATAGGTTCGCCATCACGGACTTAGTCCATGTCAAAAAACTGTGATATTAAAAAGACTTTAGCTGGCTTAACCATTCTAACTCTTTTCTGCCTGGTCCTTTAGTTACTTCTAATGTATATTTTGCAACCTTCATCAAGCATCAGTTCCTAATATATATTTAGTTCCATTTCAATCATTTTCCATTATTATATTAAGTATGTACTTGTTTTTCAAAACTTACAGCAAAAATAACCAATATTTCAAATCTTTCTGGTCTCCCAATCCATTTCAAACTGTCTTAAATCAAAATCCTTTTTTTCTTCTTGCCTATTGTATATTATTTTAAATTCTTCAGTCTCTATTTAAAATTAATTAATATTATTTTTAATGTTTTAACTGTTAATGCTTGATGTTTTAGTGCTTAATTGTCTAATTGTTTTATTCTGTTATTTATTGTATTGTAAACTGCCCAGAGCAGTTTGGAGGAGAGATGGATGGCATACAAATTAAATAACTAAATAACATAAAAATAATAAATATAATAATATAACATATTATAACATAACACAACACAATGTAACATTTCTTAAATACAAAGAAGATGATAAAACTGCCCAGGTGTCAAATTCCACTTGACATTTTGAAGGTTTCTAATATCCATAAATTGTGATTAGAAAGTCAATTTGGCTTGTTTATTGCACTTATGAAAGGTTCTGTTGCTGCTGACAGCAAAGATGCTGCCTCCCTCAGTTCCTGGTGCTTAAACCTCCGAAAGACCATTGTTTTATGGTCTCCTCTTGAGAAGTTGCCATTCAGAGCACATCTGGGCCATCTCTTGATCTCCTTCTCCAGAGACATCTGAAGTACTGGTCTAATCACTAGACTTTTATTGTTCACAAGTCATCATTATCAACTGTTTATGGAGACATCATCAGTCAACCCTAACTCACACTAGAAGTCCAAGCTGTTTGATTCATTTTAGTATTTATTAAGTTACATTTTACTATCTTAGTTTGAACTCTTCCTTTGTGTTTTATTTCATTTGATTATAATCATAATATTATCACCACAAATTCACTCTTTAAAAGGAATAAAATACAAAAAAAAATTAAATTTGAAGGAAAGTACAATAAGAATTAGAACAGTATTTAAAATGAAAAGGCATAACCTTTGAAGAGAGCAGAACAAACAGTAAACTAGCAACTATATATGTCAGATAGATACTGCTCTTGTGTCATTGATAAAATACAGTCATCAGTGTGTGTTAGGAATTTAGCTAGTAGGGGGCCAATGACTATTTGTTCTAGTATCTTTTCAGTAAGAAACAGTACAGAAGAATGACAGACTAATAATTCTACTTTAATTCCATCACTGCTACTGGCAAAACATAAAAACTTGTCAATGAGAATAGGTTTTTTTAAAAAAATAATAATTCTGGGACACTAGAGTAAGTATAAGAAGGGGTTCGTATTTTTAAAACATAATAACCAACCAATAATCCAAGTCCTGGGACTCAACAATGACTGCTTCCAAATGTGCTGCATTTTGGGCAATGGTTTTAGCATCATAGATGGAATAGAGATAATAATTGGTATGCTACCCTTATGGCAAAAGCAGTAAGACTATATTTTCATCAGATCAATGCATAAACCATGTTTAGATGCAGGCCAGATTATATACTTAGCAATGATAGGCATCCTTTTCTTTTAACCTAATTTAGATCAGTAATTTAGATCACTGAGGGTTCAGATGGATCTATCCTCCATAGACATCTTCAGACATTTCAGATTCTGGGGAAGACGAACAGGTCAATTTGGGATTTGAAATGGAGGTTTGTCATTTTTTTTATAAGTTTACTTCTTTCCAGTCTGCATTCTCAGATTTAATTTCTAACAAAAGTTAGGAGGCCTTGAATCAGCCTGTGTTTTACTTTCTCCTCATTTTAAAGAGACATGATTGTTCTCCAATGCTGTGCTCTAATTTCTTGTTGAATCTCCCTTTTCAAGAGAAAATAAGACCTTTTCTCATTTATGTGGCATTGGAAGAGAAGGACATTCTTAAACAATATGATATTTTTGCCAGAAGGGAAGGGGAAACAAGGCAGTTTCCAGCCTCCCTTAGGAAGACGGAAATGAAGATTATTGTAAGAAATTATTCTATTATTGATAAGGAAGCTAGTAGCCATTCTAAAAGCAATGCCCATGTGCAAACTTGATCTTATTGTCATCAGGAATCAGCAAATTAAAATGGACAGGAATGGGTGAATTTAATTCAGATGAACATCAGATTTACTACTGTGGGCAAGAATCCTTCAGAAGAAATGGAGTAGCCATCATAGTCAATAAAAGAATAGGAAAAGCAATACTGGGATACAATCCCCAAAATGACAGAATGATCTCAGTTCGAATCCAAGGCAAACCATTCAACATCACAGTAATCCAAGTCTATGCCCCAACCACTGGTGCTGAAGATGCTGAAGTTGACCGGTTCTATGAAGACCTACAACACCTTCTAGAATTAACACCAAAAAATGATGTCCTTATCATCATGGGGGATTGGAATGCTAAAGTAGGAAGTCAATTTATAGGTATAAATTTAAATTAAATTCTTAGTCTTATCATTACAATCTAAGTTTCATTTTTTTCTATCAACTGCTATTTTTCCCAGTCTTCCTACTGATAGACCTTAATTATATTGTGTAAAATGTGAACATGCAGTTTCAATTGGCTTTATACTTAGTGCCTTATCTCTAATCAAGGCTGTCTGTTTAGATATCTGCAATTTCCATCATCTTTGTTTTTCTACTCTTTATCTCTTTATCTTAAATATTACTTGTGTTATTTTTTTCTTTCTTGTTCAAAAGTCTAATTAAGTTAGTACTACTACATGTACAGTACTGATGTTTATGTATATTTATGTTCTTTTACAGCCAGGCCTTCTGCATTTTTGGTCTGGCATAAGTAATAGGTTTTCCCCTCCCCCATTTTTTATCAGTCTTTTAAAATGGTTCCTCTTAATAAAAATAAAGAATAAATTGGAGGACTGAATCTCCATGCAATTTTTAACCATAATGCTTTCTAACAACTGCATATTCTTTATCATTTCAAGTTACTGATGTGGAGCAGACAACGTAACATATAAGAATTCCCTGTAATTCAGTTAAGGTGTACTTTCCTTATGCATTGTTAGAATTTGTGCCATATAGCACCGCCTAATTTTGTGGCATCCCTGACAAGAAAAATAGATTTCCTGTCTTTTAAAAATATTTCAGAATGAAAGAAAAGCTTGGCTTAAGAGGATATAGATGGAAAAAAGCATGCAACAACTCATAGTTATTATAACAACCATCTCCTAAAAGTACTCTTCAAGTTTTAAAGAAACAATTATCCTATCTGACTGACAGAAATTAAGAACATACAATAATCAGTGTCTTCCAATGTTCATTAGAATCAATATATTTTTCAACATATCAACTAAGGGAGCATGAACTATACAGTTTATTGTACAATGATAGCAATGGTGGGTTTCAATTTTTTTTACTACCGGTTCTGTGGGTGTGGCTTGGTGAGTGTGGCATGGCTTGGTGGGTGTGGCATGGCTTGGTGGGTGTGGCTTGGTGGGCATGGTAGGGGAAGGAGACTGTAAATTCTCCATTCCCTCCCCAATTCAGAGGAAGGATACTGCAAAATCCACATTTCCTCCCGATCAGCTGGGACTTGGGAGGCAGAGAATAGATGGGGGCGGGGCCAGTCAAAATTTTTACTACCAGTTCGCCAAACTACTCAAAATTTCTGCTACTGGTCAGAACCTGCTGAAACCCACCTCTGAATGATAGCCTTTGAAGTATAGACAGTACATAACCAGAAGTCGGCAACTGGATATTTCATTCTCAAATGGTTGAAATCCCTTTTAACTATTTTGTAATGACCTCTGTGCTGCACAGATAACTTCTCCAATGAAAGCTCTATTGGGACTTTTTGAAAATGAAACCTATTGGCTATTAATCTCCTACTTAATCAAGAGTTTAATTTCACTAAGACTAAGGAAAGTGAGATTTTACATTGCTTTTCTTCTGTCCAGAAAAAAAAAAGCCTTTTTCTGAATTAGCTACCTTTAATTGCAGAGATCTGGAAATTAAGACTAATTTTTTAGCTAATGCTTTGGAAGGAATTTGTTTATTTATCCTCTGTTCTCTATTGCTAAGACATTCAAGATTTGGGTTGACTCTTAAAATGTTAGAATAATCACTATGGAGCATCACTAAATCTCTGAGTCTTAAAACAGCAGTAAGATAAATAATACTTTTCTGCTATCTTTTTCAAATTCAATGGTAAAGAACATTATGATTAATGCATTTGTTAACATGTCTTTTTTGAGTGTAAACTCTTTTTTCTTTTGTGATAGTGACACAAGAGTTAATAATGACTTTAATATCTTTTCTCTGCTAATTCTCTTAAGCATGCTCTTGACGGAGATATATTTTTACTTTGTTTTTGGCTTAGATCCCATTTCATGCTCAGACTTGTTATCATGTGTAGCAGTTGAATTTCGAAAGCCAACAACGTGGTCTTTTTATAAAATGAGAGAAAACAAATAGGAAAGAAATATCTTGTGATGATGTTTTAATTTTAATGACTGCTCATTTTCAAAAGCATGCAGATGGGAGGTTTTGAAAGAACAAGTAAAATTGTAAACTGTCCACAATAATTGCGCTGCTAGTATGTACTACAACACATCAGATGTGATGATAAAAACAAAAAAGTTCTAAGATTGTATCACTCTATTAATGACATCACTGGTTACTTATAAAATTGAGGACACTGTGTACATTAAAGAATATTGCTGTCCTTAAGATATTGGAAATTCAAAGATATACTGTATTTTTCAGAGTATAAGATGCACTTCCCCCCCCCTAAAAGGGGGTGAAAATTTGGGTGCGTCTTAAACGCCGAAGATAGCCCCACCCACCCACCGGCCCCCACCCTTAGGCCTCTGCCTCCCAGCAACAAGCAGCAAGAAGAAACAGCCGTTTCAGCTTCAGCACAGCCTAATTAGCACAAGTTGATCATAGGTTGCAGGGATTGCCATTGCCTATTGCTGCCCGGGCCTCTGCTGCTTGCTGCAAGGAGGTAAATTGCTGGGAGCAGATTTTTTTTGTGTGCTAATCAAGCTATGCTGAAAATGAAAATGAAAGCAAAGCAGGCTGTTTACTGCAACGAGGCAAAATTGCTGGGAGGCAGAAGCAGATTTATTTTTCTTGTTTTCCTCACCAAAAAAGGTAGGTGTTTCTTATAGTCCGGAGCGTCTTATACTCCCAAAAATACTGTACATACATGCTTCATTTTCAATTTTTTCCCCTTTGCTATTTTGCACCTCTGTTGACTAAGAATATTTTTTCAATTTGTCAGAATTTACTTCTATAAGTAGGGCACTGGAATTTATGCATGAAAAACCTTATTATCTCTTTATTACCTTACACATTTAATTCTTCAGAAATCGCCAACTGCTAATGGTTTTTCCACAAATTGACAAAAAGAACTTGATGGTTATGTGTATCTCTTTCAGATATCTGCTACATAGAACTGTTTATTCTGATGTAATAGTTGAATATATGTACCAAATTAAGCAAGAATTTGTATTAGCCACTAAAAAGTTATAACTAGGTTATATTCGATTTTATTCCCTTGGTGGGAATCCCTATATAAAGTAGCATGAACCTTGTCATCTTCAATTCCAAAACCTTGAGATGGTCTCATCACCACCTTGTATAAACAATGTTCCTTAAACTTGTCTCTTGCTTAGCAACAATAGAAAAAGCTTTCCAAGGAGAAGTTATGATTATCTTCCTTGGTCTTGTCAAAAGCAAGAGAGATAACGACATCAGAAGAAGATATGAGTAATAGTTTTTCAGACCCTATATAAGCTAGTCAGATTTCCCCGCTCCCCTCCCCCTCCCCCCCAATAATGGAATTTTGATGCAGAATTACCTAGCAGAATGCTGCATAATTGCTAATTTTGAAGGTCATCTCTTTGGATTTCCCTGACTGATATAAAGGGCATAAATGTATCTTATGTTATTGAACATTTTTTCTTGGATTATGCTATAATATTCATTATTCCTATGTTTTCTTTGATTATTATTTTTTTATTATTTTGATTTATATGCCGCCTTTCTCCGGAGACTCAGGGCGGCTTACAGTGCGTTAAGCAATAGCCTTCATACTTTTGTATATTTATACAAAGTCAGCTTATTGCCCCCACAATCTGGGTCCTCATTTCACCTACCTTAGAAAGAATGGAAGGCAGAGTCAACCTTGAGCCTGGTGGCATTTGAACTTGCAGTAATTGCAAGCAGCTGATCTTAATAACAGTGAATTAGTCCACTGTGCCACCAGGACTCTTTCTTGACTCACATTGCTGTATAATTTTTTTATGCTGTCTTTCAATTCTTATATTGGTGTGGCATTGCTTCTGAATCCAAAATAAACTCTGACCTGACCCTTCTGACCTGGGGACATATGACCAGTCAGATAGCTTTGTTTAGTTACACAATCAGTTATAATCTCCCCATGATTAGTTGTTATTTTTTAAAAAGATAGAAGTTGGAGTTCTGCTGTAAGCTCTACAGTTGATAGTATCTCCTTTCTATTTTCTCACAATTGAATCAGGAAATCTATGACATTACTTAGAAATCTTCAGAAAATGTAGATAAATTCAGTGATGATTTACTAAAGGTCTTGTAGTCACTAGTGCCATGATGGCGAACCTATGGCACGTGTGCCACAGGTGGCACGCAGAGCCCTCTCTGCGGGCATGTGAGCTGTCACCCCAGCTCAGCTCAACCACCCACCACCCATGCACTCATGCCTCCCACTGGCCAGCTGGTGAGGGGTGGGGATCATGCGGGAGATGCTTGCGCATGCATGGGGGGTGGCACGCACACGTAGGGGTCACATGCAGATGCACAGGGGCACACATAGGGGGTTGTGCGTGCATGTGTGGGGTAGCGTGTGCATGCAGGGGGGGTTGCACATGCATTGCATTATGGGTGTGCTCACGTGCACGCTTTTGGCACTCTGTGCCAAAAAGGTTAGCCATCACTGCACTAGTGTGTTAATTCTCAAATGCTTTACTTGAAGAACCTTGCAGTTTCTTATTATTCATTTCCCATAATCTCTGTTAAAAATAATAAAACTGGTTATAGCATCATCTGGAAAATGAGCTACAGAGAACATTAACATTTTCAAGAGTCTAAACCAAAACACAGTATGAAGTACATATAATGTTGTGTTAGTTTCATACCATGGAGAGAGGGAGGGAGGGAGGGAGGGAGGAAGGGATGAAGGGATGAAGGAAGGAAGGAAGAGAAAAGAGAGAAGGAGAGAAGGAAGGAAGACATTTTTCTTTTTTTAAACCTTTGTTAACATATGAGCTCAGAATAAATAATACTGTACTCAGCTCAGAATAAATAATACTGGGTGTAGCATGTAGTATGTAGAGCACAGAGCAAAAGGCATTATTTTGTAATGGGAAGAAAAGTCATGATACAGAGTATTTATGTTCATCTCAAGTATTAAATTTATAAAGCATGAAAACTCCTACAGAATTACAGTCTTCCATAATTTACTACCTTTTAAAATTCAATAAAGTACACAGATGTTAAGTTAAAATATGACAGAATGGGGAGGCTGTAGAAACCGAGAAAATAATGGCTAGAAAATTCCCATTATTTTTATTGATAAGTAGAAGCTGTACTTCTCATCCCCAATTTTTTTCTATAACTGCTTCCTAAAACTACCCCACAATGCCCTCATAGATAGGCAATACTTTGTGAAAAAAATATAATAAAAATTGATTAGGTATAGACATTATGGAAAATTGTCACAGTTCAATAGAAGAAAGCACTTATTGACCTCCCACATTGCCATTTCCAAAAGAAGAGTGCTCAAAACAGAGTGCAACTTGTATATTGTATTACTGTATCCTAGAAAATAAATCAGATTACAAGAATCCATTATTGAAAAGTAAGATTGCATTTGTCCGGCAGTCTGATAAGGTCAGAAATGCAGGGCTCCTGCTACTTATGATTATCAATTATAGCCTCCAGGCGCTTCTTAATGAAACCATTACTGCTAGTAAAATAGTAAAAATTCTGAGCTGTTAAAATGTGCAAGTAGAACAAAAACAACATCTATTCAGTGCTTGGTCTATATGAATATCCTCATTCATTTAAAAAAGAAAATTAAATAATTTTTCACATGGCATGGTTTCTTGTAAAATTCATAGGGTAAATGTATCACCCTACAATGCTTATTATTATACTGAAGAGCAAATGTTTCGTCCAGTCTAAATACCTGATAATGTTGCTATATTACACAGATAAGTATTTTGGTTAATTAAAAATTGATCTTCTGTCAAAAGGTATTATAATATTAACATATTAAAATATATCAAGTGATAAATAATTTTTGACTATTGTCCTAAATAAGGATATGAAAAACAATCTTTATTAAGAAAACTATGTGGATATTAATATTATATTAGCATATTATGCTATATTCAAATCTGTATCATTAAGACAAATTGGGAACTATTTCAAATTTACCATCACACATTTTGTCCAGGATGGCCAATATAAATGATTGGGAATTTTGTTTAAATCTACTTTTTAACTCAAATCAGAGTTTAAATTGAACATAGTGCAAACATATAATATGAATGTAATTATAATTATATTATATTTGCTAATGTTGATATTTTAATGTGTATTAAAATGAAAGGAATAATTAAATAGAACCTTGTAAATTTATTTAAGAAAATAGATGGATGAGTCAAAAAAGAAGATAGTTTAACCATTATTTATTTATTTGATGAGAACTAATTATAACAATATGACAAAAGAGATATAAACATATACACACACAATCCATGTAATTATATATAAAACTTCTCATAACTGGATGTCCAGTTTATCTATCCAGCCAATCGCCTTTCGTGTTGTTTCCTGCAGATTTTCTAGGGAACCAGAGAACTTATGTTGGGGCAATCTTGCACAATATGTTTAATAATTTGGATATCAGCACCACAATGGCAACAAGGGAAATCTTTCCATCTCCACTGATACAGGGCAGAGGCACTTCTTCCAGCATATATCTAATTCTGTTCAATTGTGTTCAAACAGAGTGAGACAAGTTAAAACTAGGTGGTCTGGTAGAGGGATCACTAATAGCAATAGCACTTAGATTTATATACTGCTTCACGGTGCTTTACAGCCCTCTCTAAGCATTTATAGAGTCAGCATATTGTCGCCAACAATCTGGGTCCCCATTTTAGTGACCTTGAAAGGATAGAAAATTGAGCCACTCAGAATTGAACTCCTGGAGTGAGCAGTATGTTAGTCCTGAAGTACTGCATTCTAATCACTGCGCCACCACAATGCAGTTAGATCACATGAATGTACCTTGAATAATTCGTCTATCCAGGTATTTTGGGGGTTTAGACATGAAATGCTAGAACAATAAAAAAAATCAGTATAGTATACTAGTGGTTTACATGTTGTATTAGGAATGGCAGAACTCAAGTTCTAGTCCTCCCTGACTCATGAAAACTCACAGGATAAATAGGGGCCATTCATCTTCCTATAGCCCATAAATTTATTGATGTGGAGAAAGTAGGTAGTTCATTTCCTTAAACTTCTGAATGAAAGATGAGCTGCATATTTAATAAATAATATAAAAATGATGAGAGGTGGCTTAAGGACGCTAAAGGATGCTTAAGGATTGTGGCACCAGCCTCATGGACATGTGATAAAAATTCAGATGCTTGGCAACTGACTCATATTTATGAAGGTTGCAGTGTCCCAAGATCGTAAGGTTACTTTTTGTGATCTTCTGACAAGCAAAATCAATGTGGAAGCCAGATTCACTTAACAACTGTGTCATTAACTGCAGTTATTCACTTAACAACTATGGCAAGAAAATAAAATGGGGCAAAATTCACTTAACAAATATCTCACTTAGCAACAGAAATTTTGGGTTCAATTGTGGTCGTGAGTCGAGGATTACCTATACTGGGAAATACTACACCTACATAAAAATCTTGTCAGATTTCACAAAGCCAATTCTTCCTATTTTTGGATGAATCTGAGGAGGGAAGAAGTATGCATACATGTTGAAATATCAGCATTCTTCCCTAGTTAAGGGGAGATAGTTAAGAGATGCTTAACTATTCTGTAAAAATAATGTTTACTAGCCCTGCTGCCATAATTCAGTCCGCTCATTCATAGAGCAGGGCAAGTCCATTAATTGAGCCAGCATAAAAATCCAATTGAAATTTTTCCTCCAAAAATTTTCTTTGCTTTTCACTGGTTTTTTTTTATCTTCCTCTAATATAAATTAATTTATGGCCTTTCTGGTTTGATAAACGGCAACTTTCTAGGAATATGTATGTCAAATGATAATATAATTTCACATACCTATCTTCCCACCTTTCTGATTTTGTATTAAAAATAAAAATGAAAAATTTATATCTCTTTCAGTTCTTCACATAGGCTTCTTTACACCCTTATACTAGTTAATTTTCTTCATCACATGCATTCTTAAACTATGAATTGAAATTCATTTCTGATTATTTTCAGATTCAGTGCTCTGTGTCTCCAGGGTATATGTAAGTCTAAGTAATGTAATTTTAATTGAACATAATTCTTATTCAATAAGCAACAACATTCATAAAACATTGTTAATTGAAATTATCCTTTTGCTATCCCATGGTGAAGCAATAACACACATGGATATACAGTACAAGTAAACAAGAA
Organism: Ptyas mucosa; assembly: GCA_012654045.1. NCBI lineage: Eukaryota > Metazoa > Chordata > Lepidosauria > Squamata > Colubridae > Ptyas > Ptyas mucosa. The sequence goes on along the minus strand of WNWU01000007.1, from coordinate 4,155,127 downwards.
GTGTGAAAGCATAAAAAGCACAGATGCTTCCTAATGCTGTTTACCTACCATAGAGTCCAGTGTCATAGTCAATATGCTTCTGTGGTTGACTAGATGTGAGTGATGGATCCTGGATCAATATACTACCATATATTTTCCAGAGAGATTGCAATTACTAGCCTGGAGAGCACTCTAGTACAATTTCAATATTGGCAATAAGCTAAATGTCTCTATTCTGATTCATGTTATCATAGATATGAATGAGAATATTTTAAGACAGCTTAATAAGTGAATAGATATTTCAACTATAGTATTAATTGTATTAGAAACATCATATAACTAAGGCAGTCAATTTTTTTTTTAAAGAAACAACTTTTGTGACCACAATATTTATATTAGTTAAATAAAAGTATTAGAAAGCTCAGACAAACTAGGACTAGTTTAGGAAAGCTAAATCTTAACACAACCTGTAGGCATTTATGGAAGCATTTATATCTTTCTGTGATTATGCATAATGCTATAAGATACAAATATACACAACTTCTGAATTCTTTCAAAAATGTTCCAAGAAATAAAATGCATGAGGTTGCACATTAATGATGTAACTAGTTGCTTTTAATGATTGTTAGGTATTGTTCTAATGAAACAAGCTAACAACCTTGAAGGAAAACCCAGGTCATATTTCTTGTTTTTATATTCCTTAAATTAATTTGAATAGAATGTAATGCTTTTATTGTAGTGCTTTTATTGATAGTTAAAAATATATAGAGCCTATTTAAGTAAAATAGACCTTCATTAAATAATTATGACATTTTGTATAGAATTTGTCATATAGCTAGTCCTTGACTTAAGACTACACAACATTTCTGTTGCTAAGCAAGAGATTTATTAAGTAAGTTTTGCCCCATTTTATGACCTTTCTTGCCACAATTGTTAAGTGAATCGCTGCACTTGTTAAGTTCGTCACATGGTTGCTGGGGAAAAGGGATCATATGACCCCAGAACACTGCAACCATCATCAATTTGAAACAATTACCAAGTTTCCAAATTTTGGTCATCTGATCACCCAGATGATGCAACTGTTGTAAGTGAAAAACTGTCATAAATCTCTTTCTTTAGTAACATTGTAACTTTAAATGATCACTAAATGAATAGTTGTAAGTTGAGGACTACCTGTAATAAGCACTCCACATGTTTAAATATCACTGATGCAAAGAAAAATGCATTTTAAGCTTCAAGTATTTGAAATAGCAAATCAGGGAAATTAAGAGAAAACGATTTTTATGTGGTTTAGACATCAGAGAAAATGTGAATTATCAGCTCACAAATGGAATTATTTATCAACGAATATTGAGGAACTCTTCTAATTTTCCTGAAAAGTTTTTGATAAAAAATAATATCTAAATGGACCAGGCTAAAAGGTAAAATGTACAAGAACACAACTCTTGAGATTATACATTTAAGAGCATGACAATAATACTGGATTTTCCAATAGATTTTGAAAATGGGGACACCTTTAAAAACTTCACCTACAAATCTGAGAATCTGAAAAAGTTTATAATGGGAGAATTGCTCCCTTAGATAATCAAGTCACTATACCAGTAGTCAGTGGTGGGCGCCTGCCAGTTTGTACCAGTTCTCCCGAACCATATGTTGATTTTCTGAGCAGTTCGGAGAACTGGTTGTTGGAAGAAATCTTTTCCCACTTTACAGGGCTAATCTTGCAGAAAATGCAGGAAGGAAAGATTCTAGTGTCCCTGTATTTCTAGTCTAATCCTTATCTTAATTGCCTCCCCTGCTGCTTTAAATATTTTCAGAAACTGCCTCTGGGTTAAGCTTTGTTACATTGTAACAGCCTTAATAGTTCTTGCCAGTATGCCCACACTTTCTGTCTGTAGCTGAGCTTCTCCAAAGTCCCGGCCCCCGGGAGAGTTTTTTGTAGTACTTTTATTTCTGGGGCTTGAACAGCTATTTACAGAAGGGTTGGCATAGCCATAGAAGAAATGGCTAAGAGGCAGGATGCAAGCTTGGTATTCTGTCTGATTTTTTTACTGCCTTTCTGAGGGCATGTGATTTTTCCTTAAATCTGGATGATTACCTTAGGATATCTTGTGAGATGAGTGAGACCGGCTGGTATCTTTAAGTGGTGCAAATGGATCTAATGATTGCTTCTCCTGGGTGCTTTGTTAGTTCACTGAACACAGGAGTCTCTTATCAATGGAGATTCTTCAGTCATCCAAGTCATGGTTGTCCCAAAGGTGCTTTTTTCAAGAGGCAATTGGACTTTCTTGGTTTCCAGAAAGTCCAGTTGCCTCTTGAAAAAGCACTTTTAGGACAGGAGTCTCTTGCATTGTTTCAGAGTGGCCAAGCTACATGATTGCTCACTGATAATAAGTGGATCCTCCTTCCAATTTGTTATAGTTTGCTCTCATGATAATATGGCACAGTAACATGGCACTAATTGTATAAAGTTAGCACTCTTAGAATGAAATCCTAGAATGAAATATTTTGAGAAACATTAAAAAGAAAGAATATATTTTCTGGATGAGAAATGGAGAAACATGTTTTCTTAGAGGGAGAAAGCCACCTTCCTTAATAGCCCATAGCAGATGTCAGCACTTAAGAGATAAAGAGATAGATAGTTATATTCATAGGCAAAAATTCCTTGCAGCAAGGTCTGAACAAAGACAGAATGGGATTAGATGTTAATTTGTCTCTTTAGCTCAGAATTTTGTAGCCCAAATGTGCCCACCTGCTTTCTGGAGAGCTTAAATGACTTCTCTGCTAAAGGGTTTCACTTTATAGCAAGAGGTGGCTATATTTTAACTATTTTAATTCTTCAATGTGCTCTGGCACCCTGCCTGATTTGTAACTCTGGGTTTCAGGTATTGCTGAGGAAAAGGAAAGTATTCAGACAGAATAGTTTAGCTTTCCATGACAGCTGTGACTCATTGATCTTCAATGTGTATTCCAGTGGTGGGTTGCTCCCAGTTTGGACTGGTTCGCAAGAACTGGTAGTAAAACTGGTGGGAGGCCTCACCCACGACCCTGGATGTCGTCATCAGTGATCTGCGCATGCGATCCCATTGCGAACCAGTGGTAAAGGTAAGTAGAACCCACCCCTGGTCTATTCCCCAATTTATAATCTAATGATTGGTATTTAGGGCAGCTTTTTGCAAGGAAAGAAGCTTTTTGTATTTTGGTACAGGTAATCCCTGATTTTCAACAGTTCATTTAGTGACCATTCAAAGTTACAATGGCCCTGAAAAAAGTGACTTATGACTGTTTTCACACTTACAATGTTGCAGCATCCCCATGATCACAAGAGGCCAGGCGAGGCTAAGCGCCCCCTTGACATGAGTGACATCAAGTTGGCCACAACAACTCAGTCACATGACCACCCAGCCACACATATCCAGCCAGTCATTAGGGCAGAGAACTGGTTGTTAAATTAATTGAAGCCCACCACTTCCATTAGTAGCATTAAAAGTTAATATCAACAATTTAAATTATGCCTGTAAAACAACTGACAATCAATACAGATTTTCCAACCAAGCATTGGGTGATTAGGTGTTGTATATTGGTTAGCAGACTAACTGCCACATTTTGCATTGAGAGAAGTTTCCTCTTTTTAAGGGTAGTTCTGCTAAGGCACATTGCATTGTCAAATCAAAATATAATCAGATATGGATAACAGTTCCTAACAGCTCCTAATCAACTCAATAATGGTTGTAGCAGAAATACTTAATGAAATCACATATATCTGCTTCTCATCAGAGCTGCCATTCTGAAATTCACTAAAAGCTGAGGATAAGGATTACACACAGAATGCAAATCTGTTCTTTCAGGAAAACATAATTCTTTCCAGCTCATATTGATACATATCCTCAAGTTCATCCAAATCATTATTGATCAACCTATTGCTTCCTTGTTATTGGATGTTAAGAAGCATGGCATCCTATTCAGATCATATCCCAGTGCTATGTTCTCAGTGCAGTCTGAAAGAAGGAATCATACTTCATTGTGCTCAGTAGAAAATTCCTCCACAGGCATATGCCCAAAGCAACACCATAGTTAATGGTACTAAACTTCAGTCCTATAGTCTGATCAAAAACTAATGAATTTGTCCAGATAATCTGTATTCCATACAAAAATGAATTATATATAAATCAGCATTGTCTCAATAATGTTAAATAGAAATTTATATTCAATTTAAGAATTGGCATTGATCATCTCCCTTAGTCACAGGGTCTGTTCCAGCCTAAGAAATTTAATTAATCAGAAAGGACAGAGGTTAAGTAAATTGGAGTAACTCTTATTTCTCCACATACTTCTCAAGAAGTGATTACAGATGTCAATAAATATAATTCCCTGATTTATGTAACAAAATGAGTTTTTGCTTTGTGAAGAGGGGGCACTCCTGATTTATAATTTAATTTAATTAATGGTTTAATAAAATTATGTGAATATGTAGCTATATTGTAAAAATTATGTCATTATGATAAAAATCAGTATAACAAGTTTTAACTTATTTGCAAGGGACAGGATTCTTTAACATCTTCATAAGTGATTTACATGAGGACATAAAAGAGGAACTTGTCAAATTTGCAGATGACACCAAGCTAGGAGGAATAGCCAAAACATTACAAGATAGGCTTAAGATCCAGAAGGATCTAGACAGACTTGAATACTGGGCCCTATCAAGCAAAATGCAGTTCAATGGTGAGAAAAGCAAGATTTTACACTTAGAAAAGAAAAACCAAATGTACCTGGCACCTGGCTCGACAACATTAACTTTCAGAGGAATTTAGGAGTCCTAATGGACAACTACTTAAGTATGAGCCAGTGGTGTAACCCTGCTGGCAAAAAATGCAGTTTTAGGCATCAACAAAGAATAGTATCAAGATCACACAAAGTATCAGTGCCACTGTTTTACTAAGACTAAATACTGCATCCATTTTGGTCACCAAAATATAAAAAAAATATATAGAAAGAGGGCAGAAAGAGTGCAAAGAAGGACAACAAAGGGGTATAGAGGCTAAAACATATGGGGAGTGGTTGCAAGAATTGGATTTGTCTATCAAAGAGAAAGACAAAGGGTGACATGATATCAGTCTTCCAATATTTGAGGGGTCAACCTAGACTCAAAGCATCTGAGAGCAAGATAAGAAGTAATGGATGGAAACTTATTAAGGAGACTTCAGAAGAAATTTCCTGATACAGAGAACAATTAATCAATGGATTAATCTTCTTTTGGAATCAGTGACACAAAAGCTGTTCTCCATGAAGGTGGAACTCCTCCACCTAGTTGGATTTTACAAAATAAAACTCTAAGCGGTTCTACCATTTCAAATTTCAAATTCCTATAATAAGCAGCTGTTAATCCATCTGTCCCCAGACCTTTACCTATTTTTAACTGTTTAATAGCCACCATAATCTCGTCGGAAGTTATAGGTTGGTTCAGCCCCTCCCTCTATTCCAACGTTAATTCGAAAATATTCTGCCCCTTTAAGTACCTATCTATATCTAAACCTTGGATTGAATCCTTTGCATACAATTTTGTAAAAAATTCTAAAAAAGCTTTTTTAATCATATTCTGTTGGTAGACTTCCTTACCTCTAAATTCTATCTTTTCAATAACTCGTGATTTTTGTTTTTTCCTCAAAGTATAGGCCAACCATCTACCTGGTTTGTTGGCGTTACAGAATGTATTGTGTTTAGCATATTGTAAACTAGTTGCCACCTGGACAGCCATAAGCATATTAAATTGCTGTCGCAAAATATTTATTGTCTCTTTAAGTTTCTTATCCCCTGGATTAACAATAAGTAATTGTTCTTTCTTCTTAATTTCTTCCTCCATCTCTTTCCGCTTCTGTTTTTGTTTTGTTCTATATTTATTATTCATCTGTATTAGGATTCCCCTCATATAGGCCTTACTTGCATCCCATACCATTTCCATAGAAGTACCCTTATACATATTAATAGCAAAGAATTCTTTCATTTGTTTTTTAAGCTCATTCACATTTTCTTCATATCTAAATAAATTTTCATTTAACCTCCAAGACCTCCTTTCTCCCTTTTCCTGTTCTAGTTCCACACAAACTGGACTATGGTCAGTTAAAGTTCTTGGACATATCTTCACCTTCTTCACCCTAGAAAGGAAATCATTAGTAGTTAGTATAAAATCAATCCTGGAAAAAGATTGGTGTCTATCAGAAAAAAAAAGTAAAATCTCCATCAGCATTCCGTACTCTCCAGATGTCTCTCAGTTCCATGTCTTCCATCATATCGAAGAAAGATTTAGGTAATTTTGCACGTGTTGAGATTTTAGACAAACTTTTTTTGTTTCTCTGTGTATCTATAACTCCATTCCAGTTGCCCATCAATATAAAAGATATATAGTCCCATTGTATTATTTTTGTATGCAAGAGTTTATAAAATTTGTCCTGCTGCTGGTTAGGTGCATATATTCCAATTAAAAGCATTTTCCCATTCTGGATTAATACTTCAATTGCTATATATCTACCTTGAATGGCTACTTCAATTAGTTTAGCTGGTATACCTCTCTTCACGTATATAACTAAACCATTTTTCTTCTCCGATGTTGACGCTACAAAATGTGTACCTAACCTTGAATTTATCGAATATGTTTGATCTGAGGATCTAATATGTGTTTCTTGCAAACAAATAATGTCATTCTTAAATTGTTTCAAATAATTAAATATTTTCTTTCTTTTTTGTGGTGAGTTTAAACCATTGACATTCCAGGATAGAAATTTAGTTGCCATCTTTGGCCCTTCGAAGCTTAGTGAGCATACGCTGAAGATCTTCCTCAATCTTACCCTTCGGCCTTGCTCCTCCCACTGCTTCTGTTTTTTTAACTACTTGGGCTACATCTTGAGATTGTTGCTCTTTCAAATGTTTTTCTTGTAATTTGTAAGTTGCTCGAGTCAGTCGTTGCTCTCATGGTTCCTCTATCTTCTTGGGTGGATCAGAGATTGGTTGTAGGCTCTCAAGTTGGGCTAATTCATCCTCCAGGCTAATTCCTCTGGCTGCAACTTCAGCATAAATTTGTATCTGCTTTCCATCTTTCTCATGTTGTATTATCTCCTTTTTCTTTTCCTTTCTGCCTTCCCCTGGTGAAGGTGGGTGTCGAGCTTTTAAGACATTAACATAGAAACCCTTTGCCTTCCAAGGTGAGTTTAAACGATGTCTCTCTCCTCCATAATTCACTATTAAGCCAATTGGGACATCCCATCTGTATTGAATTTGTCGATTTCTCAACTCATTAACCAAAAATCCAAAATCCTTTCTATCTCTTAACATCTTAGAGGGAATCTCTTTTAAAACAATTAATTCCTTTCCATCCACTTGAACCTTGTTTCTGTATGAGGCTTGTAGAATATCATTTCTGATCCTCCTGGTCGTAAAGTAGATCACCACATCTCTTGGCAACTGCCTTTGTCTTGCCACCCATGAGTTGACCCTGTAAATTTTATCAATCCAAATTGCAACATGTTCTGGCCTTTCTTCAATTATCACTGCTAAAGCTTCAGCACAAATATCTCTCAGGTTTTCACGATTATTTTCTTTCAGCACTCTCAGTCGCAAAGCAAATTCCATAGATCTGTATTGCAGCATGACCATATCTTCATCCGCCTTTTCTGTTTTAGTCAAAATCTCTCCTACTTTTTGTTCTAAATTCAGATTCGCCTCATTAATTTCTTCCATCCTCTCCTCCAACTGGATAAGATTTTTTGTCAATCCTGAAACTGCTAAAATAATATCATCCCTTATTTCATCATGCTTTTCTTCCACAACATCTTTAATTGCTTTTATCTCTGCTGCAAATTCTTTAAATTTTCCATCCATAATTACTGTTTGGTCATTCATTCATAGCTGCAGTTTGGTTAAGCATAGCTTCTCTTATGAATTCTTTGAGATCTTTCAAAGAGGCCTCCTGAATCTGTGGATCCACTGGAAGTTGTACTTTCTGTGTCACAACTGACACTGTTGGGGAACCTCCTCTCCCTTTAGGAACCACTGATTTAACTTGTTTAGCAGCCATCTTTTTTATTTCTTTTAGAAAAAGTCTTTCCTCTTAAAAGCCAAAAAACCTTCTAGGCAATATTCTAAAAAAAGTATTTTGCAGTTTAAAATAACTTTTCTTCCGCCTCCAACAAATTCACAGTCCAGCAGCTATAAGCCCTTTAAGAGCGCAAGTCACAAAAGGCACTTTCACTTCTTAACTTTCACTTTCACACCCACATCCAAAGCGCCATCTTTCAGCCTCTAGTCAAAAAAACTTCCTTTAGAAACACTGTAACCTCGGAGGTAATACTTGCAAATTGATTGCTTCCCTGCTTCCGCTCTGTCTGCTACTGGAATTGATTAGTCTTTCTTTTGAAAGCAGAATTGGTTGCGACGTCTGGCTCTGTTAATACAGAGATGTCCCGGATCCAGAGCTTCAGTGAGTGAAGCGGCGGGCTCTCACCCTTCAAGCCCCTGTAGTTATTCCAGGGGCTTTTGGGGAGCTCTACCCACACCCACCAGCTCGCCTCTCCCTCTTCTCCCGAGGGAGAGGATTCTAAGCCGTCAGACAGCTGGTAAGCGCTGTCAAAACGGCTTTTATGCGATCGCAGGGCTGGCAGTCCATGGAGACCGTCTGCGACGTCGGCGATGCCAACCGGAGGTCTCACTTTTAAAAGCATTTTTTTGGCCAAAGACGTTATAGAAAAAATGCTTTTAAAAGTAAAAAAAAAGTTTCTGATGATTGCATGGCTCAGCTGGACATGGGGGAGGGGCAGGGATTTTTGCTACCGGTTCTCCAAACCACCCGCCGCCATCGCAACAGGATCGGTCGATCCGTTCCGAACCGGGAGCATTTCATCCCTGGATAAGAGTGCATGTTTACTTTGAAATGATCAGAATTCGATAAATGCCAGTTTATCTACTATTATGTACTATTATAATAAATAAATATTTTTAAAATCCTGATACAAAATGTAAGTATGAGAGACAGTTTCAATAGAAATGTATAACTTGTGTTACAGAATTTTGAAGTATGGCCATTTTTAGTTTTGAATTTGATAACTGGTACAATTTCTTCATGACAGCATGAGCTAACAATCTGAAGGAATTTTCTGATTAAAACAATTGTATTTTGATTGTTGAAATAAACAATCTTTCTTATTTTATTACTATTATACTGAGAGACAGTATGTGTGTGTGAGACGGTGGGGGTAGGGAGGGGGAAGTTTGAAGTTTATTTAATTTGTATACCGCCCTCCTCCTGAAGGACTCGGGGCAGTGAACAGCCATAAATAAAACATATAAATACAACGTTTAAAACCCACTAAAATCCAATTAAATAAATTTGGCCATAGAAATATTAAAACCCCAATAATTTAAAACAAATTAAAATTTATAATATTAATTAGAAAAGGGAAATCAGGCCAGGCCTGCCTGACGAAATAAAAAGAGCACAGCGAAAGGTGCGTAGGTCCGGCATCCTCCGAATCTCCGGGGGGAGCTCATTCCAGATAGTAGGTGCCCCCACAGAGAAGGCTCTCCCCCTGGGGGCCGCCAGTCAACATTGTTTGGCCGACGGCACCCGGAGGAGGCCCTCTCTATGAGAGTGTACCAGCCGGTGGGAGGCCACTGGTGGCAGTAGGCGGTGTCATAAATAACCAGGTCCTAAGCCATGGAGCGCTCTAAAGGTAGCAACCAAAACCTTGAAATGCACCCGGAAGACCACCAGGAGCCAGTGCAGCTCGCGCAGGAGACGTGTCACATGGGAATGCCATGTCGCTCCTGTAACCACCCACGCGACTGCACTCTGTGCCAGTTGGAGCCTCCGGGTGCTCCTCAAGGGGAGCCCCATGTAGACAGCATTACAGTAGTCCAGGCAGGAAGTGACGAGGGCATGAGTGACCGTGTGTAAAGAGTTCCAATCTAGAAAGGGACGCAACTGGCAGATCAGGCAAACCTGATAAAAAATCCCCCTGGTCACGGCCATCAGGTGCTCTTCTAAAGATAGCTGTGAATCCAAGAAGATGCCCAAGTTGCGAGTCCTCTCCGTGGGGGCCAATGATTCGCCCCCAATAGTCAGTGATGGCACCAACTGACTATATCGGGATGACAGAAACCACAGCCACTCAGTCTTGGATGGGTTGAGTCTGAGCCTGTACTCCCCATCCAGATCCGTATGGCCTCCGGGTCAGAGGCTGCAAAGGCACGACCTGATCCAGAGCTCCAGCGGCCGCCCTATCCCAGGCGGCCAATAGGACTCCAGGCGAGGCGTGAGCATCTGGAACCTCTCGGCTTCCATCAGGCACCTGGGGTGGAACCATCTTACCGGCTCCGGCTCCCTGTGGCGTGGTGCAGCGGTTCAAAGGTCAAGATGGAGGAGGGAGTGATCCGACCATGACAAGGGCTCGGTGACTATATCCCCTATTTCAAGGTCACTCAACCACTGTCCAGAGATGAAAACTAGGTCCAGCGTGTTTCCCCCCCTGTGGGTAGGGCCATGAATTAGTTGAGTCAGGTCCATAGCTGTCATGGAAGCCATGAACTCCTGAGCCACTTCAGATGCCTCACCTGCAGACAGCAGGTTGAAATCCCCCATGACCATAAGTCTAGGGGTATCAACCGTGGTGATGACTTTGAGTAGTTCGGCAGGGCTGCTGCCATGTGGCAGGGAGCCAGGTACATGATCAGCAAACCCATCTGTACCCCATGGCCCCACTTCACAAGGAGGGACTCACAGCTGGCCGTCTGAGGAACAGTGGCTTCTCTCGGTCTAAGACCTTCTTTGATAATAACTGCTACCCCCCGGCCCTCCCGTGGCCTCGGCTGATGAAATGCGCAGAAACCTGGTGGGCACATTTCAATGAGGGGAACCACCCCTCTTGGCCCAACCAGGTCTCTGTAATACCTGCCAGGTCTGCTCCCCCCTCCTGAACAAGATCACAAATGAGGGGGGCTTTATTTACCACAGACCTGGCATCGTACAACATCAGCCGAAGGCCTGGGCCCTGAGGATCTGTGCTACCTGGAAAACGAGTGGAGCCTTGGGGGCCGGAGCACGCCACCGCTCGTAAACAGCGAGCGCATGCTCCCCTAACACGATGTGGCCTCCTGCTCCCGCCATATCTGCCCCTCCCACTTGCGATGTTGATGTTAAAAACACTATCTGGATAAGCTCCATCCCTCCCCTCGACCCCGGACCCCCCACCCCCCACTCCGTGCTTCACAGCTAGACCCGACCTTCCCTTTAGTGAGTTATCCCCCATACCCACAATCCAAATTAAAATTCGGCCCTTCCCCTCCCTGGAACCCCTTAAAAGTTTACCTAAAAATGTATGTAAGAAACCCCTCAACCCCCTTCTTGCATTATGCCAGTGCCCCCTTCTCGCACTATGCCAGCGGGGAGAGAGAAGGAAGGAGATACGGTGTAGTGGTTAAGGCATTAGGCTAAAAACTGACAGACTCTGAGTTACAGTTCCAAATTAGGCACAAAACTAGCAGGGTAACTTTGAGCCAATCATTCTTTCCCATCTCTGAGGAATCTCAAAGAGTTATATTAACAAAAAGTCCCTATGAAGCTTCAGTTTAAGTGGATCTCAAATTGTTCTTAAGTTTAAAATTTTGCTTGTTTAAAGCATTGAAACATGTTATAAAGTACTTGAAACAGTTGTAAAACACCTGACAAAGCACAGCTGACTACTAGTATGATAATTGGGAAGCTTGAAGACATGTTCCTATGGAGGATAAGAATAAATCAACTTCAAAGTGCTGATTCACTAAAGATTTCGATTGGCTATTGTAAAAGAATCAGATGAATTGCCCTGCACCCAGGATCCGTTTCCTAGAAATAATTTATATTTTCTGAACATTTCATATAACACTGAGCAAGATTAGTCTTTCATGCTATATGTGGAAATGAAATAGCATGAGATTTTTTTTCACTATACAGTAGCTACAGATAGGAGCAGCATATTATTTCTGTTTCCAAATTCATTTGCCAGAAGCCCAGACTGCTTCTGGCTGAATATCAGAGAAGCTTGTGATATTTTATTCTACCCAGAAATGGTATCATTGGAATGGAAAGACAATGATTTTCATGGATCTTTCATATTGTTACCAATTCAAAAATTTTAATGGAGCACATACACTAATATTTGCCACATATTTTTAATCTAGGTGTACTGGTAGTAAAATTGATTAAGTTTTCTAAAATTGTTGTAGCATAAAAACATTTATGTCAGAAGGAATATTTTTTCTCTCTTTCTGCCAAAAAGAAAAAAAATAATGACAGTAATAAATCATATTTATGTTTATAATCCCAGAAGACATATTAACCACTATGGTCCTACTAGAAATGTGGAGAAAACTTCCAATATATTGCAGTATAATTTTTTGATCATATTCTTATTACACTTTTCTTCCCTTCAATTCAATTTTAGCTTACCTTCTCTACCAGTTCAGAACTGTGAGCGCATGCATGTGCGCCGCTTTTGTGCATGCGCAGAACCTTCTGAGCATGCGCAGAGCATCTGTGATAACGCTCAGGTGGGTGGGTGGAGCCTCCTGCTGCTACCGGTTCGCCTGAACCGGGGCGAACCAGTAGAAACCACCACTGTTTCAATTCAAAAATACCTTGGTGGTATTTTGAAGACCTGGCTTTTTACTCATGCCTTTGATGAGTGAATCCCCTTCTGGTAATAACGGTTTGTTTTAATTGTTGTCCAATTTGTGCCATCTTTTATTATTTGTTTTTATTACTGTTTTATTTCATTGTTTTATGTCTATCTGTGAACCTTACAGAGGTGTTGGTGTTGGGGGCATAAACATTCAAAAAATAAATCTTAATAATGTTAAAACTTTTTTTTCAGTAAAGTTCAGTAAAGTTCATAAGGAGTTTCCAGTTACTAATAAATATAGCTGTTGAGCTTTCCCATAGTAAACAAACTATTTTTTTTCATCTCTGCTACTTCTTTCATCTTCATTCACCATTTCTCTGTTGTGGGCATTTCAGAGACTTTTCATTTTGTGCTTATAGCAGTCTTGCAGTAGAGAGTAGCCTTGCAGTTGAAGATTAAAAATTTTAACTTGTTAACCTTGAGCAGCATTCTTAATCCAGAAAGGGGCAACTGATGCACAAAGTAAAAATTTCAAAGTTCCTGGTCATATCTGCTATCTCTTTCTCAAACAAGAACTCTAAGTCCAGGAAAACTCCCAAAATATTCACTGAGTCTGTGCAGGACAGTTAAGGTTAGAAATTCTCAATTTTTCAGAATGGAGGGGTTTAAAACCCATAGTCATTCACTCTTGTCAGGGTTGAGTCAAGCCTGTTATTTCCCTCCAGTATTTCACAGTCTCTAGGCACTTGGACAGAACATTGACAACTCGCCATACAGATAATACTGCATTCTTGTATTGTTGTGTCCCAGATCACAAGGATTCTATCACAGTTTCTTTTGGATACAGAAGCAGCAACTAGACCAGTAATAGTGCTTAAGGCATTATTGCAATAACATGAGATGGCAATAAGAGAACATTCAAGAATATTAAATAATGTAACATAACTCAAGACAGCAATCAAAGAATAAAAAGAATTAAATCCCTACTTCTAATCAGGGAAACTCAAAGAGAACACAGTGAATGGGTCCCTTCAAAGCAAATATGCACACTTCCCTAGCGTTTAAAGAATGTTAAATTCATATTCTACAATATCAAGATTCAATTAATTCAACAAAAAGTTCTTTATAGTGTTTATTGGGCACTATATGATATAAAGAACATATTACAAGAATGTCCAATCCTTTCTTTGTATGTTGAAGTGTAATGTTTTGAACGGAACACTGGCTCATCTTTTTTAAGTCAACACTGTTTTAGTTTAATATTCGTAAGTTATTAACTGATTTATTTGTGCTTGAAGCTATGAAGATTCTAGTACATTTGATTGAAAACTCTTGATAGAATGCAAATGCTTGTTTTTTTACATAAGGTCTGGCAATATTTTGAAGTTATCATAAATTTTATCAATATTCTAACTGAAGTCAAGGTTTAAAACCTGAGTTTTATATTTATTTCTAGTTACTTTTCTTTTTTATAATCTTTTCAGGGAGGAGTATTTCAGTTTCTGGTTTTTTAAAAAATATTATCTTGCTGTTGTAGATTCACACTGATTTAAAAAAATTAAAAATAAAACAAATAGAATTAATGTCATTCTGTTTGTTGCCACATTAGAGCAGTGTATTGGACTAGAAAACTTCCAAGGTCCCTTCCGACTCTATTCTGATTGATTGATTTAGCTCATAAACACAAAGATAATTATTATGAAGTTAAATGCAGCTAAAGAATCAAGTTGACATGTACAAAATTAATACTATTAATTAAACATTAAATATTAAAAATAATACTGTCATTCTAGAGGAAAAGATGATACAGGTAGTTCTTTTTTTACAACAGTTCATTTAGGGACCACTCAAAGATACAACAGAACTAAAAAATGTGTACAGGAAAGAACCAAGAAAAGCCAACAGGAATTAAAATAGAAGCCAAACACTATAATTTAAAATAGCAAATGAACGTTGCTAGAGAACTTATAACTAATAAGTGATGAAAACCAGCAGCCTGAAGCATGCATATCCCTGGGCATAATTTCATAAAGTCTGTGGGATATTTTCAAAAGTTCCTGTAAAGTTTGGTATTTTTCTAATTTCAGGAAAGTTTCCTGGAGGAAGATGAAGACAGAAAAAAAAGAATGATGGATATATGGATGGATGGATAGATAATCATTTTCCCCTTTGCATCTGGCTCTGCATTATACTTAGTTCAGTTTGCACTTCTTAGGCAATACGATGTACAGCAAATTATTATTGAAGAAATTCAACTTGTTAAAGATTGTATTGTCAGCAAGACAGAGTTTTGGTAATAGCTGAGGTTACATAAAAGAAAGAAACAGAAAAGATGAAAAGGAATTGTTATTACAAGCAAGATAATTAAAGTAAATGGACATTCTTGTAACAACCTTATCCATTTCAGAAATATTCACAGAATACATGTATGTTTTAATAGAAATACTCCTATAAAAGTTAAGATTCAAATATTAAGAATAAATATTTGCTTTTCTATTTTTAATTTTAAAAATCCTAACTTGTTCTGATTCAGAAACTGAAACTTGCATTATACAGATCAAATACTATCAATGTGGGCCTAAACTCACTAGTTTAATATTTCAAATATTATTGCAACTTTAGTCAGGGTTATATAACTAATCCTCTCAGCAGTATTTCAAACTATGAATGTTTTTTTTGAATATGAATAAATTAATGTTTCTTCCAGTTTAGCCTTACGGTAAAAAGTTTTTACCTTACAGTAAAAAGTTAAAAGTAAACACACCTGGCAACCATTTATTGCCTAACCCTATTAATACAGATAACTTAAAAAATCCCATAGGAAAGTTGGTAAGAACTATTAAATTTCTTGGTTGATAAGTTCCCCTGGGTAAATAAGGAAACTTGCTAATATAAATTTTACATGGTACATCATTATCTTCTCATTTCCCTTAAGAATTGTCTAGCATTGGTTCAATTGAAATGTTCTGTTAAGAGGAATTAAAAGGCAAGCCTATAAGTTTTTCATGTAACATGAAGAAGAGTTTTTAAAATCAAACATTTACAATAAATCAATGAAAGTCTGCAAACATCGGTGACTACTTAACAAATTGAAATTCAACTGCAATGAAACTCTATTTCTGCAGTTTTAGAAGTAAATGTTTCTAAGACAGAACCAAACAAGGGGACACTTTTCTTCTTCAAAATGGGAGATGTTTTCTTGCTAATTTTGTTTGTGTCATGTTGTTTGAAACCTAATGGAACCTGAGGAGAATTACCTCTTTCTAAAACTTGGAAATATCTGGTGGTTTCATTAAAGAAACTAGTTTAAAGCAAAAAACACAAATGTGATTACAATTGGGCAAAGAAAGAAAAAAAGATTTATCAAAACATCTGTTGGGAATTAGTGATAACATCAGCAGGGAACCAGTAGTTCTCCAAACAATAGTCTAAGCAACTCAGTGATTGCCAAAAATACAAGCAAAGTCATAAAAAGCAGCAGGAAAAAAGAAACCGGCAGCAGGAAACAATGGAAGTTGCCAGGGGGTCCATTGAAAAGCTAATTGAAGCAGCAAGCTGAGACCTGCAGCCAGGAAGCATCCTTATTGAAGAAAAGCAAATAGTAGCTGGGACTACTACAGAAGAACAGAAAATTGATGAAGGGGGTTGGGGAGGGGGGCGGAAGAGTAAAAAGCAGACAAACAATTCATTGCACAAGAAAGGTCAAGAGAGTGACAGAAAGAAAACTGCCCAATAGTAAAATAAATAAATAAAATCAGAAGCTGTTGCTGAAGCTATAAAAGTATACAAGAGAAAAAGAACATAATATACTGACCATCATATCTGACCATTGCCAAGTGGTTTGTCAGTTGTTAATCCAAACAAAAACAATCAAATAGGATTTGAAAATTCTAGAAAATATAAAGTATGGCTTCAATTGTAGTGTAAAGTTTTCTTCAGTGTTCCTTAAGCTTCACACCTTCTTCTTTTTAAATGTTTGTATAACAATAAGAGATTAAAAATCTTTGATTATATTTTCTGATGCCATAAAAAGTCAGAGTGGATCTTTTTTAAAAAAAAATAGTATTTTAAAGAAACACTAATGACAAATGGTTATTTTAGGGTTCATTATAACAGAATAATGTAACAGAATAAATAATGGCTGTTTTCTATTAACCAAAAAAGTAAAATAATATGGAATACTTTTTTTGTAATCACATTTACAAGTAATGAAAATACATCTAAGATATCATAATCCATATAACAGTATATAAGTATATAACAGTACAATGTATCTTGACTTTCTGAAGGGTATACAATTCCTGCCTCTGTATCTGTTAAACACTTTCAGAACAATATAAAATACAAATCAATAACAAAGCAACAGCCATTATTTAGGGGGAAAATATTCTTACTTGCAAAACTCTTCCTTCATGAATCCATCCCATTCCAGTATCACATTTCTATATGAACTTAACCTCTACTTAGGCAAGGTATCTGCTAATATGCAAAGTCAAAAATGTAATCCAGACTTCCTTGCCCAACAGGCTATTATAGGCATCATGATTGAATAAAATTGTATACGAAATTGGTTTATTACATAGAGCCAAAGACTGACATAATTCCACAAACTAACACACACAAAAAGTATTTTTAAAAAGTATAGTATCTTAATTATAGAATAGGCACACCCATCTACAAAATAATTATGGAGACCAGTAGAACTCCATAACCTCTCCCCAAAACCAACCCACAAACTGTAAAGCACTATGTAAACAACTATTTCTTCACAAACTTCATTAAAACTAGTAAGGAGTCAAAAGTATCAAAGATAACGTGGTAACAATTATTTTACTTTTCAAAGGACTATCTGCAAATGAAGAAAAGCAATTATGCATGGACGTTTACAAAGGTTAATGTCACTGATTCATAATGATTACATTCTATTTCAGCTGATTATTATTGTCTTTTCAAAACTGAAACCTGATCGGTTATAATTTAATGCTTAACTTATACTAAATTTAGAAGTAAATTTAGTATATAATTTTAAAGCATTTTGAGAATGTTTTCTAAGTATTCTTCACTATAAAAAATAAGTGGACCAGAAACTGCTAATTCTTGAGGAAGGTTTAATTGATTTTCTGGCACATTAAAGAAGTTCAGACTATATGTTCCAAGTGGTCCCTTCCAGCTCCGCGCTTCTAAAATTCTATAGTTATATTAAATATTTCTCTAACTGTAATTAAATGTGCGTAGCAATTCCACTCCCAATCAATATTTTATCATTTCAATTACTAAATCCTGGTATCCCAAAAACTCAAATCATGGTTAAAGGAAGTTGCATGGTATATAAAGGAATGGTTTGTTTCAACTAATGGTTAGCATGTTTCTAAAACTTATCTTGGGTATTGCTTACTTCCTTAGACAAAGGGAAAAGCAAGATATCAAAGTACAAGAGGTGACAAAAGTGTGTGTGAGACACAGTGTTTGTCTCTGTGTGAACGATATACACATTGGCTGATTAATATAAAAATATAAAGAAAAAGAATGAATTAAAAATGTTATAGAAAGTACTGCCAGTGCATATTTCTGAAGGCCATTTTTTTTTTCAAATATTGAAGATAATTATAGACAGAAATAGCTTTTCTAGAAGTTATGATCTGTCTAATGTGATCTTTCTCTGTCCTTAAACAGCAGGATTGCTCCTATACTGTACAGGCCTTCATAATTACTTTACTTGAATGTAATACTTTAATGAAGATGAGTTTAATTAAATTAAATTTCTCCCTAGTGGTTACTCAATCAAAATGCAGTCTACCCTCATTATATTACCAGTAGGAGTCCAACATTATAAACACTACAAGAAAGGTTATTTTAATGAGAATGGTCATTATGTGCTATACTTGGGGGTAAGTAACAGACTTTAAATGTCACAACAGATGACTACATATTAAGATGAAAGGCTTTTTTTAAATTTCTCATTGGTATTTTATTCTAAGCATTGCCTTAAATAAAATATTAGAATATCTATTGAAAAATGTCTGTTGAATTAATACATTAGATCAAGAAATAAATATTATCATGTTTTTGTATGTCAATCATTCCTTAATGTTTCAAATATTCTAAGTGAAAACTTCATCCATGTTATACCTATTAATATTGTGTTCTTGCCAACAGCATTTGATACTACTCAATTAGTATATTCTGAAATGTGTGATGAGTTTGTTAGTTAAAAATACTGCTGAGCAGAGCAATATTAAAATTTGGAATTGAATGTAATTTCCAAAAAGAAACAGAAATACAATATACAATTCAATATTATCCCTATGTTAAATTAATTACACTAGTTAGCAGCTGTATTCTGAAAGAAATCAAAAATTAAGATTAAAAAGAAATTAAATAAAAAATAAATTACACCATTTGAAGTCAGACAGTAATTATATTCATTAGGAACACTAAGCCAGGGATCACACCCGAATTCTACTGCTTTTCTCTTAACTCATTTGATGCTGGTACTTGAGAAGAAACAATCAGGCAATATTATAGACTAGCTCATGTTAATTCTGGGAAGCAATGGTGGGTAAATAGCAGCACCCAAAGAAGATATGCAGCTTCAAAAAGTAACCAGAAAATTAAAAGAAACAACAACCAAAAAACCCCAGAAGAGTAGACGACTTTACAGAATCAATACAAATTTAGAAGTCATTAACAGTATTAAAAGATTTTAGGATTAAAGATTAAAAGTTAAAAAAACAAAGTGGATAGTGGGAAGGAGAAGAATTAAAGCATCTGTATACAGTATGTTATTTCAGACAACAAGATGCTTATGAACAGATGAAATAACAAATATTCCTTGGTGAAACAGCAATTATAGATTGATCACATTAAATCAATATTTTCTTTTCTAAGTATCTGCATCTCAAGAAACACATGTGCACAAAATATATAAAAATCATCTGCAACATCTGGTGTGTTTTTTTAAACAAAGCCCTGTATCATTAGAAATATGTCACAATTACAGTCAGTTATAAAAATGCTGGAAAATTGTAACTCCCATTCTGCTTTGGGAATTTCTGAGAATATAACATGTGGTGGTCCCCAGCTCTTTATCTTACACTTTTGAGATTAAAGAGAACTAAACAAACAGATATCTTAGAAAGTATTTTAATTTGTGAAATTAAATGGAAAATGAATGGGCAAATGTTAAGATTCCACTTAATGCATACATTGCCATTCATCTCAACTTTGCCTATGATAAGATGTAACGTCTAAAGCCATTCAATTTGAAAATGACGAACTGGGTATGAATATTATTCAATTAATTTTTTGTATAACACAGAGAATAATAGCCTTTTATGTCTGTCACAGCTAAAAACTATAAAACAATGGTAGTGTCAGCTTTGGAAGCCATATTAACACCAGAAGCTTCCACGCTGCCAACTTCTTGCATTTAGGAAAGTAGGAGGGGGTATTTGGAACATCTTGTCCCCCAATGTGAAAATGGCCCCAACCTTGATGACCTTCCATAAGAACCTAGCTTGGGAATCCAATGGGAGAGCATCACAATGCAGATGGTTGATTGATTAACCAAGTTCAGGCCTCAGCACTGCTGCAAAGTTGAACAAACAGATTTTTACAGTTTTGGTTCGCAAATGATATATTCTTATATTTAAATAAAGCCAATTAAATCGATAGAAATACTCCAGAAATAGCTGACCTTTAAGGCATAAGTACCAAAGAATAAAGCATGTTCATATGTATTCTGCCCCCAAAAAATCGAGTTTAGGCTATATTACAATGGAAATGACACTTACTTTCATGATGAGTTTATATTTAGCATTAAATAAGAAAATGAGAAACAGAAATACTGTGCTTTGAAGCTGCCACCTTGTTAAAAAATAAAAAAGAACTTCAAGTATTTCACAAACAAACATTTCACAAAAATCAACAGTAGCCTATATCTCTGTGATTCCTTTGAAAAATGGTAACACCATGAATACAAAAAGATTTTGATGAATACCAAATTAACTCAAGAACACTTTATTCTTAATGCTTTTTCCATACAACAATGAGCATTAACCCTATATTGCAGTGTTTCTCAACTTTGGGCAGCTCGAATTATTTTTCTTTGCTTTGTCTTATACTTAGAATTTAGAATTCTTTATTGGCCAAGTGTGATTGGATCAGGGGTGAAATCTACTTACCTTCCCAACCAGTTCGGAAGTGTGCGCGTGAACCCTCTGCGCATGTACAAACCCTTCTGCGCATGCGCAGAGGGTAAAAAATTGCATGCACAGACAGTAAAACCAGGAAGTAATGACAACCGGGCGGGTGGGCAGAGCCTGGTGCTGCCATTGCTACCGGTTCTCCAAACCACAGGCCGCCATCGCTACCAGCTTGGCCAAACCGGTCCAAACCGGGAGTATTTCACTCCTAGATTGGACCCACAAGGAATTTGTCTCTGGTGCACAAGCTCTCAGTGTAAATACAAGCAACAAGTGATAAATCACAATCTTAATCATCATAAAATACATTCATCATAAATCATAAGATACAACACTCAGTGATAGTCATAGGATACTAAATAAGCAATCAAGATAAAGCATACTAGGATACTGAATAAAAAAATTAATATAAATCGTAAGAAAAAAGCAACAAAGTTATAATAAGAAAGAAATAGGTAATAGGAAAAATGAAAATGATAATAGTAAAAAATACAAGCCTACTAGGTAGTTTGACAGTGTTGTGGAAATTAGTTGTTTAGCAGAGTGGTGGCATGGAAGAAAAATTGTCCTTGTGTGTAGTTATTTTAGCATGCAATGTTCTATAGCATCATCTTGAGAGAAGGAGTTGAAACAGTTATGTCCAGGATGTGAGGTGTCTGTAGATATTTTCTCAGCCCTCTTTCTGGCTCATGCAGTATACACATCCTCAATGGAAGGCAGGCTGGTAGCAATTGTTTTTTCTGCAGTTCTAACCATCCGTTGAAGTCTGTCTCTGTCTTGTTTGGTTGCAGTGCTGACAGTTATAGTGGTGCAAATGACAGACTCAATCATTCCTTTGTAAAAAAATATCAGCAGCTTTTTGGGCAGCCTGAACTTTCTGAGTTGGTGCAAGAAGAACATTCTTTGTTGTGCATTTTTGATGACATTTTTGATGTTAGGTGTCCATTTTAAGTCTTGAGATATTATAGAACCTAAAAACTTGAAAGTGTCTACTATTGATACCGTGCTATCTAGTATTGTAAGTTATGGTAGAATAGGAGAGCTTTTCCTAAAATCTACTATTGTTTCTACAGTTTTGAGTGTGTTCAGTTCAAGATTCTTCTGGCTGCACCACAAGGCTAGTTGTTCAACTTCCCATTATATGCAGATTAGTCATTGTCTTGAATGAGACCAATGCTGTATCATCTACAAACTTCAATACTTTAATAGAGGATCCTTGGTATATAGAGACAAGAGAAGTGGAGAGAACACATAGTTGTGTGTGTGTGTGTGTGTGTGTGTGTGTGTGTGTGTGTGTGTGCGTGCTAATTGTATAGGTATGTGATATGATTTTTGTTTAGCTTCATCTGCTGCTTCCTGTCTGTTAAAAAGCTTATGATCTACTTACAAGTGTGATCAAGCATGGCTAGCTGAATATCTGGAATAATGGTATTGAATGCTGCACTGCAGACTACAAAAAGGTCCCTTATAATTTGACAAGTTGGAGGTTTAAGTAAAACACATATGTAATTGCAAGATAGCTCTTTATGTTGAAATATAAAGAATCTAATAGAAACAGGGGGTATTTCTGAACCTTTCTGCTTAGAAATAATGAATTAGGTTTGGACAAGTCAAAGCTAATTACAATAAATTAACAATCCTTACCCTTAGTGATTTGGTGGACTTAATTAATAATCCCTACCAGCATGGTATTTATATGTAAGGAATACAAGAAATAGAGAGTTTCACATAGTAAATACATTCAATATTCTAATGAATACTGATTTATATTGTTTTAAGTATTGTCCTGTAATATTTTAAAGCTATGATTCTTATAAATCATACATAGATGTTCCTGTATAAACACTGAATAAATAAAACTGATTTAACTTGTAAGCACGGAGCCAACTTTTTAATGATACTAAAAAATTATCATATGCAACAAGCTATTTATACTATTTTTACTTAATTTTAGTATTTCAATTTTTAATAATTTCTTTCAAGTAAAAATTTTTAATGTAATTTTACAAAATATATACTAAAAATCATACTCCTCAGTAACTAAATCTACTAAATATATTCATTTAAATTATTTCTATCCCAGGTTTCATGGTATTTTGCAAGGTAATTTCAAAATAGATTCTTTAAATAGTATAGCAAATCACAAATTATAAAGATCTCTTACAAATCAAACTTCAGAAGACTGTAAATTGGAACCAAAACCATCAGAATGATCATAAAACAACCATGGAAACTGTCTTTAAAAACCATTCAAAATTGAGAATGATAGGCAGACTTTCATACTAGATGTATATCCCATAAATTTTCTGCAACAAATTCTGATCCCAACATAATCTGAAGGCACTAACTTTCTATAAGCAGGAATGCTTCAAAGGGTTAGGTACAATAATTTATAGATGTGTGTGCAATTAAATATGCAAAGGGGAAAATCCAAGACTGACCAAACATGTTTCTCTTTTCTTGAACAATTAAGACTGGGGTCCCCAACCTCTGGGACACAGCCCACTAGTGGGCCATGAATTGTTTGCAGTGTGTGTACATCCTCACTTGTGCAACCAGGAGGTGAGCACTTGCATAGCCACGCCTTTTGCATGAATAGCAGGAGAAACCATCTTCTCTCCCCCTCCTGCCGGTCCACAAAGATAGAACATATAATGTGATATAAAGGTCCAAGAAAAAAATAACTGGTTCTAATTACCTACTAATATATAAAATAGTTATAAAATATAACATTTGCCAGTCTTGATCTTATCCCAAAGGGTCTAGAACAGGGGTGCCAAACTCATGTCATCACGGCAGGGTCACGTGATATATCTGGACTTTTTCCCTCTTCGCTAAATCGGGCATGGGCATGGCCAGCATGTGATGCATCCAGCCCGCGGGCTGGGAGTTTGACAGCCCTGGTCTAGAAGTATTTTCACATTTTACAAATAATTTTCAGTACAACTTTTCAAGTAATTTTTGATTTTTCATTTGAAGTAGATCATTTTACCTCTGAACCATTCAAAGTCTTCATAGCCAAGGTCAACTTCGAATTTCTCTATGGCATCTAAGTCAGAATTTTTAGAAAGCCTGAGAGCCTTGAAGCCATTCCGTTTACTCAAAGTTTTTCTTTCAGTTCCAAGATAAAGAACACTGCTCTACATTTAGAGAAAAGCTTGGTCTCCATATCTGCTAGAGCTTAATATTACCATTTTAACGTTTGCTAAACTTAAGTTTCTTCCCAAGAGCCTCCTTGATTCTTAGAAACCACTTTAAGTCAATCTCTTTAACAAAAGGTTAGTGACAAGCTTCACCCTCTAAGACTCTTGTTGGAGAGCCTGTTCCCCTTAGGCTTCTAAAGTATTTTTAAGCAGTGTTCCCTTGATACTGATCTTTAAATTAAACTGCCTTGTTTTCATCTCACAGCACACAGGATCATTTGAAGTAGAAATGTGCCCGTTTCACATCTTTCCTCTATCAGATCCCAAAATTTCACCAAGTCTTTCTTCAGTCTGACCAGGATGGAGGCATTGCCTTCTGGCATTCCATTGAGTAACTGAGAAACATAGGCCATGCCCCATATAATGTCCTCATGAGGACTGTTCAGAAACTCCTTGAGCCTTGGTATCATTCTGGCTTATCACACAGTCAGCCAGATGTTTAAATTGAATTTGGCATTGTTCCCTACCTATTGAATTTTTCCCAATGACCCTCAATAAATAGATCTTGTTGTTTGATGCTGTTAAAGATATTGTCACACAATGTAAGCTATTACAAGTAAAACTGCCTTTTTCAATTGACTGATTTTGATAATGGCAGAGGTGTTCACATTTTTGAGATTTCACCTAAGGTGCCTATTACAATTGGGTTAGCATTAAGATATCTTTGCTTTCTTTTGCTATAGTCATTCTATTTCTATTTGCAGGTCTTTGTCTTTGTGATTTTTCCCCAGTTCTTTCTCTTCTAGTCTGCTGTCTCCAAGTACTACAATTTCCACTATCGAAACATTTTCAAAAATTTCTTATTAACAATTCTTAAGTCTGGGGCGTTATGTGGAAGGTGCTTTCTGTTTGATTTCAAAAGCCCCAGAGCACTTTAGATTCTTCATTTTTTATTATATTCATCTATTTTGTCATCCCACTAGTTCTTGCCTGCAGGCAGATGGTATTTCTTGCAGATATTACAAAGCATCATTTGTGCTATTTTGTCATGCTATTGCTTAGTCAGTCTGTGTGATCTTCTTGCATCAATTAACTATATTAATCCAGTTTCTTCTGCTGTTTTGCAGAAGCTACATTTGCTATTATTGCTGTCTTCTCAGTTCTAGCTTAATACTTAATACTTGGTGTTGAACAGCCAGTCTCTCTATTCAACTTTCCTGCTTTTAGCTATTGTTATGTCTTGTTCCTATCTGCTTTGCCTATTTTTTTAATGTACTTTGACATGGCATGTCTCTTTTCTATTCTTCATTTTATCTTTCTTGTAAGTCAGTTTGGCCTCTCCAGTACTCATATTACAAGTCCCTCTGATATACTAGCTTCAATGCATTTCCTTCACTGTCCGTCAGATATTCTTCCAATTCTCTTCTTCAACTGTCTGGTATACTTAAAACATTTCCATCCATCTATTTTCCTTGATAATTAATGTCTGTCAACATCACTGAATGGATAAAGGGCATGATTCACTGTAATTATTTTTCTGGTCTTCCTATCCTTTTAATTCTGCTTGACTCCAATCCATTATTTCATCTGTGTAACTAATGACTGAATTGCCCAGGTATTAATTATCTTGATGATATTTCCTTCACTGAGTTTGGATTTTAAGATAGCCATCACCCTCATGATATGTTCACTTCTAACCTTCTTCTTGATTCAGTGTGCTTGATGTTGTCAGCTTGAAGGATGCCCAGGTATTTGTAGTGATTGTTTTCATCTAGACTCTTGATGTTATTTCATGAGGGATCTTGATTCCTTCAGTTTTCACTATTTTTCCCATATTTATTGATTTATTGATTTATTGATTTGTTGATTTATTGATTAAATTTATATACCGGTCTACTCCCGAAGGACTCAGGGCGGTGAACAGTTAAACAATAAATACATGTGATACAGATATTTAAAAGCCGTTAAAATATAATTAAATAATTTGGTCCAGAAATAAAATTAAATTAAAACACCTCAAATTTATAGGGCAGATTCAAAATTTAAAATTTAAAAGCAGTTTTAAAAGAGGTTAGGCCAGGCTTGTTGTTGGTGTTGATGGTGAAGATGGCACATCTGTCCAGTACAAACTTCATTCAGTATCTTGGCTGCATACATGCATAGTGTTGAGCAGCAATTCTATTTTATAAGATGTTCTTCCATATAGCTTCAAATCATTCTTTGAAATGAGATAGGATAGTTTTTGATGTTTATTAGCTATGACCTGACTTGTTCAGTATTGATGACAGAGGTATCAGTACAATGACAAACGGTGAACCTGTTCCAGTCTATAGCCATTGATCAGCAACTATAACTTGATCTTTGCACAAAGCTTCTAATTTATAAGCTGCCATACAAGTTAGGGTTTAAAATTGCTGCTAAGAAGAATTGCCCTATAGTTGCCTGGGACTGTGCCATTTGTTGGATCTTTCATTATCAGGTAGGTTTTGCCAGATGTTTAACAAATCTTCAATTTCATTTCCATGAAGTAAATTGTTACACTGCTTGGCAATGACTGAGCAGTCAGATGTTTCAAAACAAAGGCAAAACCTCATCTTCACTGTTGCTAACCAATTCTGGATCTTCATGGACCCTTTCCTCTCCTGTGCGAGCTGCATTGGCTCCCGGTGGACTTCCGGGTGAGCTTCAAGGTGTTGGTGATCACCTTTAAAGCGCTCCATGGCTTAGGGCCGGGGTATTTACGGGACCGCCTTCTGCCACCAATTGCCTCCCACCGGCCAGTTCGCTCCCACAGAGTGGGCCTCCTCAGGGTGCCGTCAGCCAGACAATGCCGGCTGGCGACCCCCAGGGGGAGAGCCTTCTCTGTGGTGGCACCTACCCTCTGGAACGATCTACCCCCAGAGATACGAGTGATCCCAGACCTCCGGACTTTTCGTCGGGCCCTGAAAACACATCTTTTTCAGTTAGCCGGACTGGCCTGATTTTATTTGGTTTTAAAATTTGACATGGATTTTAAATTGGAATTTTAATCTATATGGGCCAAATTTTATATAATTTATTTTAAATAATTAGTTTTAACTTTTTTGTATAATTGTTTTATTATGGCTGTTCACTGCCCTGAGTCCGAAAGGAGAAGGGCGGTATAAAAGTTTAATTAAATAAAATAAATAAATAAATAATCTTCCATTTTGGTGGTGCACTGTTTGGCTGTTTTTCTTGGTTGTTGATTTTGCTTCCCAGGTATTCAGTTACAACTACATCTGTGCTGTACATTACTTGATTTATTTTTTTACCCTAAGCTGGTAGTTGTAGTTGATATTACAATATTAGCATCCTTTAATATATGTGATAACTGGTTCTTTGGCTTTATTATTATATTATAGCCCATAAGATAGTTAGTCAGATGTTATTATTTCTATATTGCATAGAATTGCATTACAATATAAAGTAAATATAACTATTGTAAGTATTTATATTTGAATTGTACATTTGTATAAAACCCAAGAAAAACATACATATCTATGCAATTAAATTCTGTTATAGTAATGTAGGTAACATTTATGAATTATCTAAATGAAGACTCCTCTTTTTTAAGAGTGAGCATTCTTCATGTTTTTCATTCTTCATGTTTGTGCTGTTTTATCAATAACCAGCATTAGCATTACAAATTATCTATTTTTCTAATATCTGTATTTTCAAAAGTGTTTTTCAAAATTATTTCCTTAATTTGGTTTGTAAATACAGATTTTAAAAAGCATTTTTAGCTCATATAGCTTGAATTTTACCTTTGGGTAAAAACAGCACAACTTTCCATGTGGCTGGTTTAATAGCATTAGAACCAACATGCAGACATGAGCCCCATAAAATCTGCCATACATCCTTCTGCAGTTTCTTCCATTTCTTAAAACCACTGGCCTGGCAACAGCAATCATTTTTGTTTGCACATTCATAGCTTCAAGGCACAATTTGAAAGGCATAAGATACATGTCATTCTTTAAGAGAAAATGCTACCACCATGTTTTTACCTCGTTTCTCTTTCTCTTTCTCTCTTTCTCTTTCTCTTCTTTTCTTTTTTTCTTTCTTTTTGTATTTATGATTTTAATCCCTTGTAGAGTGAGATGGGTGGCATATAAATTTAATAAATAAATAAAACCCCTAAAAAATAGGGGAGGGGAGTGTATCTCCTTCCTTAAGGTAATAGACTGCATCACATTAAGGCAAAAATTGAAACTAAATACCAGGATGACCTGTCAATTATTGGCATAATGTACTAATAATATACTTTTTCAGACCTTTGTCTTAAGTTCACTTTTTATTTTGAATCAAAATAAACAAACTTTCTTCAACACATAGCCAAGTACTTGTAATTTATTTTGATTATAAAGAGAGCTTCTTTACAATATAAACTTAAATACAGGTATTTTTGCTTATTTCTATGTAGATATAAAAAAATTTGGTTTATGATTGTTACTAAATATGTTTTACAATAGCAGCACTACATAGAACAAAACATTCAGACTTAGGTGTTGAGATATTAATCTTACATTGTCTATATGATATTGTCAGATAATTCTGAAGTACTTTTCAGACTCTAAAGAGTCACAAAAATCATGTGATGATCTCTTTGTAGATTAGCATATTAACAAGAAATTTCCCGATAATGTAATCTAAATCAGTTGATTGACAATAAGTACATTTAAATATTTTCATCTGGAAGCTCTCATTTATACATTATTTATAGAGATCAAACTCCTATAATGAAGTCTATATTTTTAAAATTGATCAATTTCCATACTAGCTGCATAGCAAAACATTATGATTTATTAAAGGGCTCTCACTACAAGATATTGAAAGCAGACACATATTAAAGTTCACCAGTTTATCTGGGGAAATTAAAGTTCCTTCTATCAGAGGAATGGAACACTTTATAAATAGCCAGAATAATTCTTTTTTGGTCAGGTGTTAAGCTCAAGTAAGTTTGGCATCAAAATAGTTTTATATTCATTGAAAACCATGATGCTTTATATTCATGGAAAACCATGATATAGCGTCAAAATTCATGATGCTGTAATTTGTAAGCACTGAGTGAAACAGCATTAAATAGATATACAAAGCAATTGCTTCCACCTTGCTTTGAGATGATCAAGTCCATGTCTATCATGAGTTAAACTTCCACTTAAAAGCTTAAACTTTAGCATATTCAGCAGAACAGACTAAAACATAACCATTGTTCTTTAAAAAATATTTTTCTTTATGAAGCCCAATTAAAAACCATTTAGATACTATCCAATTATGCAATTAGAATTACTAGTAGATGGAGGGGCTTTTTTTTTCTTCTTTCATTGAATCATGTCCAATTCTTAGAAATTGCATGAACAAGTTTCTGCAATTTTCTTGGCAAGTTTTTCAGAAGCAGTTTGCCATTGTCTCCTTGTTGGGGTTGAGACGAAGTGGGTGCCGAGGTTATCTAGCTGGCTTCATGCCCATGGCAGGACTAGAATTCCCAGTTTCTAATCTGATGCTTCAACCACTACACTAAACTGATTCTCAGGTAAATGTAGTAAAAGGTAAATATATCCTGGTTATGACTTATACAAACTTGACTCCTGTTATAATCTAATATTTATGCCTGTTGAACAGCAACAATTTTCTTTCATCAAATCCTTACTCCAGAAGTGGTATAGGAAAACGCAGTACATTTTTAATGTAACAAAATATTATGTTTTATTTATATATTACTTCTTTTTTTCTGGTCTTATATTAAATTCCTGGTTATGCATGGCTTGAGGTATGCTAGATCAAAGGTTTACAATGATAGTAGCCGTTATACAGCCAACAAGAGCTCAAGTGCAAAATAAAAATGTTTTTCCCCCCAATGTCCAGTAAACAGTTTGTTCCCATCCCCCTTTTCAGCCCATCAAAACAATCTCTACAGAACAACTTACTTCATTTAACAGGTCAAATACATACAAATTTTATAGGTCTTTATCTTTTATAGATATTTATCTTTAATTTTTAAATTATTATCTTTTTATTAATTGCCAATTCCTGAACTGATGCTGGCTCTCTAAAACAATTTAACTGGTCTCTCTCTTTTTAAATAACATAGAATTATTCAATTGGATACACATTAATTTTGCTGTCACTGAATAACATAGAATAACAAACAAATCTGGGGTATGATATTATTTCATTGTTTCCGTATGCATTTTTTTAAAAAGTTTTTTTTAAAAAAATTTTTAGAACACACAAACATAAAACACATCTTTTCCAAAACGAAGCATTGATCCGGTCACAAATTAGTACAAATCACTAACAATTCTTAACTTCCAATTAACACAACCTAATATTTTACTCAGTTATTTCTATAAATTCTATCAATTTAACTATTCCATTATCCCAAAATCCCATTACTTAAATCTTAGATCCTAACCAAGTATCATTCCATTTTTCTCCTCCTTTTTGCTTAGATGGATATATTTTAACAATATAAATCATTACAATTATTATAAACATTTAAAAAAATATTTTTACTGTTATTCCCATAATAATCATCTTCATTACTTTACTATTAATCCCGACAGAATCATTTCATTTTTACTATTCCCAACATAATCATTTTTATTTTTTGGTTGTTAATTCCAGCAGAGTCATTTTATTTTTACTATTAAACCTAACATCTTTATCTTTATCTTTGTTGTTAAACCCAACATAATCATTTCATTTTTGCTGTTACTCCCAGCAAAATCCTCTTTGTTTTGTTGTCCTACCCAACATAATCATTTTTGTTTTTTGGATGTTAAATACAGCATAATCATTTTTGCTTTTTGGCTGTTAAACACAGCATAGCATTTTTATTTTTGGCTGTTAAACACAGCATATTCTTTTTTGTTTTTTGGATGTTAATCACAGCATAATCATAATTAGCTTTGCTATTAATCCCAGCATTCTCCTCTTTTGTTGTTTCCATCCATCTATACATTGCTTATTTCAGTTAATCATACTTATCATTATCCTTTTTTATAACAATTTAACATTGAGACATGGTTCTTGCTTGAAACAACTTTATATATATTTGAAAACGCTTTTAACATGCTTAATTTCTCTTATATTCTAATTTCCATCAATATTTCAATTTTATATATCTATGTCATATTCTTCTCATATTCTTATACTTCCATAATTATCTTATAAGAACCTCCTTTTTATTATTACTACCACCTATACATTATTTCATTTTTAACACATTGTTTTTAATTCTTTTTTCTTTTTCCAGCCGTGTCTACCTCATTTCTTCACTTTCTTGCCTGCTAGCAATATTTCCTTCCATTTTCAAAGTCTACAAATTTTGTCCTCCATATGTCATATTAAGTCTTTTTCTTATTTTTGATCTGGATAAAATACGTCAAGTTCCCTTCTCTTGAGCCTGCGCTAAATCCTTCTTTTATTCCTGCACCAGTTTTTTAAGTTGTTATTATTCCAATTATAGGAGTTCCATTGTAGTTTCCTTTTCTTTTCATCAAAATCAAGCTGCCTGCAGACAAGGAAAAAAAAAGCTTCCTACACAAAATCCCACGACTGTTATCTGTAAAGTTCAAAATTTTCCATAACAAAAATGAGTTACAATGTTCCTTTTTAGACCAGAAGGTGTCCCTCTACAAACCACATTTTTCATTAGTCATGCAATTATCCATTTTGTTACAATTATATAACAGTCCAATTTAATTACTCTTCTTCCTTTGATTTTAAAAGTATCAAATCTTCTTTTTTTAAAAAAATCCAATTCCAGTTTTAAAATATCTAGTCCTTTCACCATGTCTTGATATTTAATTCCATTAGTTCTGTTCTAGAGTTAGTTGTTTGTCGGGTTTTTGTGTCTTTAAAATTGCATTTTAAACTTTCCATAGCCCCTTTGTTGTTCAGCCGCTGTTTTAAGGCTACGGGTCTTATAGTTAATAATAGTGCTCTATGCATTGTTGCAAGCCTGGGTTAGTTGTCACTCACATGGCTTCAACATGCTCCATTTCAATCCACTCTCCTCCTGCACATCTCTTAGCCCGGTTGTCCCAGCTTCATGGCTGCCGCCCCACCACCACTGGCTCGCAGAGGATTCCCTCTGACCTCCAAGGAACTTGACTGTTCCTCTTGGTCATCTGAAGCACCTTCCTTTTCCCCCGTCCATGCAGGACGGATCTGGTCTGAAGACGCATTGGAGGCAGTTCGGCAGCCGGGGTTTTTGCGGTGCTCATCAGAGTCCGCTATTTCCCTGACTGTCTCGCCGCGACGCCAAACCGGAAGTCCCATATGCATTTTTGAAAGATCTGATTTCTTTATCACATAGTTCCAAGAATCAAGTTTTTTTAAAAAAAAAAATTCTGAAGCTTAGGCAGCATTTATTAGTTTGTGCAAGTTCCGTAAATTTTTTTTAACTTTTTAAAAGAAAAGAAATATATCTCATATATGTACCTATTTATATAAATACATTAGACAACATTTTCTGTAAAAGACAATTATATTTCATTATAATTTACAGTTTATAGTTTACATCCATAACTGTTGACAAGTCACAAGTAACTTCAATATTTTGTGCCATAAACACAGCTGAAACATAAAGGCTATTAATAATAATAAAAAAAAGCATAGGGAATCCATTTCCATTGTTCAGCTGCAAATTCCTATGGGATAGGTATGTAATTTATCAGAATGTGACCCACCATAAAACAAGTCTCAAAGTGAAATTAATATACATAATCCTCTATTTCCAGAATATAATAATTTTGAGACACAGCAAAACATAATTGAATGGAGCATTATTCTTACTGTATCTTACTGAGAATTTGTTATTTAATTTATTGTTCCAGATTTTTATCCTTAAATTTATTTGATATATAAAGAGAAGTATTTTTATGTATTTTATTTATTTTTGATGCATTTCATTTATTTTGATTGAAATCTTACTATGTTTTAAATGTCATAATTATGTTTTTATTGAAATACCATACTAATACACAAATAAACGGATTCACACCTACATATATACACATATATATTCATATACACCCTCATATACACATACTTTAAACATGGTGAATCCTTTTGATTTTTCAATATTACTGCATAAATATGTTCTCCATACAAGTCCTAAAACTAGATTGAGGATGCAGTTAAACAAATGAGTAAAAACATATTTGTTCATTTATTTATTGAGGAAATAATACTACACATATTTTTGTGTGGTAAAACTATGTAAACATCTAGGAGTATCTGTTCATTTAAAAGGAAAATTTGAGTCAAGTGTTTCAATCAATGGGATAACAAGCATGCCTTGTCTTATCTGGAGAACAGAATTCTGGCTATTCATTATGAAAATCTGATACCGTGTTTCCTCAAAATAAGACATGTCCGGATAATAAACCCAATTGGGCTTTTCAGTGCATGCGATAAGCCACCCCCACAAAGTAAGCCCGCCCCACCAACTACTTACACACATGCGCAGCTGGTCCCGTCATTTCCTCTACTTGCTTGCCGCGCAACCAAAATTAGTTGAAGAGGCAAGGCCAGAGGGGCAGAAGGGGGAGACATTCCCTCTCTCCCTGTTCTTCGAGCTGGGCGAGTGGCCCAACATGTCCCACCCCACCCCAATGGCAACAGCAGCCTGGGTGCTTCCGTTCCCCACCATCTCTTTATCAAGAGGGATGGCAGGTGAGGCGGGGGAGAAGCAAGACGTGTGGAGCGAGTCATGGCTCCCCTTGCTGTCTCTTCTCTCCCCCCCTCGGCGGGCATGGCAGGGCTCCTGCCCCTTGCTTAGCCACCTGCTCCCTTTAGGGATGCAATTTGGGGGTGGCAAGTGGGGTGGGCAAGAAGCGGGACACAGGTCTTACCTTTCAAGTTCCATCGCTTTCCTCGCCATTGTGTCCCAGGAAACATGCTGTAAAAGAAAGCCTTCTCACGAGTTCAATCAAACTTCTCAAACTCGCAATAAGGTTTTCTTTTACAGCATGTTTCCCTGGACACAATGGTGAGGAAAGCAACGGAGCTTGAAAGGTAAGAGCTGCATCCCGCATCTCGTCCGTTCCATCCGCCACCCCCAAATCTGTAAAAGAAAGCCTTCTCATGAGTTCAATCAAACTTCTTGAACTCACTCCACCTGTCTCACTTCTCAATGGAACTGCATCTACATGGAGGGTTATGGAGTGGGGTACTCCAAGGTTCTGTTTTAGACTCAGTACTCTTCAATATTTTCATCAATGATTTGGATGAGGGGATAGATGGGGAACTCATCAAATTTGCAAATGACACCAAGCTAGCAGGAATAGACAACACTCCAGAATATAGGCTTAAGATACAGAAGGATACTTGACAGACTTGAACATTGGATGCTATCTAACAAAATGAAATCCAAGAGTGAAATGAAATTCAATGGTGAAAAAAATAAGGTTCTACATTTAGACAAGAAAAACAAAACACACAGGAACAGTATACTACTATCGCTCAATAGTAGCAACTGTGAGACTCCTAGTGGGCAACCATTTAAATATGAGCCAGCAGTGTGCAGCAGCTGCCAAAAAAGTCAACACAGTTCTAGGCTGCATAAACAGATGGATAGAATCAAGATCATGTGAAATGTTAATACCACTTTATAATGCCTCGGTAAGGCCACACTTGGAATACTGCATTCAGTTTTGTCCACCTCGATGTGAAAAAGACGTTGAGACTCTAGAAAGAGTGCAGAGAAGAGCAACAAAGATGATTAGGGGACTGGGAGCTAAAACATATGAAAAAGGGGTATATCTAGTTTAATGAAAAGAAGGACTATGATAGCAGTGTTCCAGTATCTCAGGGGCTGCCACAAAGAAGAAGGAGTCAAGGTATTCTCCAAAGGATAGGACAAGAAGCAATGGGTGGAAATTAATCAAGGAGAGAAGCAACATAGAACTAAGGAGAAATTTTCTGACAGTGAGAACAATTAATCAGTGGAAAAACTTGCTCCCAGAAGTTGTGAATGCTCCCATATTGGAGGTTTTTAAAGAAGATATTGGATAACCATTTTTCTGAAGTGATGTAGGCGTTCCTGCCTAGGCAGGGGGTTGGACTAGAAGACCTCTAAGATCTTTTCCAACTGTGTTTTGTATTCTGTATTCTGTATTCTGTATTCTGTACTCTGCATTCGGTATTCTGTTCACCTATTCTATTCTATTCTATTCTATTCTATTCTATTCTATTCTATTCT
>WNWU01000007.1:4012856-4119917 GCA_012654045.1 Ptyas mucosa | reverse complement strand
CTATTCTATTCTATTCTATTCTATTCTATTCTATTCTATTCTATTCTATTACACACACACACACTCTAAGTGGAGGAAGAAGGGAAAAATGAGATAAGGTTATGCTGGAAGACATATATAAAGTGATCAAGGGATCACTTTATATATGTCTTCCAGCATATATATATAAAGTGATCAAGGGATGTGAAATACATTCCCTGAAGTATCAAGAATGAGACATAGAGTGAATTCAGCAAGGACCTCAGACACTTGCTGGTAGTGTCAGGGTTTCTTAAAATCTAACATTATGGAAGATTCCTTTGTAACTTAGAGAACAAATGTGTTCCATTACTACTACTTTTCCATGTGTATTTCTTATTTAAAAATCAAAACAATTATCACACCATTTACTTTACAAAACTAGAAATGAATGAAAAATAAAGTAGTTATACTGTACTCTACATATCCTTACTGTCAAGCAGTGTTCTTTCTCAACTTGATCTTAAGAAAATATCTTAAAAAATCAAGGCAAGTTTTAAAAAATGTCTTGAAAGCGAACAATCAACTCCAATTTACTATTTCAATTCAACAATGAATTGAAATAGTGTTTAACTAACTTTATCTTGACTTTTAGTGGAACATGTGCTTGTTAGTATTGGGGACAAAAATCTTTTCGTTTGCTAATTTTGTAAGAGCTGTTATGCCTGTAGGTAGTTTCAACAGTACTGACATTGTTGTTGATAACCCTATCCTACTACCACCAATAAAAAAGGTGTGTAATGAAAGAAGCCTTCCAGCATTCTTGCAAGTCTTCCTTTTGAAGCAAAGTAAATTGCTATCCATTCCATGCCACTCTAAAATGTTCTCTGTATACGGGATTCCAAATCTGGAAAATAGCAAGAACAATTTTCTTTCTTTTACTGAAATTTACCACAAAAAGTGAACTGTTGCTTTTTCTATTTTAAGGCTGTAATTTTAAATTTATAATCAATATTTTTAAGAAATATTGATTTTAGATAAATTAATTTACTAGTTTTAACATTTATTCTATCTTGTAGGTTCATTAAATAATAATAAAGGCATTTTAATTATACAACCATTTTTTCTTCCTGACAGAAAGAAGACTGTCATTGTACTTGTACATGTGTGACTCAAATGGAAAAAGTCAGACTATATCATGTGCTAAATGATATGTAACACTACTTCAGATAGTGCTACAAATCACTAAGCATATGATATAGTCTGGCATTTTTCAGTTGAGGTATACAGTACATTTATAGAGAATTAAGGGATTTTCTTCAGTTGTCCATTGAGTTTTTCAGGTCATTCCTTGTTCAAAATGCTTTCACCCTACTTTCAAAATGGCTGATTGAGGATGGGATGCTCCTTTTCAAGTGTAACCTATAATCTATAAAATCTATGCTACCATTCGTAGCCACATTTTAACGTATTTTCATACTTTAGAAATTCAGTGTTATTAATTCTCATAACTTTTTTCAAAACATAAATTCTGTTACCTACTTTGAACCAGTTGCTTTTGAATTATTATTCTACCTTTTCAGGGGTTGATCCATTAATTATCCCATTTAAATGAGCATACTCATCAGATGACTAATTATATGTTTTCAGCTTATCACAAGGAAGAGTAAAAGAACATACAATTGTCTCTTCTGACACTATCAAGGACAGATAAAGCAATAGCTACTGATCATTACACATAAAATGTTTAAAGACTGCAATTCTATTACTTGGGGAAGGTGGTTATGTATATTAGTTATAGTATCTTATGGAAAGAAAATTCTTCACAATAACAAGAGCAATTCAAGCAATGCTTTAATAGCATTTGGTAATTTTTTGAGGATTGTTTTTAATGATAAAATATGATAGAAACATTATTTATCAATCAACCATTATGCTGACAACTCAATAGGTATAAAAATAAGAGGCACAAATTTTAACCAAACATATAGCTGATTATAATTTAAATAATAATACCATTATTTAATAATTTGATTCAATAAACAGTATGCCCTGTCTCAACTAATATCTG
Organism: Ptyas mucosa; assembly: GCA_012654045.1. Taxonomy (NCBI): domain Eukaryota; kingdom Metazoa; phylum Chordata; class Lepidosauria; order Squamata; family Colubridae; genus Ptyas; species Ptyas mucosa. Next base: position 4,117,888 of record WNWU01000007.1, on the reverse strand, counting down.
CTGCAAAACTGTTCTTACCACTGCACAAAATTTTATAGCATTAGAAAAAAAAATCATTATAATCTATTTTTATTTTCATATAATTTTTAACTTTTGCTTCTCAGGCAAAAGACTGCAATAAATTCTGATTTTATGATACATACATGTATGTGCATATTCACATCCAAAGAATGGTTTATCTGAAAAGAGAAGATAACTATGGGATGAAGATCCCAGAAGTGGTATAGATGTTTTGTGTTCACACCCGGCTAAAGTAGTCAATAGAAGCTGGAAAGATCCCAGATCAATTACATTATCAATGATGACATTCTTACAGAAAATACCAAATATCAGGAAGAAAAAAAAAAGATATTTTCAAAAATATTTTAAAATAGAAGACAAATGTAGGCAGCCTCTGCAGTGGATTAGGGATGAGATGAAGGCAATATCATGAGAACATGCCTTTTAACAATGGTAAAGCAACTTTGTGCCACAGTTATAAAAATGTGCAGATAATAATCGTATGTTCTCTTTGTATCCAAATAGTAATAAAAAGGGCATAACTGGCTAGGGCAAAATTATTCTTAGAATTTAGTATTGCTATTTAAACATTCATAATTTCATTTAAACATTATATGACTATTAAATGACACAAAGTAATTTTGTGTACAATACAACATTTTATATTTTATTTAGTTCTCAATTCTTAATAGCACTAGCAACTGCAGTATATTTTATGGTCAATCCCCTGAACCCGAATTCCTTCATCTAAAAGTTTAGGATCTCTTATAAATCTGTCTGCTTTAAAGGAGCACTTTTAATTTTTTTTAATTTTGATATAGTATTCCCCAGGTTGCTTATTCTCTTCCTTGTTTTGACACATTTATTTATACCTCTGTATTACAACTAGCAACAATTATTCTTCTAGCTTTAAACGGAAATTCTAAAGTGCCCATGCATACATTTGTACAGCTTGTATCAACACTTTTGGTGGCATTTTGAAACATTATTTTTACCAGTTTGCTTATCATTTCTCTAAGTCCATTGACGATTCCCCCTTCCCAGAAAAACCTAAAACCAAATCAAAAAGTAGTTCTGAGCAATCTGCTCTTCAGGAGTAGAGGAGAGAGAGCCATAGTTTACACTTTATATCACTTCTCCATCAATATATTCTATTGATAATGTATGTCTTAGGAAAAAAAAGAAAGAAAAAAGAAAGTGAACTTTTGTGTCTATTGAAAAGCAGCAAAAAAGAAATGAGTGTTCATGATTTCTATATATGAAATTGGAGAATGAAAGTTAAACAAAATTATATTTAGGCAATATATCATTCTCATGTGATAGTACAGTATTACACATATTTCCTATTATAGCAACTGTTCATTTCTCATTCTTACAATATTAGAGCATGAATATTCAACAACTGCCTCTGCTTATAAAATAATTTCTTATATGTTTTAATTACCTATTTGTTTCATAAATCTTCAGAATAACCTTAACTTAAAAAAAGGATAAAATAAAATATTAAATTTTAAGTTATAACTTTGCAAAATAACTACCAAAAATAAATAAAGTTCTGTTAAGATTCAAATTATATTTGTTTGGATTCACAAACACAGCCATTTCTTGAGAAAAAAGTGAAATAGTTTACTTGGGTTTCAAACTTCGTTTCTGATATTTTAATCACTGTTAAACCAAGATCTTTCACAGCACTCTTCTACAACTGTCTTCCTAAAAAAATTAAGATGAGGACTTAAATTTGGAATTAAAAATTTAAATATAAACTTCAGTCTGAGTAATAGGCTTTTATTTCAGTAATAAATATTCAACTCTCTTTCTTTCTTGATATATACCTCCTCTTTTTGGACAATTCTATTTTCTTATCAATAAAACTACTTTTTATATTATTTAGCCAGTATTTACAAATTATAACAGTGAACTTTTTCACTGTAATACAATACAACAGAAACTTATCCCAGTCATGTTGGAAGAGTATAGGAAAGGGCAACAATATTTTCTTGAGCTCTTTCTGAAGTTTCATTTATATAATTTACATGTATTTGTATGTAAGCTAGAAAAACACGCAATCTGCAATTAGTCCTGTTTCTGCTGAACATCTACATAAATTGCTTATAAGAAGCTTTCAGGAATTTGATTTGTACAAGCAAAACTGGCTGTAAATTCTCTTCCAAACATACTATGTCATTTTATCATTGATTTTAGAGGCCTAAGGAAACTATTATGGTTCTAATGTATCATTGCAAGGAAAACCAGTGGCTATCAATTATCAACAATGCAAAGTATTAACAATCTCAAAAGTATAGCTTGGAATATACAGACTGAATTTTCACTAGCTGCATTTAACACTCTAAGATAAGTGTCCAATGAGTCATTGAGACTTGAGCTTTTCTAGACCAGACGTCATGATATAGACATGGAGATGGACAGCATCTAAATTTATTAATCTAATAACAAATAAATGAGGCTTACTCTAGCAACCATAAAACTATAGGGCAGTTAAAGAAATTAGTATAAATTTACTGCATTTTTTTTACTATACCAAGTACTTCCTAAGTTTAGGTGAAGAGAAGTTATTTAAACAGTGAGTTAGCTAAACCATAAGGTTCAGTTTGTTAGAAAAAAAATACACTGCAAGTTATATGAAATTTCTTATCTAACTTTTTATCACTGGGCCTTTTCCAAGTCCATTATAATGCCTTCCCTTTAGGAGTGTGAGAAGGCAGATTTACCAATTTCCTAGCTACAAAGCATGTGTTCTTAATGCATTTTTATATGATACCAGCCTCTTATAGCAAATTTCTTGGGACACCAAGATGACTTTCACACCCATCATTTTCTGACTGAAAATATCCTGAAGATGATATACTGTACATAGAAGGGAAACATACCTTTCTACAGTATGGTAATCCTGCCAGGCTCAGACAAATGCATATACTTATTAGAAAACTATGATGCAGAATCCATTTTATTGTTGTATTTTATGTATGCATAAATTCTGATTAAAGAATTGAGAAAAAGAATTGAATTGCATTGAAATTGAACCTGCAGCTTGCATACAGTTTAAGAACAGCGTGCAAATCATAAAAGCCTATACACCTCCTCCTGTTGTCACCACTGAATTTCACAATTCCACATCAAATCACTCTGTCTCCAACCTGCTAAATAATTATTTGTCTCAGCATCAGCTCACAAAGATGGAAGAGTTAATTCTGTCTTCTTTCTGTGTGTGTCTCAGTTGTTAGTCTTTCCCATTAATTTATGTGCGAGAAAGGTTATGTATGAAGATTATGTGTGGGCAGAAGGCAGAAAAGGCCAAAGGGGATTACAGTTATGGCTATGATAGTGCAAGCTCCAGTTATCCCTGCTGATATGTTGCCTTCAACCTACTACCTGTAGGCATCGCTCAGGTGCAAAACTTTTCTAACAGTAATATGGCATTCTATTGTTGATGGTAGGGAAGTATCATGACACAGTGTTGGAATATGATACATTAAAATTAATCAAAAGTGCAGATTGTGAATTTGATACACTTGTTTTTTTATATTTTTATCAGCCAAGACAACCTGTCCATGATGACAGAACATATATTTTCACTTTTAACATGCTGGTTCTCTTAAAAAGGCAAAGAGAAAAGAAACTTATTTTAAAAAATAAGACTGTCTTACTTTTCTGTACACAGAAAAGTATTTCAGTCAATCCCATTTAACCACATTTTCAATCTTTGATTTATTTATTTATTTGACTTGTGTATTGCTGAAGAATTTATTTAAGCAGTTTTGTCTTAGAGCATAACAGCACACATTTCCTTTCTTACTCTTGGCAGCCTGTAACTTCTCAGATTGCAAACAGACCAAAACTAGTTCGTTTTCCTTATGTTTTTTCAGCCAGTAGCCTGGTACACTAATTAGAAATAAAATGCTTGACCCATAAAGGAACCGGCAGGAAATCTGAAATGAAGGCATTATGCAGCATTTCATGCTCCTTAGTGATGCCATTTTAAATATTTTAGACAGCTATAAATAATTAAAACCTCACCACAGCAAATTATGTCCTATTATGCAAATAAACAGCCTCCTCCCCAGTTTCATTAGAGATGCTAGATGACAAGCTGAGCAGTTTAAACATGGCAAGGTACTGCAGTGAGCTGAAAAATCTTTCAATTTTATTTCTGGTAGTGCCAAGTTTCATGTGGATTTTTACTCTAATGCTTTAATTTGCATGAGCAAATAAACATTTAATAAACCTTTTATAAGTGGTGAAAATGCATCATTTAATTAAATTTGATTTGTTGTAAGACTATTGCACTTCATGAATATTTAAGGTCAGCAAACAGTTTGGCTAATGGAAGAATTAATTATTTTTTTCTTCAAAATATGCACATCATACAACACCTGTAATGCAGACTCCTTTTTCTTTTAGAATTTTGTTTTAATCTTAAATGCTATCAGGAATACATTTAATATTTCTTTCCTGAACAAAAAATATGAAAACAAGAAAGGGGAATATGTTGATTTTGATAAATGTATTATAAAATTGAATAAATATTGGAAGGAAAAATGTTTACAAAATTAACAAATGTACATACATTTTAACAATCTTCATTAGAAAAAAATCATACATCATTTTTCAACATGAATTTTGTTCATTGTCATTAGAACATATTCTTGAGAATCCTGTAACTGTCTTGTTGTTCAGCCTAATTTTAACCAAATCTTATATTACAGCTGACTTGCAGAATGTCCATTTTATTACTTCAGTATGATAATGTTAAACTTGATTCACAAATCACAACATTTAAAGTTAAAAATTTAGCAAACAGAAACTTAGAAAAAAGTTTGAATATTATTAAAGATAGATTAACAATTAAAATATTTTATTCTTAACTTGTATAAAAATCATGAATAGTTAGACAAACTACCAAGTGACAATAAATCTGACATGATAACTAGCTTGTTTTCCAGCATATTCTAAAATATTTGGGGAAACTTCTTTATAAATAAAAGCATCATTTCTAAATGACTTCAGATATATTCTCCAATTCATTTTTACATACTAACATTGTCTTCAAATGTATCTTCATAGTTGAAGTCAGACAGAAACTGAGATTTTTGTTGACTGCAGTAAAAGTATTATATTTTAAAATATATATTTTGAATTGAATTATGTAGCTATTGTTAAAATAATTTAATACAGGGAACACTATGAAACAATGCCCATTATGTCAACATTAAATATATTGGGGCAAAAGAATCACGTGGAATATCTATCTCAGCCTTTTAGTTGTGCTGATACCACATATTCTAATATTTCACGTCAGGATAAAATTTCATGTCAGAACTGTATTCCCAAAATATCTGGAAGATACCAGATTGGAGAAACCTGCCACAGTCTGAGAAATCAAACAAGAGTCTTCTTTTTTCCCCCTGAAGAAATAAAGTTCATCTCCCAGAATTATGATCTTATCAAAAAGTATTTAACAAGAGTAGTATTCACATCATTTTTCAGCAACTACATTTCCTTTTACATGAAATATAACTTTACTGACTGAATATTCAAAAGACAAGCTTTGGGTTGTTGTAACTACTTTAACATTATTGCTTTGATTGGGGCACCATCAAAGGGCAATTTGGACAATAATGATGCAAGTGGAAACATGCATTTGTACAGGCTTATTACTTATTTGTTAAATTAATGAAATGAAGAAAACAATTGAGACAGCAAATATAACTGCAACTACGCTATGTCAGAATAAGCTCTGATTTAGCAGAAACATAGGATCATCTTCTTAAGATAATAAGATTTCAACTGAAAGTGAGCTATGTATAGAGCCTCTCAAACCTACCTTCACAACTATCATCTATCGCACAGGAGCTAATGTTCTCAGTAATTCCATTTTCTCATCATTCAGTCCCTAATCTCTTTTAAAAACCTCTTTTCTTTATTCCAAGTACAATAAAAAGATTATGCACATCATATACTCAGCTTTCTCTGGAGAATAATAGATTTAATTACTGTTTTTCTGTCAATGAAAAACTCCATAACAGCATATTTTGTGACAAAATATTTCATAGTGCTGAAGTCTCATGTATTTAGAGTCAAATCAGTAAACTGATGTGATAAGGAATCTTATTAAACTGTATTCCAGTTCTAAAACATTTTTATTTTAATGCAAGATGAACAATTCAGTGTGTGTGTGTGTATATATATACACACAAGTATTTTATCTACATAACTATAATGTATTTCATTTATTTTATCTCATCTTTATAAATAACTCAAGGAAATGACCTTCTTCCTACTTTCCCCACAACAATAACTATGAGGTGGGTTGACCTGAGAGACAGGGATTGGTCCAAAGTCATCCAGCTGACTTTCATGCTTAAGGTGAGACTAAAACTCTTGCTCTCCTGGTGCCTTAACCAGTAGAAATGTAATGTGCTATCTGGTAATAAATACTTTTTTTAAAAAAAATATAAATTAATCAAGAGAACCAAGCAATCACAAAAAATAGCGTCAGGCAAGAAGTAAAACTGTACTTAGTTCTTAGTCTATTTAGTGGCATTTAAAACCCATTTTAGTCTAGGAGCTTGATTCTCCACATTCTTACAATCTGAATATCACAAAAACCAGTGAAGTGTATTAGATTTAAAAACAGAAAAATAATCTTCAAGCTGAATGAAATCTCAATTTGGATATCCTTAGATATAATACAAGATTCTATAGTAGAGGGGGTAGTAGAACCTGGGTATGGATCAGAATCCCTACACAGCTATGACTCAATCCAATACACCTTGAATTCCATTGACCCTTATCTAAGTCCGAACAGTGCTGTTAATTGATACAGATCCTGTGCATAGGCAGGCATGAATGGCAATCAGTTTTATTGGATCTTTATGTGGACCTGATTCTTCATACATGACAGATTCTCACTACACATATACATGCATGCATGCATGCATACATACATGTGCCTAATGTCCTAAAATGCACAATTTATCTATAATTGTGTCTTTGTATAATGAAAAGACATATATAGTATACCTCAAAGTTGAGAAGCAGTCTGGTGCAATGGTTATGCAGCTAGACTGGCACAAGGTTATCCAGATTGTAGACCAGCTAATTACCAGTTCACTGAATAACTTTAGCTCGGCCCACTCACATAGATGTTTTGGAAAAGCATGGAGTGCTTTCTTGAACTCCTGAATGAAAAGATGATATAGAAATCTGAGAAATAACTAGACAAGTGCTTTTCATTCATTCCATTTCCTGATTTCAGTCATTCTTGTTCTAGAATATCTGAAGCAATATAGTGAGTCTCTATCCTAGTAGAAGAAAGAAAAAGAAATCCTACAAAAAACATTGGTTGCATTATATTAATGAGGAGCTTTTCTCCTTCTTCCTGGTATTTTCTTCACCTTTGCTGCCTCCCTTCAGTTCACAAGGAAACTTTTCCTCAGAACTTTTGCTATGTTTTCTCAGAGCTCTTCATTCTGGTATTTTTCCAAATACTGCATAAGCTCAAATATTTTGGAACAATCCTTTTTGTCTTATGACATATATTCCCACATCTGTATTAAGAGAGCTACATAGTATAAAACTACACATTGTGTGCTGCTACGAATATGCTGACATTAATATATTGATTCATTAATTAATGTGATTATACATAGTTAACATATTCAAACAGAGTTGAAGACTATTTACTGAATGTAAAACAGAATAGCCCTTTCTCTCTTAAATTAGATCACAGTAAGGAAGTAATTTTACTGTTATCATTCTGAAAATTAGTATTTGTTTTGCTATATATTGTCAGTTAATCCAATATTATATGTATTTTTATTTGAATGTTATTAAACTATGTAATTATTTCCTTTTTTTTGTGTGGGGTGGGGAATTGTTAAAATTAACAACATCCGTAGTACCAATAAAACATCATAAGTCAGCCTAAGTTACAATAATACTAAAAAAAGAAGCAACCTGAAATAGACACTTTATTATTCTTAATTATGATATAGAAACCTAAATGGGAGAGGGCAGTTAAGGAACATAGGGAACAAAAAGTAATCAATATTAATAGATATGTAGTCAGTTTTAATTATACATTTATAATCCTATTAGTACAGTTAAGACAAATTGCCAAGATCTTTGAGAATTTTATAGATAAACTAAATATTTAGGCACGTGCTATTTCATTCCTGCAGCTAGCTTGTAGCTTTCATTCAAAATGATAGATTGGATATCTTCATTCTCTGAATTATTCTAACTGGACTTTTCCTTCTAATCTGCTACAAGTTTCTTTTACTAGTTAAATGCTATATAGTACAAGCCTCATATTTTCTAATGCTTATTTCTTAACTATTTATTAATATTTTAGTCTCTTGATCTATTATCATTATGAAGTTTTATACCTGAATTAAAACAAAAACAAAGAATTTTATAATTTTCCTTTGAGTGGTAGATATGAACTTTTGTTATATTTCATTTTTTAGAATTCATAAGTGATATGTACTTAATGGAGAGCGGGTCAGTTGATGTAGTCAATTTACTTGTTTAGGCTACTTGCTGTTTATTTTGTTTATGCTACTTACTATGTATCTAGTTAGTAGCATTCTTCTTTCCATTTGTTTTATTGCAAGTTTTTCATTTACTATGCTTTAAATATTTTCTATATACCATATAGCTTATTCAGAGTGTGCTTTTATTACATTTCTATTATCTATTTTACTTATCTGAAAAGTTGATATTTAAATCAACTTTTCATTTGACAAGACATTACTATCAATGCACTGAATAGAACAAGAAAATATAAAATAGAATGCAGAATCTATGTTTCAGTTAAAACACTTTATCTGAGATTTCATCCCTTGGAAAAATGATGCATCAGAATGTCTTGGCATATTGTACAATATCCAAATGATATATTCTGGACATTTTTAAAGAAACAGATTTTCCTTCTTTCTTTGCCTTAGATGGCTCCACTGGTTTTTGCATATTGTAGTTGTTGCAGCAAACTTTTGAAGCAACTTCAAACTTTCTCATAAACTAACTGAAAAATGTGAGCAAGGATGTCTGTTACAGTATTTATGGGGCTAATTTCTGGGGTGCTCATTTGGTGGCTCTCTTTCCGCTTGATTCCAACAAGTGACATTAACTATAGGTAAACACAGTTGTAGTTTTTTTCATTTTCAGCACTCTGGACACCCACTGTGGATCAATTGCCTTGTGGCATGGCAGAATAAGTGTGGATATATCATAAAGTTTTAATTAATTGATTATTGTGTATATCCTAATATATAATGATTCTAGCTTGTTCTTAGCACAGTCCACATATCTTTTGTACTTTAACAAAAAATATTCCACAGAAATGGGAAATGCTCAAAAATTACACATAAAATTACATAAAATTACAAAGAATAAAATTCCAAAATGACCAAATTAGTAAAAGTATTCATTAATTTTTCAGACGAAAAGTGATGGACTTTTAAAATACACATTGTATGTTTATATAATTAAAAGCTAAGATTTAAGGTACTGCTGATGAGATACATTAAAAAATCTACAATACATATATACCTCTGAAGGGTGTATGTTTATTAATTTTGCAACAATCTCAAAAAGGTCATTCATAAGAAGTGCTGATTCAGTAACCAATATCAGTGAAAGGAACTGAAGTGAAGAGATATTGGAAGGGAGAATTACTGTTACAAAGCTACCTAATAATAGCAGACATGCAATATCCTGAAATACAGAAACGAGATCTGAATGAATAAGCATTTAAATGTTTCCAGGAAGGATTATATTATATACTTAGAAGGAAAACAGCTGTTTCATATAGAATTTTACAATAGATCAGCTTTTTCTATATGATCCAAGGTTATATTCACTTCATTTTACAAACAAGTTGTAATTATATTTTCTTCAAAAAAAAAAAAGCGGTATAATTGCCAAAATTATACTTGCTTGTTTTACGATGCAATAAATTCCTACTCTGACGAACAATTTAACGAACAATTTTTGGTTGGTTGTTAAATCATACCAGCAAGACAGGGTTTCCATGTATACATAGTTTTTTTAAATCATGTGTACTACTTTCATACCAGAAATCACCTCCATTTATCATGTATTATAGTGTGATAATTCCATACTATGAACAATAAACATATTCTGATATTGTTTGCTTCCAGTTTGAGCACCTTTTATAATATGAAACACCACTCAAGTGTAGGTACATTGGGTCTATAAATGGCACAATTTTGTCTGTTATTCTTCACAAATAGGCCAAATTAATTATTTTTCTAAAGAATGTCAAACCTTCATTCAATGCTTCTGTCTTTTTTAATAAATACATGAATAAATATGTGCTTATCTGCCTAAAATTTCAAAGCAAATTGATCCGTGGCCCTGAAGAATAAGCAGTTCTTTTAAAAATTTCATACTTACTTAAATTCTGTAGAGCTGATTTTGATGAACTGAGAAAAAGAGAAGTCAGATACCATACCCTGAAATTTCACAGAAGAAATATGTGAGAAGAATGAGAAATTCTGAGGACTGAGATACTGAAGTCAAAATCTCGAACAATTCCTACCAAAAGGAAAAATGGGAAAAGACAAGAGACAGAATTGTATGAAATGTTGGGGGGGGAGGGAGAAGAAGCTAAAGATATCAGAAATCTCCCCCCCCCCAAAAAAAAATAATTAAAAAAAACCTACAGGACTATGATAAAAAAAGTTAAAGTTCAAATGAACTCACAGAAAGGAAAAAAAATACCCAAAACACAGAATCAGGTTTGAAGGTTTTATATACACACACATACACACACACACACACCTACCATATGTGTAAGAAAAAAGGAGAAGAAAGTAGAAAGATTTAATTTGCATTTTATGTCTACATTGTTTCAAATGGAAGATAAAACTTTCTCATATCTTCACAGTACCATTAGTGATGGAAGGAAGTTGCAGTGTAAGATAGATAAGGACAGAGTAAAAGAAGATTAATTTCATCCTAGCACAGTGATTGTAAACATATGACATATGTGTCAAAACTGTCATGCCAGAACATATTGGGTAACATGTCAGCATTTACCAATACCCAACCCAATACGCTTTTCTGAAAAGCGTGCCATATTCTCAAACGATTTCTGAAGGCTTCAGAGCAAGCACCAGAATGGGGTGTGTTCTCATACAGGCTCTAGAAGTCACAGGGAAGTACATTCACATTCTTGCATGACTTTCAGAAAATAAAGAGGCCAATGAACTTCAGAGACTGTGCAAGAGTATACCCCATTTTTTGCACAGCCTCTTCAGCCTCTGAAAATTGTGCAAGAACAGGGTCTTCTTTCACATGATTTCTGGAGGCTGAGGAAGCCCTGCAAGAATGGGGCATGCTCACATACAGTCTCCAGACCTTGCAGAAGTTGCACAAGAGGGCTGTGCTCTCAAGCAGCCTCTAGGGCCTCTAAAAGAATTTATTTATTTATTTATTTATTTCAAATTTATATACCGCCCTTCTCCCTGAGGACTCAGGGCGGTGTACAGCCAAATAAAAACATACAATACAAACATTAAAAACAATTTTAAAAAATATCTCTGGCCCCAAATTTAAAAAGACAAACCAATTAAAATTATTAAAAGAATTTGTTAAGCCAGCCCAACTTGCTGAAAAAAGAAAGTTTTAAGGACACGGCGGAAGGCACCGAGGTCTTGGATTCTCCTTATCTCTTGCGGCAGCTGATTCCAGAGGGTAGGTGCCCCCACAGAGAAGGCCCTCCCCCTGGTGGTCACAAGCCTACATTGTTTGGCTGATGGCACCCCGAGGAGGCCCTCTCTGTGGGAGCGCACGGGTCATTGGGAGGTCGTCGGTGGCAGCAGGCAGTCTCGAAGGTAACTAGGTCCTATGCCATGGAGCACTTTAAAGGTGGTAACCAACACCTTGAAGCGCACCCAGAAGACCACTGGGAGCCAGTGCAGCTCACGCAGGAGCGGTGTTATGTGGGAGCACCATGCAGCTCCCGTAACTACCTGAGCGGCCGTATTCTGGACCAGTTGGAGCCTCCGGGTGCTCTTCAAGGGGAGCCCCATGTAGAGAGCATTACAGTAGTCCAGGCAAGAGATGATGAGAGCATGAGTGACTGTGCACAGGGAATCCCAATCAAGAAAGGGCCGCAACTGGCGAATCAGGCGAACCTGACAAAAGGTCCCCCTGGCTACAGCCATCAGATGTTCCTCCAAGGACAGCTGCGTATCCAGGAGGACACCCAGATTGTGCGCTCTCTCCGCGGGGGCCAGAGACTCACCCCCAATAGTCAGCAATGGAGTCAGCTGACTATATCGGGATGCCGGGAACCACAGCCACTCAGTCTTGGAAGGGTTGAGCTTGAGCCTGTTCCTCCCCATCCAGATCCGCACAGCTTCCAGGCACTGAGACATCACTTCAAGGGCAACATTGGGGTGGCCTGGGGTGGAGATGTACAGCTGGGTGTCATCAGCATACTGGTGGTACTTCACCCCAAAGTCACAGATGATCTCACCCAGCGGCTTCACATAAATGTTGAACAGGATGGGCGAGAGGACCGACCCATGAGGCACTCCACAAATGAGAGGCCTCGAGGTCGACCTCTGCCCCCCTGCCAACACAAACTGCGACCGGTCAGAGAGAAAGGAGAACCACCGTAACACGGTGCCCCCATCCCCAACTCTTCCAACCGGTGCAGCATGATACCATGGTTGATGGTATCAAAAGCCGTTGAGAGGTCTAACAGGGCTAGAACAGAGGAGCAACCCCTTTCCCGAGCCCTCCAAAGATCATCAACCAATGCAACCAATGCCGTTTCTGTGCTGTGCCCAGGCCTGAAACTCAACTGGAACAGATCTAGATAAGACGTTTCCTCCAGGAATTGTGGAAACTGTCGTGCGACCACACTCTCAACAACCTTCGCCACAAAGCAAAGATTGGAGACAGGACGATAGTTAGCCAATACTGCCGGGTCCAGGACAGCTTCTTGAGGAGAGGCCTCACCATCTCCTCTTTCAAGGCAGAGGGGAAGTGACCCTCACTCAACGAAGCGTTGATGATTCCCTGGAGCCAGCCTCGTGTAACCTCCCGGGAAGCCAGTACTAACCAGGAGGGACACGGGTCCAGTAAACATGTGGTCGCACTGAGTCTCCCCAAAATCCTGTCCACGTCATCCGGAGTCACATAGTCAAACTCTTCCCAGATAATGTTCTCAAGACTATTCCTCGTCACCCTGCCCGGATCTACCCAATCAGAGTCCAAATCCCCCCCGGATTTGAGCGATTTTGTCATACAGATATCGTCTGAAATCCTCAGCCCTGCCCTCCAAGGGGTCCTCCCGCACTCCTGGTTGAAGCAGGGAGCGGGTCACCCTGAACAGGGCCGCCGGATGATTCTTTGATGACGCAATAAGAGCGGAAAAGTAATTAAACTTTGCTGCTTTTATCACCACTAGGTAAGTATTAATATGCGACCTTACCAGTGTTCGATCAGATTCAGCGAGACTGGCCCTCCAACCACTCTCCAGGCATCTTTTCTGGCACTTCATCTCCCTCAGTTCCTCAGTGAACCAAGGAGCCACGAGGGATCAGCACCAGGTCAGAGGCCGTAAAGACACAACTCGATCTAAGGCCCCAATAGCGGCCCGATCCCAAGCCACCACCAGGTCCTTGACCGAGTCATGTGCTACATCCTCAGGAAATGGCCCAAGCTCCATCTGGAATCTATCAGAATCCATCAGGTGCCTGGGGCGGACCCATCTTGTAGGCTCCGCCACCCTGCGGTGGGGTGTAGCGGTTTGAAGGTCTAGGTGAAGGAGCAAGTGATCTGACCATGACAGGGGTTCCATGTCTATATCCCCTATAACAAGACCACTCAACCACTGGCAAGAGACAAAAATCAGGTCCAGAGTGTGACCCCCCTGTGGGTGGGGCCATGACCTAACTGGGTCAGGTCCATGGCCATCATGGAAGCCATGAACTCCCGAGCCATCTCAGACTTTTCACCAATGGATGGCAGATTGAAATCACCCATGACCAAAAGCCTGGGTGTATCAACTGCCACCGTGGCTATCACGTCGAGTAGTTTGGGCAGGGCCATTGTCATGCAGCAGGGAACCAGGTACGTGAGCAACAGGCCCATCTGAACCCAATGACCCCATCTCACAAAGATGGGGATGGTCCTCTCTTGGTCTCAGACCAAGACCATCTTTTATAATAACCGACACCTCCACCCCTCCCCTGGGCCCTTGGCTGATGGAACGCTCTGAAGCCTGGTGGACACATCTCAACCAGGGGTACCCCTCCCTCCTGGCCCAACCAGGTCTCAGTAATACCCACCAAGTCTGCACCCCCCTCCTGTATAAGATCGTGGATGAGGGGGCCTTATTTACCATGGACCTGGCATTGCATAGCATCAGCCATAGGCCCAGGTCCTGAGTATCTAAGCCACCTAGTATCTGAGTGGAGTCTTGGGGACCGGGGTGTGCAATTGCTCTCAAACAGCGAGTGCGCGTCCCCAGCACATGATATGGCCCCCTACTCCCGCCATGTCTGCCCCTCCCATTCACCATGCTGATGGTAAATTCCTCCTTCAGATAGCCTACCAACCCTTCCCCAATCCCTCGTCCTGCACCCTCCAAACCATTCCCCCGTGCCGGGCTCAGCTCCGACCTTAGTGGGTTACCCCCCTCAACCCCCTTGGACTTCCTCCCGGTTCCCCCTAAAAAATCATTAAAAACCCTAATTAAAAAACCCCTCAATCCCTGCTTTAAAACATGCCACCTCTCGGGGCTCCAAAGCCCGTCCTTAAGGTAGGCCTTCGATAGGGTGGAAGGCCATCGCCGCAAGAGGGGGGCATCTTGCAGCGCAAGCAGATCTGCCGAGGTATAAGTCATTCAGGTATAGTGGGAAAGGAAATAAAAATGGAACTCTAGATATTAATGGTAGTCATAGAGGTGAGAGATAAACAATACAGTTGGACATGGAAAAGCTGGGCCCCGCCACTCTCTCACAGTTATGGGGCATCCAGGTCAAGTAGCAGTACAGGTGGGTGGCCACAGCTGTTCTCTCACAGCGACAAGATAACATAGGCCAACAGAGTCATTCTTTCCCTGTAGATGGAAGCGCAGTCATTGTCCTGGACTCTCAGCTTCTCCTTCTAACCAGCAATCTCCCTTCCCCTGGGCCAAGGCCAGAAGGCAGGATTTGGGAGGTAGGAGTAAAACAGCCAGCAGCGAGAGGAGCTAGAGATCAAACATAATAAATAAATCCAGGAAGGTGATAGAAAAATCCCATAATCAATAAAGGTGGAAAGATGGGCCAACTTGATAGAGAGTCAGGGCAGGGATGGGGGGGAGGCCTATTTCATAAGGATGGGAGCGAATCCAAGGGGGAGACTAGATGGCAATTCGTCAATCCCCCTCTATCACTCCCCACCCCTTTCGTTTTTCCGGGCCAATTCACCCCCTATAGTCCTACCCATCTTCTCTGGGCAAATTCTTCCATGCTCTTCCCAGGTCTAGAATGAAGCATGCTTTTGTGCAATTTTCAGAAGCTGAAGAAACCATGTAAAAGCATTCTCCAAAGCAGTTTTAGAAATAAGAACTTGTGTGATCTAGAGCAGTCTTTGGTAGGTTTCAGGAACCTGTTAAGTTAAAGAGAATGCTACCTGAAGGTAAGTGGCATGTGGTAGATCTTAGGCAGCACTAAGCTGCAGATCAATCAAACTTTGGGAGTGGCACAAAGTGCCTTTTTTTTTTGAAAGGCAACAGTGGTGTTAGGGCTGAAGTTGAGGATCAGGCCTCAACTTCAGGCTCAATCTCAATGATGCCATTGAATGTTATTCAGAGTGATCCAGAAGGGGTGGGAAAATAAAAACACTTGATTCTTGTTTGTTTGTTGGGTACGTGTGTGTGTGTGTGTGTGTGTGTGTGTGTGTGTGTGTGTGTGAGAGAGAGAGAGAGAGAGAGAGAGAGAGAGAGAGAGAGAGAGAGAGATCAGCAGAATCAAGTTAAGCATCTTCCAAATTTTTGACACACCAACCGAAAAGTTTTGCTATTACTGTCCTAGCACATTTATGAAACTGTGGAGGTGTCTGCAATTATTAAGTCTAGTATTTGAGAGCTCATAGAAAAATCACAAAGTCAAAGAAGTTTGGATGAAAATAAATGTTCCTTTATTCAAAAATAGAAAGATCTTCAATAAAAAAATGGTAGAATACATGCTAGATAAAATAATATGATAACTGGCTGAATGTGTGCCCTCAAAGTATTAATAGAAGTAGTACTTCTATTTCTACTTCTATGTCTATTTATGTAAGCATAGAAATGGAATATAGTATTTTGGATCATATTCTGGCTCTTTTCTTGCATTTTTTGAAACCAACAATTTTACATATTAGCCAGAAGGCCTAGATTAGAATCTCATATTAGAAATATTTTAGAGTGAAGAACAATATTGCTTTATATTCATTGAGGCAATGATTATGTAGAAATGTAAAGATTTTTGAAGGATAAAATTCCAGCAGAGTGGATTAGAGTAATACAATGATAGCTAAAATTCTAGCAAAAAATAAGTAGGAACAAAAAAAAAAATGACACCACATGAGCACCATAAGTAAATATGCTTAGGTAGACAG
Organism: Ptyas mucosa; assembly: GCA_012654045.1. Taxonomy (NCBI): domain Eukaryota; kingdom Metazoa; phylum Chordata; class Lepidosauria; order Squamata; family Colubridae; genus Ptyas; species Ptyas mucosa. Next base: position 4,101,238 of record WNWU01000007.1, on the reverse strand, counting down.
CATGATGCCCATGAACATCAGTATTCCTGCAGATATCTCCCATGATGCCAGGTTTAATTTTCTTTTACTCTTTTAATTAAAAACAATGTGAAGCTGGCATGCTGCAAACAGAGTTTCAGCCTCTAGCATCTGCTTTATTTCAAAGAATCCCATAAATCCTCATACTAATTTTTAGGAAATAAAAATGGTAGGTAGGTCTAGCAATCTGCACATAAAAAAGACAGATTCACTTGAAATCCTATGAACCATTTTATGAAGCTGGCAGGTGTGGTAGGAAGCAAATCTTCCCAGTTTCCTTCTGGTATAAGTATTTTAAAGTTGTAGACGCCATTCACATCAGCCATATTGTAAGAAGTCATGACGGGGTTTTTTTCTCAAAATTTCAAATATTCCCATTAGGCTGTGGAAGGAAAATCCTGTAATGGCCTGCATTACTTTCTTTTTCCCCCTGGGACCTGAAGAAATATAACAGTCCTAGATAACACCTGGTTTCCAATTATCAAAGGCAAGCTCCGAGAGCACAGAGTGTGGGTTTCTAGGTATACTGGAGGAAGATTTGAGAACAAAAAAGAAGAAATTCAGCCGGGGGAGTAGAGCATAAGTCATTTTAGGAGAGAACTGATGGGAAGAAGGAAAAGGCTTGTATTTCAGCAAACAACAGCGGACAAGATGAAAAGGGAAGCAGTTCAGCAGTTTCACCTTAGCAGAAATGCTGAGAGTTACAACCAGCTACCTTCTCCTTCTCCAATCACAGCCCATTCTTAGAAAGTCCAAAACCAAGTAACAACTGATAGTAACTGTAGCTGACCAGAAGAGTACATATTGATTTAAAACATTTATCTTTCAGACACTTCTGCAAACTCTTCTTTATAGGATGGAAAAGGTATGCTTCCTAGCCCCTATTAGATGACAATATTTGCGAGGAAGGGACCAGGAGTGTGCCCAGCCTATCTAACCTGATAGTTTGTGTCATTAGGGAAAGGTGGTCCTGCAGATAGCCTGTGCCTGTACCATATAAGAAATAACCAGCACTTTGAATTGCACCCAGAATAAAACTGTAAATCAGTGCATCTCTGTCATCAAAGGAGCTATATGAGTAAACCTAAGAGGCCCAATACTGTGTACACTGTCACATTCTGACCAGTTAAAGTCTCTGGGTGATCTTCAAAGGTAGACACATGTAAAGTGCTTTGCAGTAATTCACTTTTGTGGCTAAATGGTTGTAAAAGGTTTTGTTACAGGTTTAGGTAACAAAGGAGAACAGAATATTCATAGGACTGCTTAGAAATTAGCCACCCAGCTTCTGACAAGCAAGATCAATGGAGGCAGCTGGATTTGCTTAATGACCATATGATATTTAAACTGAAGTGATTCTCTTAGCAACCATGGCAAAAGGGTTGTAAAATCATGTACAATTCACTTAACAACCATTTTTCTTAACAGATATTCTGGTCCCAATTGTGGTTGTAAGTCTACAAAATTAGGCAGGACTTATCCACTAATGAGCCACAATCAATTGTAACATTTTACGTTTTATTTTTACTTTATTTTTATTTTAATATGTTTCTGTCTTTAATTCTGATCAATGACCATAAATAAAACTTCTATTCTAAAAAAAATCATATTGGGTTTCAGCTGGAATAGGGCTGCTGTTGTGGGTAAAATAGGAAGAGGAAGGTGTATTAGGTATGCCACATTTGATAGATAGATAGATAGATAGATAGATAGATAGATGGATGGATGGATGGATGGATGGATGATAGACAGACAGACAGACAGATGCTGCCTGCCAAAACTCCTCTTATCTTTTGAGGCTGGTCAAAAGAGCTGCCTGCCAACAAGAGCTTTGTGAGATGAAGAAATGGGGCTCAGATCCTGAAAATCTGAATTTTGTTCCTGCACTCCGCTAGAGAATTTCCTTTCAATGCACAGATAGCTGACATTCTTCCATGAAGTGCAGAAAGAAAGCTTAGATCCTGATTATTTAAGGTCAATTCATGCACCTTGTGAAAGGAGTTCCCTTCTGTTCACAGAGAACTGACATCCCCCTGCAGGGTGCAGAAACATCAGGGTTTATGCTCTATTTTTGCATCCTGTACAAGTAGCTCCATTTCATGCATGGAAGGGAGATGACATCTTCTGGCAGGTAGCTCTTTCAACCAATTGGAGGGAGCCAAAATCCAAGCAGGATTTCCAGCTTCTGAGCAAAGAGGTGATGTAGTAAGATAAGGAACAGAAGTGTGTCAGAGCAATGGAGAGGTCCTTGGAGGCCTGGTGCAGTCTGTGCATGGATTTTGACAGGGAGGATTTTCAGTCCCTGAGGACAGCCTCCCAGGATTTCCCCACCCTTCTAGCCCAAAGGCACTGCACCTTACGGGGACTCAAGCCACTTAACTACCACAACTAAGAATGCTGGCATTGTTGAGTGAAGCAGTCACATGGGTAGTTGTGTGATATCTCTCAAAAATCACTTTACTCAATGACCAAGATTCCAGCGCCATTTCTGGTCATTAAGCAAGGACTACCCATATGAAGGAAATTGCTTAGAGCAAAGAAGACACCAACATTGTATCAAATAAGTAAAAAAGAAAATAAACTGACAAAATTTTGCAAAATGTCCTAATGTAATATTGGTGTTCCAAAAATGTATGAATTATTGATCTAAATAGTCCTTTTTCTTTTTTCAGTTGGGAGAAAAGGCTTGAAAAACCCCTTATTTTATGGATGTAGATTACCACATCATACCTTGAGGAAAACAGTGTTAGAATAAAAATATTGAAATAATGATAGAACAGGATTAAGATTAAAAAAAGCAAATTTAATTCAGTTTAAATCTGAGGTAGAATCCTTAAATTTTCAAATCAATGGTATACATTCCAAACCAGAGATTTTTTTTTAAAAAAAATAATGCTTAGAACTTTTCCTTTTTCTTGTCCTCCAAGCCATAATAAAACTTGTAATTTCTGCTCTCCACTAATATAATTAATGAACATCACCAAAAAAAGGCAACATGAGAACAGGAAAATTTTCCACATTTTAGGCCATATAATTAGCTATATAATAAAAGCAAATGCACCACCTTTGTAAGAAAAAACTGTTGACATGGAATTCATGTGCACAAATGTGGTTTTAAAGGAAATTATATTAGGAACCATTTATCTGTAAGTAGAAAGTTATCAAATTTCCACCTGTAATTCTATATCATTTCCACTGAAAGTATAAGATAATACATGGGAGTAAAGATGGCATTAAAATAAATCTTTGTCATGTGTCTGTATATATACTGTTTTTATAATTATCTCATTATTAATTACATTATACTTTCTGGAAACACTGTAGGTCCATTGTCATTTATTGTTGAAAGGACCAATATGGTAGGGGAAAAATAATAAAAATTTGATTAATCAGCAGGTTTTTTGTATTGCCTGAAGCAGCATGCTTAGTAATTGGATAATTTGTCTTTGCTTTCATAACCCTAGCAGATGGAATCAGGGGACAGCACAGCTCATTTTATCAGAACCCTATGCATGTATTCAGATGCTTACATTACAAGATGAAGTGTGAAAATTTGACACTAGTACTGAGTTTCATTGTACTGTTTTATATACTATAATCATACTAGAAACAATAATATACAGTATATGAAACAAATTGAAAGGACAATTTTAGAAGAAAGCTTTGATGTCAACTGATTTTTTCTATTGTAATTGATGCTTGTCTTATCCAAATTGCCTGTCCCCCTTCCAAAGTACATGGTTTTTCAGCTGTTCTTGTGATTATCATTTGTTCTGGGAAGCAACTTTTCCAATCATAAAATTATTCCAGAAGTATTATCAATATATATTTGAAATGATTTGTGAGTATGTTATATATACAAACAGAATGCCTCAAAAACTACATTCAAGGAATGATTCTATGTACATATAGATATTTTTGATATACAAAAATGCAGTGATTAATATTTTTGTTCCATTTTCATATGTATTTGAATATATAGAAGAGACGTTGTCTCTCTGGTGATATTAATTCCATAACATTATCAACCAACTACTACCAAATAATATCTCTATAATTTGATATGGCTTAAATCTGACTGATTTTCAAAATACAAGTAACTATCACAGCTATGTGAAATGTTTGAAAGAATACCAAGCAATACACATTTTTTTCTGCATGGTAATATAGTACAGTATTTGATTTTTCCAAAACAAGAACAGACAAGCACTGTAGGTGTTGATTAATTCTTGCACTATCTCACTATTATGTTGAGTTCAGCACTATCTAAATTGGTGCAGAAGACAATAAACTATTTTAAAATATTCAAAACTATATACAGTCAATTGAACCCAAATAAGTACATTTGGGTTCACTTTTGAATATCTAGTTACTGTAAGTAAAACTTTCAGACAATTATCTACGTAAGATCTATGTGGCTGAAACTAAATGTCCAATAATATTTTTTTCATATAATAAGAGTTTCCAAGATCACAATTTAAGTTATAAATACATATTATCAGCATAGGGAAACTGTTCTCTAATTTTAAGTAGAATTATTACTTTATCTTGCCAATGATTACTTTGACTGAGCATACATGCATTTGAAGAACCACAGGTTTCACGAATCTTATATTTTAAATGTAAAATGATGTAAGAGTTGTGGCTTCTTCCCAACAAAGATGTTTAATACTATAACTGTGCTAAATGTTCTATTTGAAGCAGTTAATAGTACAATTATTTATTTACTTTAAAAAATTTAAATGCAACTGTTTATAGAAGCTATTAATTGTAGGAAAGAAACAGTAAAAAATAACCTAGCATTTTCATTGGCCTAAAATTCTCTAATTTTGGATATATAAAACCCGCTGTGGAGCTGGTCTAATATAATTTTTTTGTTTTTTAAATTAAGAAAAGATGGGATTTTTATTGATAATATTATATGGTATTATATCAAAGGTTTTTGGAAATTCTGGCTGAATTAAAACTATAAAATGACAATCCTTTCATTGGATGGATTGAAATGACATTGAAACCACTGGAAATTAATGCCAAAATAATATCTTGTTTCTAAAGTACTGTAACAATATTTCATCTTACCAGAAAAACATACTTTCTTTTAAGTTCAGTCATTCTCTAGCTTCCATTTTTCTTCAATCTGACATATATCAGTTCACAGGACTGTCTGCCAGTTTACATTTAGTATTGAATTGGTAGCTTTTCTAGTGACCCAAATTATTCTTAGCAATTTTCTCCAACACTATAATTCAATTGTATCATTTTTTCTTTTATTCAGCCTTTTGGATGATTCAACTTTCAAAGCTATATATTATAAGTAGGAAAAATATGGTCCTCACAATTTTTAGTCATCTACACAGTTTTAATAGTTTTAGAACTCCTTGTCTTTTCCACTATTTATCAGATATTATGTGATTTTGTCTTTGTGTCTTCTGAATCCTACTTCTTGCAGTTACCAATTCATGATATTGATTTTAATTAAGATTTTTTTTAGTATTTTACTATTATTTTACTAAAAGTTGATGTAAATGTAAGCAATTTCAGTAATCTTTAGTATTAGTGATACTGGGATACATAATTAGTATCTTTTCTCATTCTGCCATGTTTTTGGTCTCTGCCATGTTTTAATAGCAGCTTAAAAACCACAAGTCTCACTTTAACTGCATCATTTTTAAAGTTTTGAAATATTACTGATAGTATTTTCTGCAGCTTTGTTCTTAACAGTATTTTCTAAGATCAATTTAAATTCATTTTCCAAAATATCTGTATCTATATATCTATTTCCATAATAAAAACTTCACAAATATCATTGATTTAGGACTTTATACATATTTTAGGAGTATGAAATACACATATACGAGTATTTTATGTATATTCATTCCACATTTTCACATTTTCTGTCTCTATTATGTGTTTGTCGTCTTCATTTAAAAATGTTCTTCTCATTAAATTGTATTTGTGGGAAGCTCCCACCCCCCCCCCCGCGAGTCTCCAGAGAATGAAAAATTTTGGGGAATATTAAAAGAGGCAGAATATTGTATTTCCTCAAGGCAGAAATGGAGAAAAATCTTAACAAAGGCAGAAAGCATCCCCAGCCTTCATGCCATAGGAAAACAGCTTCAAACTAGGAAACTTGAAGAGACTGACCTTTAGGAATGCAGATTTTGTATCCATTCAGAAAGACTGAGCTAATGTATTCATAAACAAAATGCCTTCAACCACAGCTCCCCCTGAAGGCTGGATCTGATGGGATTAAGAATTTATATCCCGCCACCCAAATTCTCAGGACAGGACCATTAGGGCACAATAGGATTAACCCACCACCTTTGAAATAGTAAAAGACACAAGGCTCATTACATTTATTTTATTTATTTATTTTATTAGTCATATTTCTATGCCACCCACTCTGGGCGGCTTACACCAAAGACAGTATACTAAATAGCATATTGCTCCCAACAATCTGGCTCCTCATTTTACCCATCTCAGAAGGATGGAAGGCTGAGTCAACCTTGAGCCAGTGAGATTTGATCCGCTGATCTGCTAAACTAGCAGTCAGCTGAAGTAGCTGCAGTACTGCACTCTAACCACTGTGCCACCTCGGCTCAATACACAACCCCCAGAAGCATCTCAATCACCAAATCCCAGAAGCCTATAAAAATTCATCCACTCTCAGCCATTTTATCAGCAACCCCAGAAACATGCTGCTGTCACTAAAGTTTCTGGAAACCAAATAGAGACTTTCTTTCCTTGTAGTAAGCCTCCATTTTATTTCCAGCATTTTTCTCCTGGCTTGGAACCAGACTGGATTTTTCTTCCAATGTACCCTTCAATTGCTTTGTGGTTCTTACTCATGTATGACTCCTTGTGTCTTCTTGCTTTCCACTGGCAATCAGAATTTCAGTTGCCAAATCTCGTCTCCCTATTGCCTTTTACTTTCCACATTTCTTCAGCTATTTCCAATAAGACAATAACATATTTTACCTTTAATTTTTGTTTATGACATTATTGCTTTTTTATGATTAATATACCACAAATTTCAATCCAGATATTTTTAGGAATTGTTATAGAAATTAATCTATTACAGTTATTATTTACTTTTATTGCATAATTATGTGAAATATTGCTGAGATCATATTGTGCTGAATGAATTTATTGGGGGATTAAGTTATAAATTTGCAAGGAGTTTGTGATCTGAGCTACAGGTATCATAAATGCTTCTCAAATAGGCTATACTTAGTCTGATTCCATATCAACTACCTGTCATACCTGATTCTTATAAAAATGAATACTCTGAATAGTTTATCATCATCATCTATGGGATTCACTTGTCCCGCTACTGTTATAAAGTAACTGTACTTAAAGTTTTATATGCCCCATAATATGAGTGAGCTCAACACATAAATGCAACAATTTAAAAGTCATTTTAATTTGAAAACCTAAGTTATTATGTTTTAATATACAACCACATTTAGAAATTTGAGGTTCTATGGCTATATCAGAATTGATAGATATTCACTGCATAGTTTCCCATTGTTTGAAACTGCTAAAGTATGAATGGGTGCAATCTTGTCTTATTAAAACCTTACTTCAAACCTTGTCTGATTGAAAAAAAATATTCCTTCCATAAAGATTTCAATTTTCTACATATAGATGACTCTAAACAATTTTTCCTTTTACAACAGTATAGAGACTGATAGATCCAAAAATGTGGTCTTCAATGACCAAAGATAAACCATTTTTGCACACCATTATAGTAAATAAAAAATCAGTTTTAACAGGAAAAATGCACACAAATATGGATAGAAAACCAATCTGTGTTAAAAGTTCAATCTGCTTGCAACAATGTATTGCCATATGTTAAACACATTTAGATACACATTGTAACAATTAACACTTACTTAAAACCTGTTCCTAAATTAAGCAAGAAATAGATCTCGATTGTGGGGGGAGTAAAAATAGCATATGGCAGGCTAAAGGCTATAAAGACTAATAACACTGTCATTACCAAACAATTTAAAATCACAATATAAATGCATAAATAAATGAATCTAGAAACATTGCCAGAATGACTTAGCATTTCAACTAGAAAGATAGATATCTTACTATACATATTTTTATGTGGTAAAATGGTAATGTAAAACAAACAAGACCAGTAATCTTTAATTTGTATATATGGATTAGCACTGGAACATTATGTTGTATAATTAAATTTTGCAATACAGCGATAACTAAATTTCATTAATTTAAATATATTAGACTTTGCTGGTTTACAATCACTAATTTCAGCTATTTTTATTTCTTTCTATTGTAGTATACTTTTCCAAATTATTATATTTTTACCAAACTCTGCTGGATGACAAGAAGCAAACCTGACTGAACATGGGCTAGAATTGCTATCAGAACCTAATTCATGAGAGTAAGGATAGGGGAAAAAAAATATTTCTTCCCTTTTATTGTATTCATAGAGAATCATCCAGAAGCCCTATTTTGGGTAACCCAGACTGTCCTTGGAGGGAGTATTTCCAAGGTTTACCTATAGGATTGCTGTAAGGAATATGCTAGATACATGACAGCAAAGCCATTTAGGTTCAACCTGCAGTGGACACCAGCCTTGAAACAGAGCCAGTAGAGTTGTCTTCAAAGTTATCAGGCGTGTTTCATTCTGTTGAGGCCAAGGAAGATTTCTTACTGCCATTATTTTGTTACCTCTATATTAGATCCATGCTACTCCCGGCTGATCGAGCTGCCTGACAGGGGATATGTGATTGAGTCCATGCAAAATCAGGGCAGTGGTGGTTCTGCCAGCTTTTAAGGAGGTAGTGACAGACTTCCTTCTCAACTCAACCAGCCTGGATAATTTTTATCCATTTTCCAAGCTTCCCTTTCTAGAGGAAAAAGAAATTACACTGCAGCTTCAAAAATTCTGCATGAAACACATTATAGAGACCCTTTCAGTCAGAATTCAGGCTAAGAGTAGATGGCAGCTATAGCTAGGAGAGCCTTTGCACATCTTTGAATTGTGTGCCAACTGTAACATATTTCAATCAATCAGAATAGAGATGGAAGGAACCTCGGAGGTCTTCTAGTCCAGTTCCCTGCTCAAGCAGGAGACCCTATACCAGTGATGGCTAACCTTTTTGCCATCGCGTGCCAAAAGCGGGGGGAGCATGGTGGGGTCACACGCATGAATGCCCATATCCATAATTCTATGTGCCCCACCCCCCGTGCTCCCCCTGCTTTTGGCATGTGATGTCACAGTGGGCCCGATAGGCCCATTTTTTGCTCTCCCCAGGCTCCAGAGCATCTCTAGGAGCCTGGGGAGGGCAAAAATGGCCTTCCCCACCCCTCCAGGGGCCCTCTGGAGGCCGGAAACAGTGTGTTTCCTGACTTCTGGTGGGCCCAGAAGGCCCGAAAATCAGCTGGCTGGCGCACACATGAGTGCCGGAGCTGAGCTCGCATGCCCACCGATATGGCTCCGCGTGCCACCTGTGGCACCCGTGCCATAGGTTCGCCATCACGGCCCTATACCATTTCAGACAAGTCACTGTTCAGTCTTTTCTTAAAAATGTCCAATGATGAAGCACCCACAACTTCTGAATGCAAGCTATTCCACTGATTAATTGTCCTCACTGCTAGGAAGTTTCTCTTCAATTTAACCACCAATCCATTTTTTCTCTAGTTTGTTTGTTTACTTTGTCATTGCACCTCATACAATGAAATTAAATACCATCTTCAACTATAAAAATAAAACACACACCCTTCACATTCTATACAATTGAATTGAAAACCCCTGATATTGCATTAATATTGCACTCCACAGTAGAATTCAATACAGAGTAGCTCCTCCTCTGTTTTTCAGCCTATTTGTCCTTGTTTTTATTATCCTGTACTGTCTGCCAGATAGTAATAGTTCAAAAAAAGGGTGCCCAGACTAGCCAAATCCTGCAACCATTTTCCATATGTTTTAATCTCCAGACCTTTATTAAGTGTTGGGGTTTTTTTTTTTTTGGTCTTTTTTTTTTTTTTTTTGTAATGTGGTGATCAAAACGGGATACAGTATTCCAGGTGTGGCTTTATTAAGGCTTTATAAAGGGGTACTAATTCTTCATGTGATTTTGATTCTATTCCTCTGTTTATACAACTAAGGATTGTATTAGCTTTTTTGGCCTCACACTGCTGACTCATGTTTAAGAGGAATCCAAGGTCTCTCTCACAGTTACTGATTTTTAGCCAGGTTTCACCTAATCTGTACTTGTATTTTTGATTTTTCCTGCCTAGATGTAAAACCTTGCTTTTGTCCACATTAAAATTTCATTTTGTTGGCTAGAGCCCATTATTCAAGTCTCTCAAGATCTTTTTGGATCCTGAACTTGTCTTCTGTGGTGTTGGCTATTCCTGCTAACTTGGTGTCATCTGCAAATTTGATGAGCTTTTCCTTCTATTCTCTCATCTAAGTCATTTATGAAGATATTGAAGAGTACTAGACCTAAGATGGAACCTTGTTGTAACCCACTGCTTACTTTCCTCCATGTAGAGGTTTACTACATGGATTACTTATTGAGTATGGTTTGTCAGCCAGTTACAAATTCATCTGATGGTGATGCTGTCTCTCCCACATTTTTCTAGCTTACCAAGAAATAGGTTTGGTGTACTTTGTCAAATGCCTTACTAAAGTCTAAATATACTATATCCACAACATTTTGTTGGTCTACTAATTTAGTCACTTTGTCAAAGAAAGATTGATTTGGCATGATTTGTTTTTAACAAACCCATGCTGGCTACTATTTATAACTTTGTTTGTAGATATTCACAGATATGTTTTTTGATTATTTTTTCTGGTATCTTCCCAGGTATTGATGTTAGACTGATTGGTCTGTAGTTTCCTGGGTCTGTTTTGGTGGGGGGGGGGGGTTTCTTTCCTTTTTTTGAAGATGGGAACCACATCTTTCCCAATCCTCTGATAGCTCTCCAGTGCGCCAAGATTTTTTAAAGGTATAGTACAATGGTTCTGAGATAACATCTGCAAGCTCCTTCAGAACTCTGGGATGTAATCCATCAGGTCCCAGTGATTTATATACATCAAAGTCAGACAAGTGTTCTCTTATCATTTTGTTGCTTGTTTTTATTTCTACTCTGTCTTTTAGAGTTATGTTTTTGGTAGGTTGGGCTATAGTTTCTTTTTGTGTGAAGACTGATGCAAAGAATAAATTAAACAGCTATGATCTCTCTCTACTGACTGATACTTCCTTGACACCTTCTCTCTTTAGTGGATTGACTATTCGTTGACTTTTTTCTTATTATTTATATGTTGAAAGAAACTTTTTTTATTATTATCATTGACTTTTGTTCCAAGTCTTTGTTCATTCTGAGCCTTTGCTTTCCTGACTTCATCATTGCATGTTCTGTCTATCTGCTGATATTCTCCCTTAGTTATGTATCCCTCTTTCCATTTATTGTACTTATACTTTTTTTCCCTATCAGTTTATCAGAGAGAACTTTGTGCAATCATGCTGGTTTCTTCTTGGATTTCTTGATTTTCTTTTTCAGTGGTATTGTATTGGACTAAGCTTTTATGATCATATTTTTCAGTGTTTCCTATGCTTCTTGACTTTTTTTCCCCCTTTAGGATTTTTATCCATCAAATTTTGCTAAGGCTCTCTCTGAGTTTGTTAAAATCAGTTCTTTTAAGTTGTCCCTATTCCTGGAACATGGAACCCTGCTGATTGTCACTCATACCAGAAACTGGGGATAATCTCAAATTAGTAATTTCCAGCCAAACTCTTATCTGGAATCATAATTAGAAATCAAAAAGTATGCATATTCAAGACAAGGATTATGAGGGTTAAAAAATACACATTCATAATATACAATCTCTTTCACAATGATCCATCTGTATGGCCCACTGTGCAACAGTTCAAGCATGGCACATAAACAGCTACCAAGTGTGTTTTCTAATGCAGTTCTACAGAGCCTTGCAATCTGCTTGATGTGCCATCTATTATGTTTTATATTCTAGAATGTTAATAAGGAATCTGAAAAGTATGCAGCATAGGCTTTGTATTTTAATAAGCATTTATAAATTAATCTCATTCACAATGACGAATATAGTAGGATGTTTTCACCTACTTGCCACAATTAAGAAGATTAGATTACTTGTATTAGGAATCCATTTTGTGCTCCCACTGAGCAAAACAGTTTACCTATATCAAAAGACAAGCTTTACTTATCTGAGATTTCCATGCATGAAAAATAATTCTTTTTTTCCCTTATACCAATATAAAATCAAGGAGCTCTACAAAATGTCAATAATATGTGAAACCAGTTATTTAACATTATAACTAGAGTGACAAAAAGCACACATTTCCCATCTTGCATTTCTAAACAAATCTGAAAGTAGCAAAGGAATCAGCAATAGGATACCCATGGATGTCAATAAATTTCTGTGTACATGAAAAGCTTTACCCTGGCATGTGAGCAGCAATGTGATGCTCTGTACACAATCCTTTTCTATATATCTTTGATTCTTTTCTTAACAAAGTATTTTCTTTTAAGGAAAGTGTATATATTAATTTAATGTCTTCATATTAGCTATCATACAGACTTTTGAAAAAGAGGCAGATAAATGAGTCAGAAAAGGAGAAAAAAGCACCCCCATGCTTGGTAAGAAAATAATTAAACAGAAGTAGAGTTTAAAATGTAGCCATTAGTAGTTTAGGTGAAAAAAAGTGGGGAAATTGCTTTTTTATCTGGCCAAGGAGCTAATATACTGGTCCTCTGCATGTGGCAGAAGCATAGGAAGAAAGAAAAAAAAACTAACAATTTTTCTCAACAGCTGCACATGACAGGAAAGTAGAATAGGTAGAAAAAAGACAGTATTGCCTTAGTGGATATTTTTCCAAGATAATAAAATGTGCATGGTGACAGCACAAATCAAGACTTGATGTATGTGAGACATCATAAGTACAGAGCAGTTTATATCTTGAAATACATTTTATAATTCTCCCTGTTCTCTTGTAAAGATTTGATCATTTGCCAAGTTGACTATATAGCAACAAATATGGGAAATATGGGTTGTAGGGAAAGAAGAAAAATAAATCACTTATTTTAAATAGAAAAATATTAAGAGATGAACGAAAAGGAATTTTTATTTTCCTTCTGTCTTAATATCTGGAAGGAATGATAATATGAGTAACACTTACGAAGGAAATGGTAAAGGATCTTTAACCTAATCCCAAGACCTTCAAGTTCTCAGGAACTTAAAATATGCTGTAAAATACTGAAGAACTGATTAGATTTATATCAATTCTCTGTGGAGGCCATGGGGAACTGGAGAGATGCCAGAGAATAAACAAAAAAATGTTGTCTCTTGAATAATAGAAAAGAAAGGATTCCAATAATGATCAACCATAAACCTATCATTAATACTGGAAGTTTTTAAAGAAGATAATAAAACAAGCCATTTGAAGGTATTTGAAGACAATTTTGAGAGCTGTGATTCAGCTCAGCTTCATCAAAAGCATGCCTGTTTGATCAGATAATTTCTTTAGTAGACCAAAAATACTATGAACACAATCTAATTCAATATCAAAAAAGTTTTTTGCAAGATTGTGTATTAAATTCTCATTGAGAAGTTGTCAGAGTGTTGTTTGGATGGCATCACATTACAGTGGATCCACAATGGCTGGCTAACTGTATGCAGTCAATCAGTATTAACAGATCAATAGAACTGACGAATAGTAATGGGGTTGTTTTGAACTATTAGTAGCAAGTAACTAATAGGGATCTGCAGGGCTCAATTTTGGGAGTAATAGCATTAAAAATTTGTATTAATGATATGGATGGAAATGATGAGATGTTTATAGAAAAATCTGACAACAAATATTGGGAGATCTGGCTAGCTCGAAAAAGTAGGCTCAGAAGAAAAACTTGTTTTTTGACAGGGAGAAATTTAAGGTATTGCAGGCAATTTGGTCATACAGGTAAGGGATCAGGCTAGAAACCAGGAAACTGTGAGTTCTAGGCTTCCCCTCACCTTATGGCTGTCTCTCATGGCTGCCTCTCTGCTATCCAAGCTTCGTGAGCTGACAGCCTGATATTAGCAATGGGGGGAAGGAAAGATTGGAATATAGGGAAAAAGTAGGGGGGATGGAAGCCCAGCTAAGCTGGGGAAAAAGTCAGTGAAAAGTTTCAGCCAGATATCAAGTCAGTCATCAGTATATAGAGCTGAGAATAGAGAACTTGTTTCCTAAACAATATACAAGCACCTAATTGGACATTTCAGATAACAGGGGGATGGCTGGGGAGAAGAGGAAAATGTACTTTGTATTGTTTGCATAGGAAAATCTCAGATTCAGCTTCACTATTTCTGTAACCACCTAAACTTCAGTAAAGTATACTCTTGGCAAAAACAATGGGCCAGGAGTCTTTCTTTGCTAGATGATTGAGTGGGATGGTTGACTTTAGGCTGAATCTCCAGAAACTACCTGGTGGAAACCACCTGACAAGAAGGTTATGCAACTATGTCTGCTCCATGAGTGAATCAGAATTGAGGGGAAAAAAGCTGAAGAAAAACCAGAGAAAACAGAATCCGAAACCTTGTGACCACCACAAGGAGCTGAAACTGCTCAGGCTGCCGGAGACCAACTGAAAACTACAGGGGGAAAACCTATGGGGACAACTGCCACACCAGAGGACAGCCCAGGGGATTCCCCTCCCAATGGTCCTGGGGGAAAACAAGGCGAACCTGAAGAGCCCCCTCCAGGGGTAAACATTGTGTGAGAAAGCCTGACGAGCCACAGAATGGAAATTCCCATGGTTGCTCTCAATCCCTCAGTGGATCAGCTGATGGAGAAATTCCAAGAACTAGAAATGTGCAATCATCTGGCCCAGGGAGGCAGCAGCCTTGGCACTGGATCCTGCTCCCATGGCCGCTACAGTACATGGTCACTCCAGTGCTTGCTGCTCTGCCAGTACCAGCTCCACTCTTAGTTTGAGCAGACAGTTAACCATCCCCCCTGACAATCAAGTTTGATGATAACCCAAAGAGATTGGTGTACTTCTTGTCTCAGATCTATATGAAGAGGTATGGGGTAATATATTCAGCTGATGTAGTCTTCATTTACTTTGTTGCTTTAACTTTGGATGGGGTTGCAGGCTAGTGGCCCTCCATGAAGATAATGCCATTGAACTGTATAGTTTTGATGCCTTTAGAAAGTTATTTGAGGACCCACTCACCAACTGATGAGCAGAGACTCACCTCTGAGTCATTAAACACCATCAATAGCCAGTGGCGGAATACATTCAAAAATTCTGGAGTTTGGCCAGCTGACTAGGAAAAGGTCCCAATGCCTGCTGATGCCTGCTGGTGACCCCTTTCAAGAATGGATGAATAAAGAGAAATACTACACTGGCTTCTCCTGGGAAGCTAGGTGGACCCTCCAAGGGTGATACATTTTAGCCAGTGAAGTGGAAATTGACCTGGATGAATTCCACAAGCATACAGGGTGAGAAAGTCAAAGCTTTGACTTTCATGGGAAGCTGGAGCTTGTTTCCTAAACAATATATAAGCACCTAATTGGACATTTATAGATAACAGGGGGATGTCTGGGTGGAAGAGGGTTTGTATTGTTTGCACAGGAAAACCTCAGATTCAGCTTCAGTACTTCACTACTTCTATAATCACTTAAGCTTCAGTAAATTATACTCTTGGCAAAAACAACGGGCCAGTAGTCTTTCTTTGCAAGATAACTGAGTTGAACAGTTGACAAATTGAGAGATCTAGCTAGCTTGAGTGGGCTCAGAAGAAGTACCGTATATACTCGAGTATAGGCCGACTCGAATATAAGCTGACCCCCCAATTTCACCCCCAAAAACTGGGAAAACTTATTGACTCGAGTATAAGCCAAGGTGGGAAATGCAGTAGCTACCACCAGAAATTACCATCACCATAATCCTGGGGAACAAACACCAGATGGAGAGCAGTGTTTCTTCATCGCTTCTTTTGCAACGTCTGCCGAATCCCACCGAAGCCGGTGTAAAATCAGCACGGTCCGGGGATGCGCCCACCCCTCCACCCACTGCCCATTACACATGTACACAGACCACCTCTGCTGTCAGGCTGGGGACCCTCTTCCCATGCGTGCTATTTTTTTCTTTTTTACAGGGAGCCTCCCCATTTCCTCGGGCGCGGAGGAGCTTGGCTAGCTGGCCGGCCGAGGGGCCGGGAAAAGAGGAGGGGGCTTCCCCAGAGGCGTGTGTGCTCCAGCTCAGCTCCGAGCCACTCCGCTGAAGGCTCACCCAGATCGGGGAGGCGGCGTGAAGAAGCAGCAGCCACCACAGCAGCCACGCCACCATGGTGGGGCTGAACTGAAGCTGCGGCGAGGGAGGAGGGAGAGCGCTCTGCATACCGTCCTCCAGCCCATCCCTGGTGGAGCTGGGCTGGGCAGGGCTGGTGCTGAGCGTCGCGGGGCTCCTTCCCAGCTGAGCCCACGCCATCACTTGGGCACCAGAGCCCGGCACTCTGTGCTTTTGTGCTTTTGCCCCTCGCTCGCTTGCCCACCCGCCCACTCGCCTCTACCTTTCCTGTCCTTCCTCCCGGGTGGCCTTGTTTGTGTGTGCGGGTCGTGAAGAAAGACCCCCGGGCGCACCCAGCGCAGCAGAGAAGGGCGCGGTGCAAGCAAGAAAATCGCCTTCCCAGGATCGACTATGGTGGATCGCAGCCTGGAGAGCCTCTCTCTGCTGCTGGAAATGTGCAGGCACTACCTGGAAGGTGGATCTGTCTCCAAAGTGCACCGGGCTCCAAAGCGCGTCGGGATCCACCTTCCAGGTAGCGCCTGTACATTTGGATCTGTCTCCAAAGCGCTGCCGGGCTCTCCCCAGCTGAGCCCGCGCCATCACTCGGGAACCAGAGCCCAGCGCTCTGTGCTTTTGCCCCTCGTTCGCTTGCCTGCCCGCCCGCTCACCTCTCCCTTTCCCGTCCTTCGTCTGAGTGATCGCGCGGGCTCAGCTGGGAAGAGCCCGGCAGCGCTTTGGAGACAGATCAAAATGTGCAGGCGCTACCTAGAAGGTGGAGCTGTCTCCAAAGCGCACCGGGCTCCAAAGCGTGCAGGGCTTCTCTGCCGCACCGGAAGGATGGGGGTCTTTCTTTGTGACCCGCACACACAAACACGCCACCCGGGAGGAAAGACGGGAAAGGGAGAGGCAAGTGGGCGGGCGGGCAAGTGAGCGACAGGCAAAAGCACAAAAGCACAGAGCGCTAGGCTCTGGTGCCCAAGTGATGGTGCGGGCTCAGCTGGGAAGAGCCCGGCAGCGCTTTGGAGACAGATCCAAATGTGCAGGCGCTACCTGGAAGGTGGATCCCGACGCGCTTTGGAGCCCAGTGCGCTTTGGAGACAGATTCACCTCCCAGGTAGCGCCTGCACATTTCCAGCGGCAGAGAGAGGGTCTCCAGGCTGCGATCCGCCATAGTCGATCCTGGGAAGGCAATTTTCTCACTCGCCCCGCGCCCTTCTCTGCCATGCTGGGTGCGCCTGGGGGTCTTTCTTCGCGACCCGCACACACAAACACGCTGTCCGGGAAGAAGGACGGGAAAGGGAGAGACGAGCGAGCGGGCGGGCGAGTGAGCGAGGGGCAAAAGCACAAAAGCACAGAGCGCCGGGCTCTGGTGCCCAAGTGATGGTGCGGGTTCAGCTGGGAAGAAGCCCTGCGATGCGCAGTGCCAGCCCTGCCCAGCCCAGCTCCACCAGGGATGGGCTGGAGGAGGGTATGCAGAGCGCTCTCCCTCCTCCCTCGCCGCAGCTTCAGTTCAGCCCCACCATGGTGGCGTGGCTGCTGTGGCGGCTGCTGCTTCTTCACGCCACCTCCCCGATCCAGGGAAGCCTTTGGCGGGGTGGCACGGAGCCAAGATGGAGCATGCGCGCCTCCGGGGAAGCCCCCTCCTCTTTTCCCAACCCCTCGGCCGGCCAGCTAGCCAAGCTGCAAGTGCGCCTCCGCGCCCGAGGAAATGGGGAGGCTCCCCGATAAAAAGAAAAAAATAGTGCGCATGGGAAGAGGGTCCCCAGCCTGGCGGTGGAGGTGGTCTGTGTACATGTGTAATGGGCAGTGGGTGGAGGGGTGGGTGCATCCCCAGACCACACTGATTTTACACCGGCTTCGGTGGGATTCGGCAGACGTTGCAAAAGGAGCGATGAAGAAACGCTGCTCTCCATCTGCCAGCAAGCGAGCAAGCGAACAGCCAGCCAGCCACGGGAGACGCTGCAAAAAGCTACAAGCCTCCCTGCAACCCCTAAAGCCAAAAAGGGGCACGGGGAAGGGGCGCCGCACCCCACCACACCCCATTTTGGCTTTAGCCAGCCTCCCTGCAATCCCGGAAGCCAAAACGGTTGCAGGAAAAAGCATTTTTTTCGTGAGTTGAATATAAGTCGAGGAGGGCTTTTTTCAGCCTAAAAACGTGCTGAAAAACTCGGCTTATATTCGAGTATATACGATAGTTGTTTTTTTATAGGCAATTTGGTCATATAGTTAAGGTGTCAAAGTTCCATAAGGCATCAGGTTAAAAACCAGGAGATCCTAAGTTCTAGTCTTCCTTCCCCCCGCATAAAAGCCAGGTGGGAGACTTTGGACTAGTGTCTCTCAGCCAAGTCACCTCATAGTTTGTTGTTATGGATAAAATAGGAGGAAGACGCATTAAGTAAGTTTGCCACCTTGAGTTATTTATAAAAATAATAAAGGCACATAAAATCTAAAATAAAACAGAATAGAATTAGGGGAGGGTAATAAAGATAATACAGACCATGAAGATAGGCTGGGAGAAAACTAGGAGATTTAGTCTGAGAAAAAAGATTGAGAGATAACAAAATCAACATAACAGGACCCACTGGGAAATGATCCAGAACCATTTTTAACTGCAACTGAAAACAGACACAGAAATAATGTTTGTAAGTTAAATGTATTAAAATATACATAAGCAATTACTGACAGTAAGATCTATGCAAAAGTAAAACAGTTTACCTGTAGTGAGTTCCCTATCTTTAAAGGGTTGTTTTGTTGTATTAAAGAAATTGAATAGGCAGCCATCTCTCAAGGATGGCTTAATTGGTTTTACTGCACACTTAAAAAGGTTGGATTCTATGATCCTTGTGGTCCTTTCCAATTGCAGAATTCTATATTATTTGTCTGGCCAGCTGTGTAGGGAGGGACAAGTGAATACAGTTGCAAACAGGCAGTCCTAGCAAGGTAGCATAAGAATATGTACTGAAATAGTATTTGAGGCGCTTTTTCAAAGACTATGTAACATATGACTAAGCATGGAGAAACCAGTCTGATTTTTCTGTCTAAATAAACCAGTTATACTAAACTTTCCACTCTAGGTTTTGTGCAGCACTAATGTAGTTCAGAACATAAAAAATAAATTACACATTCCACCTAAACTCTTCAGAAAGAAGAACAGTTTCCACATAGACTATGCCATCTTTAAATAATTTTAAATTGGTTTGTCATTTTAAATTTGGGGCCAAACATATATTCTTTTAACTGTTTTTAATGTTTGTATTGTATGTTTTTATTTGGCTGTACACCGCCCTGAGTCCCTAGGGAGAAGGGCGATATATAAATTCGAAATAAAATAAAAAATAAAATAAAATAAATCTCTGGAGTCCATCAACTCAACAAACCAATGATTAGAAAATAATCAGAGAAAAAGGCCTTTTTACTGCAGAGTGAATTAGGACATTATGATTTAGAACACATCAATATTGTCTGTGACAGATTAGCTCAAATTTAAAAAGTCAGATACAAAAATGGAGTCAATTAGTCTGCAGGAAAAAAATGCTTGTTCAATTATCTATGCTAATTGGAATAATTGGAATAAACAGATCCCAAGCTCTCTCTCTCTCTCTCTCTCTCTCTCTCTGTGTGTGTGTCTGTGTGTTTGTGTGTGTGTGTGTGTGTGTGTGTGTGTGAGAGAGAGAGAGAGAGAGAGAGAGAGAGAGAGAGAGGTTTTTAAGTCTCTTCTGCCACCCTTGCACTCTGAGAATTGACAAAACTGAGAATGTTACAATAAATACTAAACAAGCCCAGACAATTATTGAATGATGAAAATATTATGTAGAGATTATATATTATTTGTCTTTACTTTGATGTGATTTGTCTGCAAAGCTCAATGTTCAAATAGTAACATTTCTTTGAAATTGCATTTTTAATATAAAAGATAAATACCATGATTTTCAAATGGCCAAAGATGATCTATTTAAGCAAAATAAAGACATGGCTAAAAGTATTGGTACTTCTCTTTTTTCCCCTGAAACTCCCAATTTGTCATGAAATAAATTGAATCTTACACAAGTAAATGGATCCAGTATTATTTACTCCACAGTCCATAGGGCAGGCACATTGCTTTTGATGTATGACTTAACATATTCTTGAAATACGTTAAATCATATTACAGGGATTTCAAATCTTGATGGATTTTAGACCCATTGGCCAGTATTTTTATTTCTTTTTTTCAACCATTCTTTAGCAGATATACTGTACTTGAATATTTAGGATCATTGTCATGTTGCAAGGTCTACTCTTTGTTGACCTTCAATCTTCTGACAGATAATTTCACGTTATCTTAAAACAACCTCTGGTACAATGAAGAAATTCTAGTGAATTCTGTGACAATGAATTGCCCAGGCCGTGGTACAGTAAAGCATAATATTTCCAACACCATACTTTAGAGTAATTTCTTTAGGTAAAATTCTGACTTTGCTTTTCGCCAAACATGTCTTCTACTGTGCCTAAACAATAATTGCCCTAGCTATACAGAGCACATTGTTGCTGTAACTGAATGATTGGAAGTCCTTGCGGGACTCAGGAAAAGAGATCTTGTCAAGGGAACAATCAGGCAATTCAATTTAGCTTTTAAATGCAACAGTTAAATTTGTTTCCAAAATTTTGATGTGATCAACAAGACATTCAGACTTTTGATTATTTAACAATAAAGTTACCTTTTAAATTTAATTTAGATTGGTGGAATTTAAAAACTTGGGCTAATCAAAAAAAAAGTTTCTGCACTAAAATTCTAACATTAAAAATAAATGCCTATTTTAGATTGCTTCCTAGGCAAACATGCTCTTTAAGTTCAAATATACCTTTACAAAACGCATAAGCCTTACCACACTTTGGCTGGTGAGCAACAGTATATGCCAGATTGTGGCCATGGTAGACTATTAACTACAATCCATATTTATGGTTAACTAAATTATCTTACCATAAAGATTTTAGATTATTATCTGAATGCAGATAGGAAATTAATTATTAACCCTTTCATGCCTCTTAAAACTGATTGGTAGTATGAATTAGTTCAGAAGCAATCCAGAAGTGCATAACAGACTTAGCTTTCTCTAGAGATTCATAGTGAATCAGATAGTAGTTTTGCTATCATGAAAAAATATGCCTTAGATATTGATTGAAAAGGAATGGGGGAGTTGAACACCCCCCACCCCCGGCCATATATTCACTAGGTAAGTCTTAGGGCTATGGAAAGTATCTGAAATTTATAGACCTAATAAGCACATTTATGATAATTAAAATTATGTTTAATGTGTCACAAGAATTTATCCAATATCTTCTGTGCATTGCTGTCATTGGATATTAAAATATCAGAAAATAATAAATACATTTATAGGTACATAAATATTATTCTATAGATAATAAATATGTGAATGAAGGAGGAGTTTGAAAGTTAGATGTGGTCTATGTGTAAAACGTGTTTATGTAGACAGTTGAACAGAAAATTAGTTAATGAATATAATATTCTTGAGCTTCCAAATGAAAACTGATTTGTGAATCTAAACTATGGTTTTTAAACCCAGATTTGCAAACCCATATTTAATTTTTTACATGCTATCTTCAGAAAGTCAACCCATTCATACAATAAACAATTAAAAACGTTTGTTTTTAAATAATTAGGGGAGTTGATTGAATCAATTAATTTTAATTCAGTTTTAGTGAATTAGTCCTTTAAATGAGCAGGGAAAAGGAGCTATGGATAATATGTGCAGGGGTGTCTGTGAAAGAGTGACTGAATAAATGAATATTATTACAGAAATAATATCAGAATAAATATAAGATATATGTAACACATATCAGTATAAGATACAATACAATTAGATAAGAAAATATACCCAGAAATAAATACCAAATTAATTTGTCATTTGTTAACATGTTCTGCAGGATAAATGTAAACATAACAACAGTCTGTGTAGTTTTAAAGCCTTTGTCTGCCAGAAATAATTTTACATAGAATTCATTTGCTTGTCTAAGAAATGCCCTGGTGGAAGATGTTCAGAGCTTATTATGAGAAATTACAATAAAATAAATTTATTTACATGTTAAAGTTATAATAAAGTATATTTTAACATCGGCCAGTGAATCAACATTTACATACAGAGCAAGTATTTTCTGCATAGATGCTTTCCTGAAAATTGCCCTCCAGTATAACTGATGGCAAGATATCAAAAAACAGTGGTATAATGGCTATACAGAATTTATTAATGATCTGGAGTTTCTGGAAGCGAGCGGAGTGACTGGTTGGGTAAATACCAGGCTCCAATGAGCCTGGTGAAACCCAGCCAGATGAACTGTTGCCAGCGGGTCTTCGGACCGGATTTGTCCTGTAGGGACAGTGAAGAAGGAGAGGCAGCTCCTACAGAGGAATAGGCAAGTTCCTCGGAAAGCCCTTGGATCCGGCGATGGGGGGGGCGGCGATCAGTGCGAATTGCCATAAAGCTGGAGCATCTGGAATAAGCGTTGTGCAGGAGTGAAGATTTGGACAGAGTACTGCTACCGGGTGAGTGATTGGCCAACTCACAGGTAATAAAAGAAAAATTGGAAAATTTTAGAATTACCCCGGCATGGAAATAGCAGCTAAATAGCGACCGGGGGAGACAACTGATAGAGAAAAAATACGGAAGTGACAAGCGCTCTATAGGAGAGCCTGACTAAAGATTTAAAGTTGAATATGAATGAAAATGTTAAATTGGAATTGGGACTTTTTAGATTTGGATTGGATTATAAACAGATTGGTTTGATATAAAAGTTAAAGAAGAAGTGGGAAAACTTTCCTTTTCTCCTTTTTGAATTACAAACAAAATGGATACTTTTTAACTGGCTGAATGGAATTGTGGATTGTAGAGAGACATCTCCAGGAGAATAAGAGTATGACATTAAACTTCTGTTTTGAGGGAAAACTTTGAAGCAGTGAAAAAAAAAAAAAACCTTGAACTTTCAAAATGATAAGCTGTGAGAACTAAGGAGGATTTGTGTGTCTACAAGCAGTTAGACTTTGATGATTAAAAAAGGAGGATTATAATGTGGATTTAAATTGGAACAATATCAACCCGGAAAGAATAAAATGGCGCAGGAACTTAAGGAAATGATGAAGATGATGTGCTTGGAAATAAAGGAAATGATTACAATCTTGCATGGAAAATCGAAACTTGATGAATCTAAGACTGAGCTAGAATACATGGATTTTATGACTTTAAAATACATAACAAGTATACTGGGATTAACAATGAAAATATAAGAAAAAGGAAAGAGAGAGGAGAAATAATGGGAAATATAGGGCAGAATAGGAGAGCTCAGAATCCTAAAACACAAAAGAAAGGAAGAGGAAGGAAAAAGAAAAAAATAGAAGAGGAGAAAGGAAGAAACGGAGAAAGAAATGAAAGGGGGAATAAATTTAGAATTGTAAGATTTAACAGATAAGATGAATGTTAAAAAAAGATAAAATAGTGATACCAATTAAGTGACTTAAAATGATGGAAATTATAGAGATGTATGAAGTAAATGAAATGAGATTTATGTTTGATGTTTTATGTTTTAAATATGCTCTGTTGAAAATTTGAGAAATTGCAAGAATTGTCATACTTTTAATTGCAGTGTTGGAGGTTTATAAAATGATAAATTGTAATAATATAATTGGGGGAATTGTAATAAATTGGAATATTTTAAACTATATATTTGAAATGTAATCAAAAAAGGGAAAGAAGGCAAATTAAAGTTAAAATAAGAACTAATTAGATCGGGGCAATTAGAAATGATTAAGATGTGAATTATAAATATATATTGTTAACAAGATAAGAAGAATTTTGAGAAAGATATTTAATAAATGAAAGAAAGGTCGTGGTTGCCTGGACAACATAGTGAAAATATTAAATTGAAAATCTAATAGAGAGAGAGAAGAAGAAGAAGTAGAGAGATTGAAGAGAAAGGAAGGAGAGAGAGGAATAGAAGAGAGGGGACAAAGGAAGAGAGGGGAAATCAGAGTAGGAGAGAGGGTTAGTCAGGGAGGAAGAAAGGAGAAGAAGGAGAAAGGAAGGGGAAGTAGTAAGGAGCAGGAGAAGAGGGAAAGAAAGGAAGAAGGAAGGAAGAGAGGGAGAGGAAAGAGACTGAGAAGAAAGATTGCTGTATAACAAAAAAGAGGAAATGGAAGAAAGGCAACCCCGAACACACATATGAATATATGAAGATAAAGAAAAAATTGTTTAAAAAATAAAAGAGAATAAATGTGAACAAACAGGAAAATTAGAATTTGAGAGCAAATGAAGATGTTGTTTATATAAATAAATATAGAAATATTGAGATATGAATTAAAGAAAAAATAGGGGAAAAAGGAAGATTTTGGCAAAAATTGTAATTGAATAAAATGTATTTGAACGTGAAAAATTGTATAAGATAAAATATGGCCAATACTCTGTTCAAAAAAAGGTGCAGGTCAATGTGGGGAGAAAACAATCAATAAAACTTGATTAAACTTTTTTTTTTTATTAATGATCTGATCAAGACACCGGGCTAGTTTAAAACAGATATTATTGCCATACAATTGTATTTCAATTGGTATTAAAATATTGGTACTGGTAATTTGCAGTATTTTTGCTATGATGCAACTGAGCATCAAGGATCCTTGGTTTAAGAGCTGCTACAATATATTCTGTTCCAATCTTACCAATGTCTCTGGTGCAAAACCCAAATTCTGAAGTTTGTCTTTAATTTGTTTCCAAGACAATTTAAATTTCTTTGGTAAGGTCAAACTTGGGTAGGGGATTTGAAATTCTGCTAATATTTGAGAACAACCATATATTGTCTCAGCCCTCAACAACTCTGTTTCCAGCCTTAGATCTGCATCTTTCTATATAAAATGTTTTCTAAAAATAGTTTAATTCTTTTTAGTGAGGTAAAATTGATATCTTTTTAAGAATCGGACCAATTATTTAACCTTACAATGTTATAAAGCATAGTTCAGTTATAGGAATAAAAAATGAAAGAACTGTTATGAAGCTTCTCCTGGTATTCATCAGCAATTTGGGCATTTCATTTTCTCCCATGGTTGGTAGCAAAAAATCTCAAACACAGAAAAGGTCACCTCTGAGGAGTTCCCTATTAGTTACCTAGGAGAGGTATTTATAACCTCACATAAAGCACATAGTATTAATTTTTTAATGACTATTTGCAATAAATGATACTTTCAAAAGTGGAACTCTTGGTTTTTCATTGCATTATCTGCATAAAGCAGAATAGATAGGGGCCCCTTTGCAGATTTGGGGGAATTCCATTGACCTAATATTTGAATAACAGTGTTTTCTCTATAAATGTGTTAGTGTGTGTGTTAAAGTCTTTTACTAGCTGGCATTATACCTCCCATATTACATCTCAGCCTCAGTCTGGATTTCATGTGAAGTGTATGTAAGAAAATGTAAAGCCATTTAGTAATTGTAAAAGATTTATGTTTCTGCTACAGGACTTCCCTGGAGACCAAATCAAAGGCATACTTGACATTTACAAACAAAGTGAACAAAGTTGATTTAAGATGCTGAGTATATTTTTCAGGGAAAATAGTATCAAACTCTGGTTAATATGGAATAATCTATTCTAAACCTTTTTCATTAGCTGAAAGATGTGTGTCTTTCAGTCAATCCAAATGTTTCCAGGTATACTTTGGGCACAAACATTCCTAATTATACCCCAAATTCAAATAATAATTAGGTAATAATTAACTGATTTTTTTGCTTTCTTAATCAAAGTGATAGTTAAAGCTAAGCCATTAATTAAAGACTGATTTTTCAACATAAGTAAAAAGAGAAGCATCACAGAAACATGATTCCACATAGCTGAGGAAAAATCAAGACCATTTCCCAGTTAGCTTGTTGACCAATTAGCTTGTTGGCCTCTGAAACAGAAACTGGGAGCCAATCATTTGAAAGCTTATCTTTTAGTGTCAGTTCAGAGTTTACAAACTCTTTTCTCTAAACAGACCTTCTCTACAAATGGGATTCCCAAATAGTTTCTAGAATATGACACTTTTGTTAGGATGGTGAATCATTAAGATTGCTAGTAGATAGCCTCCAGAATTTGGCAGACTGTGTTGGTATGAAGGCCTCTTCTGCATGTTTCCAACCAATACAGTCCTCAGCTTTAACACTGAGGTGATTTTTTGCACCCTCTGCCTTTGGGCAGGTCTTTCCGCAACTGTGGAAGGGCCTGCAAGGAATGAGGACTGTATTTGAGGTTGTATTGGCATGTGGAAGAAATAGACCATAATCTGCCAGACTGGTCCAATGCAGGTTGACAGATGTGATCGGTGTTAGTATGGGGTGTGTGTGTTTTAATATAGGTAGTCCTTGTTTAACCATTTATCTTAAACAATTAATTTAATAATAGTTAAATTACAACTGTACTGAAAAAGTAATTTACAACCCATCCCATCACGCCACGCCTACGGTCATGTGATTGTGATTCAGATATTTGGCAACTGGCTTGCATTTACAATGCTTACAAAATCCTGCAATCATGTGATCATGATTTGTGACCTTCTCAGCCAACAGGAAAAGTCAATAGAGATGCCATTAAGGCAGGTCACAAATTGCAATCACGTGATCCCTTTCTTAATAACCATGGTGATTTACTTAAGAATGGTGGCAAAAAAGGTCATAAAATCAAGTACGATCACATGATCCCTCATTTAATGATTATATTTTTCTGATCCCAAATGGGATTATAAATTGAGCACTATATGTACAGCCCTATATTTTTAAATGGGGTACTCAAGAAATCACAAAATTATGTTGTGTATACTACATTGTGAAGATCATGCACAGATTCATAAATACTTCCTTGGCAGATGACATAATCAACCTGAGCTCCTGGAGTTAAGAGCAAGATATATTTTACTATCAGCGTGTTATGTGCTGCTGGTCAGATTTCAAATGAAATACATTTTGCTATTGTACCTCTCAGCATGTTTCAAATATAGACATTGTACCTCTGAATAATGTACGAATAATTTTCACTTGAATATACTGAATATGATACTCTACTTTCAGGTATGTCTCCTTAATGAAAGGACTTCTTACCAGAACACAGGATACGAAGATATTATATGTCTATATGCTTGCTTTTCAGAGAGTGTGTATGTGACAAACAAGATACATTTTTCAGAATTTTGATGACTTTACTTTTATTTTAAAAGTACATAGAGCAGTTTTGTTTTTAAAAACTAAGCTAAAATGTATCTATGTATCATAAGATGCACATGGAATGGATAATTATAGAATATGGTATATTATTTAAAATAGAACCCTATGTATTTTTCATTAGAAGCTTGAACAGTAAAGAACTCAAGTTTAAATGTCTTAATCAACTCACTTATAGCTAGAATATTAGAGTAGAAAGTGTATATTCTTGCAGGAGCAGAGTCTTGCACTTTGTTTATGTATCATACAATTGATAAAATTTGGATAGTTCAATTTTAGTGAAAGCTTTCAAATGTTAAAGGGACCATCCGAATGGCTAACTGTTCTAGACTGCTGATATTTTGAAACACTTCTAGTGCAGACCAAGTGCTAAAGAAGCAAAAAGATTGAAAGTGCACCTCTATCTGATCATGAATGTATTGCTTTTTAAGGACTTGGGAATGGTCATGTATTTGAGTAGAATAGAAAATGGAGGTATAGTCCATCCAGAACAATCTTAACTGCCCCATTTTGCACAAGGAAATCAATTCATTCTGGAAGTACCGAAAGGGTTATCTGGCCTGAGGTTAAATCAGAAGTTAATCTGATCTTGAGCTGTAATAAACAGCCCCATGGGCAATTTAGTCATGGTGGCTCACTTAATCTTGAACATTAACCAAGCAATACCCCTTGCTAACACCTGAAAGGAAAAGCGAATTGACAATAAAACTGTATAGGAACTACTCAGAGGGCTGAAAAAAGTCATTTCTGACAGGTCCTCACACTTTTGACTGGTCCTCACACTTATGACCATCCTCACATTTATGCTCGTGCAGCATTCTTAACAACTATGTCACTCATTTCACAACTACTTCTCTTCACCATGGTGAAAGATAGGGCAAAAAACGTAAAATGTGAGGATAGTCGTAAATTCGAGAACTGGTCAAAAGTGTGAGGACCAGTAAAAAAATAATGTTGTTCAGCCCTCTGAGTAGTCCATATGCACAAAAGGACTACCCAGAGGGCTGAAAAAAGTGATTTCTGACAGGTCCTCGCACTTTTGACCGGTCTTCGCACTTATAACTGGTCATCATTTATGCCCATTGTAGCATTCTTAACAACCGTGTCACTCATTTCACAACTGCTTCTCTTCACCATGGTGACAAGATAGGACAAAAACGGGCCAGAAACTAGTGCGGGGGCATGGCCAGCCAATCTTATTACCGGTTCTCCAAACTATTAAAATTTTTTACTACTGGTTCTTGTGAACCGGTGCAAACCAGGAGCAACCCACCACTGATGCTTACTGCTCAAACATAATGAAAAATTAGTTTAAGCTTGTCTGCTCATACGTGGTACCAAGTGAAAGATTTTCCCTAGAAATTTATAAGCTATAGAAGATTTCAATTGGATGAATGAGTCCACAATGAAGGAATTAAACATTTAGGGAAAAAGTAATCAAATTTGTATGTATAGTATAACCACAAATACATATACATGAAGAATGAAGAATACAAGGAATAATATGCGTGAAAAAGATCATGAAGTAATAGTTGATTGCAAAGTAGATATGAATCAACAACGTGAATTTCCTGTAACTCAAAGTGGCAAATATATCCAATATTTCTTCCTCCTATTTTTCTGACCCCTACATCCATTTGGGGGGGGGGGAGGAGGAGGGGGAGGTCCTTTGTCAGGCTTCAGAACTTCGGAACTTTGTCAGGCTTTAAATCTTTGGAATCCAAGCTTCTTTTCTCCAGCCCAGCATAGGAGTTCTGTTTCACACACAGAGGAGAGGAGAACTCCTGTAGCAAGATACTCCTGGATCCTGAAGATTTGAGCTTCATTACTGCAGCTCAGTGCAGTAGTGGAACTCATGCACTGGGCTGGAGAAATGAAGCTTGGCTCTTCGAAATCCAAAGAATTTGAAGACTGCTAACGTCTCATCTTCGTCTCTACAACCCAATGCAGAAGTTTTCTTCCGCACACAAGAAAAGGGAAATCTTGTGATAGGCTGCAGATATGAAGCTCTGATCCTAAAGATCTGAACTCCATTCCTACATTCTGGTCACATTCTCTTCCAGGCACAGAGGAGAGTTGTCTGTCCTCCTTGGACAGGCAGGTCTTTGGCTCTGTTCACATAACTACAACTGGGAGATCTGGAATTGTAATCATTGAGCAACATAATTACATGATCACCTCACTTAATAGCTATTTCATTCAAGAACTGAGATTCAGTCCATGTTGTACTTTTAAGTTGACTACCTATGTCACCCACTATTGAAAAATATAGTGTCTGTGTCTGCCACAAATTTCAAAATCATCCAGACAAGAGTATCACAATTATGTGAATTAAATACTTCAAGGCATACATAAATAGAAAATTCCAAAGTAAGCTACAATTGCCACTAAATAGAAATCCATTTTACCAATGTAAATTTATGTGTAGAGAGAATACCTATATTTAAAAAAAAATTAAATGAAAAAAAACAAGTACAATGTGGTATACTTTCGAATAGTGATAAAATTGTTACTATGCATTTTTCTTTTAAGTATGAATTATGTATTTTCTATGTACAGTTATCATATATTTCCATCTGGCGTAGCATTGCATTGGCTCAGAGTATTCAATCATGGTTATTTTCACAAATATATGTGAACTTGCATAATAAAATATATGTCATATGAGTTCCCTTTCAAAGCATGTGGGAACAGTAGGAAAATGATAACAAGGGCTAATCTATTACAATGTAATCTTCAGGATGTCTAAGTATGTTTACTTTCACTCACAGAAAACATGAACTAAAATATGGTATGCAGAAAAAAAACACCATCTGAATTTTAAAGTGGCTTATGTGGAACACTGTATTTCTCATGTAGAATTTGGGAAAGCCATCTGGCAGCTTACAGTTTGTAAGCATACTTGACTTAGTTTATTTATGCTCTCAGGGATAGGAATCTGTTCAATCAGATGGCATGAAATTTTCTAGTTTGTAGGCATGCATACAAAGTTACACAAACAAGATGTTTCATTTTACACTGGCACAGGGAAAAGATTTCAGCTACCACATAACACAGATACTTTAAAAACATCATTTTTGGGCGCTATGGATAATTTGCTTCTTATATATGTCATTTTTATTTTGTTTTTGACATTAGCTATGAGTTCTGGAACAGCTTAGTCATATAAAAGATTACCAAAAGCTGTAATTGTGCATATCATGTCTATGACACATTCTGTATTTCTGAAAAAAACCCAATGACAATTACATTTTTTTAACTGAGCAAAGAATGAATATTTTGAATAATATATGTTAAATAGATCTAGAATATATTGTTAGTGAAGTATAGCCCATGAATCTCTGAACCAGGTTTACTGTTGTTTAATCTTAAGGAAAGCATACACAGCTGCTAGCTGTGATTTTAAAATAATGCACAATTTAATCTGACCATATAGCTTATTTCATCTGCTATTAACACACACAATTGGGTTCCACATTGTAGAGGATTGGACAATTCAGATAAAGAGTAATAAAGATTTGTTGGAAGAGGTAAAACATTTATATAGTCCAGTCTTGTACTATTACAATATTTTAGCCTGAAATATACATGCTTTTCAAAATGATTTTGGCATAATTACTGCATTAAAATAAAATTTGTTAATCAGAAAAGGTGCCAGCAGATTCAGTTTCTCAAGTATGAATATGTCTTCCAGGCTACTGTATATATTTAATATATCTCACTTTCACTATTTAAAAC
Source organism: Ptyas mucosa (assembly GCA_012654045.1). NCBI lineage: Eukaryota > Metazoa > Chordata > Lepidosauria > Squamata > Colubridae > Ptyas > Ptyas mucosa. The sequence goes on along the minus strand of WNWU01000007.1, from coordinate 4,069,973 downwards.
TTCCATTAAAAAAGGTATCACAATTTTAAAATAATTCTGTCATTTTATATTGCCTTTTCTTTAAACTACTCAGTGCTAGTATATGGATGCTATTGAAAAAGTTGACATTTAACATTGAAATGTAGCACACTTACAAAGGAGTGACTGTCATTCTCCCTGTAACACTATTAATTTTTTCTCATAATATTTTCATACATATTTTAAGTAATCATTATTCAATTATACTGACAGCTTTTCTATAATATATATGTATAATATCTTCTAATGAGCTTCAAGGAATACAATATTATTTCAGTTCATGACAAACTAATGTCTTTCTCTCTCTCTCTCTCTCTCTCTCTCTCTCTCTCTCTCACACACACACACACACACACACACACACACACACACACACACAATTGATAAACATCAGAAGAAACAGGAAAAATTAATGAAATGGAAGATGACAGTCATATATGTGCTTACAGTTGCAATATGAAGTTAGGTCAACCTGTGTAATAGTACCAGAATCTGGATTGAAGCTGCCATATCTGTCTCTTTTTCATTTCATTTGTATTCAGTCTATACATGCACTCTCACATCCTCTCTTCCATTGAGCTATGGAAGACTATGATTGGATTTAATTCTGGGCTAACCACAATGTGTTAACTGTTTTAACTATTAACTGCTATGTAAACTCAGCTATAAATTAAAAACAAAAAAAGATATAGGGTAGTCCTGAACTTCCATCGCTAAGTGATGTGGAGAGAAAGTGAGTATGTGCAAGAAGTGCCAGTTGGAAGGGAATTCCAAAGACAAGGTTGTACCCACCATTCAGTGTCATCATAATTTCAAACAGTTGATGAATGAATGCTTGTAAGTCAAGGGCTATCTGTAATGATTTACCACAATGTGTAAATTTAATTTCCCTACGATCAATATAGATACCCTTCCTACTAACAAACTGTTGAGTTGTGAACTTTTGCCAATATGAACAGAAGTTGGGACAAGGTTAGCTTCCATGTACTTTATACATATGTGGTACAGCAGAAACCAACTCCCTCTTCTCCTCACCCTATCACCGGACCTTCTACCAAATCCTCAGTGGCAGAGGGAGGAAGAAGAAAACGAAATTGGGAGAAGGAAAGAAAGGGTCAGCTTCCAGGGTGCTACATACATGCATACATACACATACATACATACATACATACCGGTACATAGATATACATATGCATACAGACACATGTATATGTATACATACATGTACATATATATATATATATATATATATTGTGTGTGTGTGTGTGTGTGTGTGTGTGTGTGTATTTCTCTTTCATAGGCTACATATGCTTTTCTATCTAGCCAGGTTTCTACCTACGTACCTTCTACCTACCAACATCTATGTCTTCTCAAGTTTTCGCAGGTGTGTATGTGCAAAAAATTAAAATCTCGGCTGTTTTCCTGCGTCATAGTAAATAAGTTAGTTAAAAATATTTAAAATTCTGTTAAAATCTCAGCTTAAAATCCTCTAAAATTCCTTACAGGGCACTCTGCAAGGTCCTTTAAAAACCCCAGCTAAAATCCTACCAGTACCTTAAAAGTTTTTATATCTAGCAACATTTCGACAGGCTCACAACCCTGTCATCTTCAGGCTCTTGTTAAGCTTCTAAGGCAGTAAAGGTGCTCCATAAACCAACTACATGCCATATTCTCCCGACCTCTGTCTATCCCCTCCTGCCATCACGCAAAACCCAATGGACATCAGTGGTGAAATCCTCCTCAGATCACCACTGGTTTACTGCCCATGCATGCGCAGTGCATGCCAAAAGTGTCGTGTCCTAGCCCTCTGCGGGGTCCGCTCCCCTAGTGGAGAGCGAGAAGTCCTTAAACTGGTTCTCATTGGCTAAGCCGTTTGACAGCGAGTATAAAAGGAGCTGTCAAACAGGCGAGGCTGCCTCTGTTGTGACTGTTGCTAGTTGGGTTGAATAAATGTTACCTGTTATGTCAAGTCTCGCCTCAGTCATTGCGCCTCAGTCATTGCGCAGCCCGCTTGAACCCAGAAGTTAGTACTGGCGACGAGGATGAATATGGCAATCTGAGATGAACAGAAAAGAGTGAAGTTGCGAAGAGCAGTCATAGCAAATTCCCGTCGAGCGACGAGACATCACACAGCCGCAATCACACAGGTCAGTGATTTCTAGACTGATTTTGGCGGGAATGGCTTCCTCACAGAATTTTGCCCCATTTAACCCAATAACGGAGTCATGGGAGGCATACGTAGCGAGGTTTGAATGTTTCTTCATCACCAATGACTACACAAACTTGTCAAGCGAATGTAAGCAAGCCTATTTGCTGAGTTTCTCTGGGGCAGAAATGTTTGACACCGCCATGACACTAATGGCTCCTCAGTCCAAATACTCCAGAACCTGGAATGAATTCATGAATAAGCTGAAAAAACACTATGCCCCGGCTCCGTCGCGAATTGCTCACCAGCAGCATTTCTATCACAGGGACCAGGCTGAAGGGGAATCAATAAGCCAATACGTGGCAGCCCTGAGGAAAGCAGCGAGACACTGTCAGTTTGTGGATCTTGATGACTATCTCCTTGACAGACTTGTTAGTGGCGTGAGGGACGATCATCTCAAGAGGTGGATAGCTAAGCCTGAGCTATCGTTCCAGGAAGCATTAGACGAAGCATGTGCCGCTGAGCTAGCCACACTCTCAATAGCCGACATGCTATTTAACAGGGATAGGGCTCGTTAAAACCTAAGGAAGAGCCAATTCACTTCAGTGCAGCAGAGGGCATCAATGAGGATGAGGAGGATGTGGATTGGGACATTAATCATCCTAAAGAAACGATGAGGAAACCCCGGTACAACAAGCCAATGCTGATGGACTATAAGGGTAGTGGAGGAAATTACCCGAGAACCACCTGCCTGTACAAGGACGCTGTCTGCCGACGCTGTGGTTGCCGGGGTCATATTGCCAGAGCCTGCTGAGTGGCACAGCCTCTGAAGATGCCACAGTATACATCAAATACAGAGAGACGGCTGCCAGCCAAAAAATCGAGTTAACAGGATGACCATTTTGAATCGTTCTGACGCCCCACTGGGATGAACATGGTGGGACAGAGAGATGATCAACCTGTCAAACTGAAAATTTGCCTCACAGTCACCACCGAGGCTAGACCCTGCCTGATGGGAGGTGGACACTGGGTCAGCCAGGTCTATAGCATCATGGAGCACCTTAAAATGTCTTGTACCTTGAATGTCTAAGAGCTGGCTGTCCCTTGTGGCCTCCATCTATGGGACTATCAGGGAAATCCTATTCCCATCATTGGCAGTGGAGTATTCCGAGTACAGTTTAAAAAAATTTCCAGCCACTTATCCTTAGCAATTGTTGATGGCCTCTTGCTGAGCTTATTGAGGTTAAATTGGTTTAAAGCTCTGAGATTAACCATCCACGGAGTTAATTCTATCTGGTCTTCCAAATTGGATACTCTGATCAAGGAATTCTCCACTATCTTCAATGGGAAATTAGGATGTTACAATGGAACTCCAGTATCTTTCAGCCTGAATCTTCAGTTCCCACCTTGCAGACTCACACCCGCTAGGTGCCATTCGCACTAAAACCAAGAGTTGATGCCGAACTCGACAAATTCATTTCCCAGGGCATCTTGGAACCAGTGGACCATGCCACTAGGAAACGCCGATTGTGACACTTATAAAGGCTGATGGGTCTATCCACTTCTGCGCGGGTTACCAGGCAACCCTCAACAAGGCACTGCAACCTCACACCTACCCAGTCCCAGTGGTGCAGCACGTGCTGCACTCCTTGGGTAGAGGCTCAGTGTTTCCCAAGCTTGATCTGGCCCAGGCATACCAGCAACTGCCTGTAGATGATGACTGTGGAGCCCCAGACAATTGTCACGCACTGTGGGGCGTTCCGTTGTCGCCGCCTCCAATTCGGCACCAGTGTGGCCCCAGGGCTCTTCCAAAGCCTGATGGAGTGGATGCTACAGGGAATCCCCTGGGTCGTTCCCTATTTCAACGACATGCTGGTCTCTGCCACCAGCATGCCGGAATTGATGGACAGGCTACACCAAGTGCTGCGACAATTCCAACACGTGGGCCTCAAAGTGAAAAAATGAAATGCCAGATTGTGGTGCCCCAAGTGGAATTCCTCGGGTTCTTAGTCGACAAGACAGGAATCCATCCAACAACGGTGAAAACATTGGCTATTGTGGACATCCCGCCCCCTTGCAGTAAGTCTGACCTCCAAGCCTTTCTGGGACTTTTAATTTCTATGCAGTTTTTCTTCCGCATAAAGCATCAGTAGCAGAGCCATTGCATCACTTTCCAGATGGTGGAGCCCCCTGGGCATGGGGAGTTATGGAGTTGGCAGCTTTTGAAGCTGTCAAATGCCTCCTTGTCTCTAACTATGTCCTAACTCAATATTGTGACCACTTGCCACTAGTGCTGGCGTGTGATGCCTCCCCTTACAGAGTGGGGGCCATCCTAAGTCACAGATTTCCTAATGGATTTGAAGTCCCTGTGGCATATTTCTCCCAAACTTTGGCTCCGGCGGAGAGAAACTACTTCCAATTACATAAAGAGGCTTTGGCTTTGGTGGTCAGGGTCAAAAGATTCCATAACTATCTATACAGCTGGTCGTTTGACTTAATTACTAACCACAAGCCCCTCCTGGGGATTCTGGCTGGTGACCGCCAAACCCCACCAATCCTGTCATCACGAATGATCCGCTATTCTATATTTCTAGCAGCTTACTCCTATACCTTGGTCCACCAACCTGGAAGACATCTCGCCCATGTCAATGCATTCAGCCATTGCCCCTTGCCTACCCTGCTGATTGACCCGGCTCCTGCATCCTCTGTCTTGCTGATTGACTGCTTGCCGCTTCCAGTGACAGCCATAGACATTGCTCGTCTATCGGCTCAGGACAGGGAGCTTTCCCAAATCCTACACTAGGTGAATCAAGGGTGGCCAAGGGAGCTGCAGCCTTACGCCACTATACAACTCGAGCTGTCAGTTCAAAATGGGTATTTGTTATGGGGTCATTGAGTGGCAGTTTTTCCTAGTCATGGCCGATGCTTATTCAAAGTGGGTAGAAGTAGTTATTATGCACTCCACACTTCGGAAGCCTTAATCAAAACCCTCCAGAGAATATTTGCCATGCATGGGTTACACTAGCATGTTGGACAATGGGCCCCAATTGACATCCTACATGTTTGAGTCCTTCCTGGCCAGCTTGGGAATTAGACATTGCTTGATATACCCGTTCCATCCGGCAATTATAATTTGAATTTTATAATGGGTGTATATGTGTTTTTAATTTATGGGCCAAATTTTTATATATCCGATTTTAATTTGTTTTAAATTTTGTAAATTTATGTATTTTAATATGGCTGTACACCGCCCTGAGTCCTCCAGGAGAAGGGCGATATAGAAGTCTATACATACATACATACATACATACATACATAAAGCAATGGACTTGCAGAACGAGCCGTAAGATCCACCAAAGAAGCGTTAAAGAAAATGGGGCCTGGAAGTTGGCAGGACGGGGTGGATGAGTACTTGTTAGTGCAGCACACCATGCCATCCCAGCTCACTAATAAAAGACCGGCTGAGATCCTGATGGATCAGAAACTGAGAACCACATTAGACCGTTTGCACCCCCAATATGCTCTGAGCAAACCCTTAGACTCCATCAGCACCCACATGCCATTACAATTAGAGGACACCATATATGCCAGGAACTATGACGGGTAACCACTATGGCTACTGGGAAGGATAGTGGGCATTACCGGGCCTTGTTCATACAGGGTGGATATGGGCCAGGGCCGAATATGGAGGCGCCATAAAGATCATCTTAGAACTAGGCGGCCAGTCTCAAACTGACAACAATTGGACAATGTTGCGTGAGAGGGGCTACAAGAGCCGAATGCTGAGGCATCGAACACATCAACCCCCACCAAACCGCGAGCCATGGAAGGGAAAGAATCCGAGCACTTACCTGCTAGCAGTGGAGTCAGTCCGGAAAGATCCGAGCGTGCAGATACTGACGGAACCAGTGATTATCTGGCATGGGATGGAGGGCCTCCCCCGTAAGAACTGTTGCAAACTCCAAGGCCCTAACAATTTGGACGGATCCGGCATCGACCGGTGTACCTTCAGGACTACACATGCACAAATGTGGTGGGAAGGAGTGTCGTGTCCTAGCCCTCTGCAGGGTCCGCTTTCCTAGTGCAGAGCAATGAAGTCCTTAAACTGGTTCTGATTGGCTAAGCCATTTGACAGTGAGTATAAAAGGAGCTGTCAAACGGGCGAGGCTGCCTCTATTGTGACTAGTTGGGTTGCTAGTTGGGTTGAATAAACGTTACCTGTTACATCAAGTCTCTCCTCAGTCATTGCGTAGCCTGCTCAAACCCAGAGGTTAGCAAAAAACATGTACCAAAAGAATGCCTGCACATGCGTAGCACATGCCAAAAGCACGCTGCACGTGCATGCACAGTGGTGGGCCAAAAGCGTGCTCTGGGAGGAAAAAGAAGACTTCACTAGGTAAGTAGTAAGTAGAACAGTGAGGGGGAAAACAGCTGTGCCGTGGACTGGATTACAATTATGTGGCCTCAAGTAATAGCCAGATCCGGATAGAAAACAGGCAACCTCCTATGTTAATACTACAGTTTAATGTCAGATTTTACATACTGTCAATCCATTTAATCTACAATCAACAATCTATAATTGACAGCCATTTCTATTTACTATCCTGGAAATTTACCACTGCTGCTAGATCTTGTATTATCATGTTATTTATGATATTGTATTTTTATTATTAGTTGAATAATAAAAATACAATAGTATAAATAACTTTTCTGCCTGGAAAAGCAATTTACTATTTACTATTAAACAATGGGGTATAAATTTAGGAAAAAAACGTTTAGTGGAGCATGAAGAATAAGTAATAAATGTTTGCCAGTAATATCTGGTAGAAAAGATAGGAAAATGGTTATAGTAAAAAACTGTGGAAAAAAGGAAGAGAAGGAAAAAAATGCATCTTGAGCCTGTGTCAAACACCCACCAGGGCTACGCCCACCCTGGCCATGACCACCATGACCACATGCACGCCCTGGCCACACACACGCCTCTGGTGCTCCAAGGTCAAACACAACCCTGATGTGGCCTCAGTGAAATTGAGTTTGACACCCTTGGTTTAAAAAATACAATATATTTAGTAAAATACAAATACCTAACATTTCTATAGTTACAACAATACATAAATATCAAATCCTGAAACAAAAACCTCATTTTTATCTTTCTCAAATAAGGCCAAAAGTAGTCTCCACATAAAGCTTTGTTGTCCATCAAAGTAGTCAATTTTGCCATTTCTGCCAATTCCATTAGTTTTACTATTCATGCTTCAGTTGTGGGAATTTTTATGCTTATTGGACCTCCGAAGAGTCTCTCAGAACATAATGTGATTGTTTTCAGGGGACTCTCTCTGTATAAAGTTCAAAAAATTGATGATGTAATGAAACATTTTTTAATAGTTACATATCTATTACAGGTAATCAAAGTTTTCTGTCTGCACATAATCTGCATAAATCTTAATTATTAGAGAAAACTACTTCTTGCTCAGCTCCAGTTATCTTATAAATTGTACATCAAACGAAGTTCCAAAATTATGAACTAAAGTATAAATAGGAATCAGTACTGAAAAAAATAATACATTCTTAGAAATGGTGAAGGAACAATCACTAAAAATTATATATTTTAGATTACAAGTAATGTTTCCAACAGTATCTGAAAAATAACATTCTGATATATTATAATTCCATCTTTCATTCAGATCTCAAAATGATACATTACATGCTCTACTTATTTTTCCACATTATAAGAACTCTGAACTTAGGCTGAGAGCACATGACTTGTTCAAAGTTACCCACTACCCACTAAATCTCTCTCATTGGCATGCTAATGTGCATTCTTTCTATTGCAACTTTATTGAAAATAAATACCAATATATACTCTTTATATACCAATGACTGCATCTCTAATGATCAATCTGTTAAATTACTGAAGTTCACAGATGACACAACAGTGATTGGTCTCATTCGAGACAATGATGAATCTGCATACAGACAGGACGTTGAACAACTAGCCTCGTGGTGCGACCAGAACAATCTGGAACAGAACACACTCAAAACTGTAGAAATGGTGGTGGACTTTAGGAGAAACCCTTCCATACTACCACCTTTACAATACTAGACAATACAGTATCAACAGTAGAGACCTTCAAATTTCTAGGTTCTATCATATCTCACGACCTAAAATGGACACCCAACATCAAAAACGTCATAAAAAAAGCACAACAAAGAATGTTCTTTCTGCACCAACTCGGAAAGCTCAAAAGGCTCAAGGAGCTGCTGATTCAGTTCTACAGAGGAATTATTGAATCTGTCATCTGAACCTCTATAACTGTCTGGTTTGGTTTTGCAACTGAACAAGACAGATACAGACTTCAGAGGATAATTAGAACTGCAAAAAAAAAAAAACAATTACTACCAACCTGCCTTCCATTGAGGACCTGTATATTGCACGAGTCAAAAAGAGGGCTGTGAAAATATTTACAGACCCCTCACATCCTGGACATAAACTGTTTCCACTCCTACCCCAAAACGATGCTATAGAGCACTGCACACCAGAACAACTAGACACAAGAACAGATTTTTCCCAAACGTCATCACTCTGCTAAACAACTAATTGACTGTCAAACTACTAAGTCTGCATTAGTATTAATCTTCTCATCATTCCTATCACCCATCTCCTCCCACTTATGACTGTATGACTGTAACCTTGTTGCTGGTATCCTTAAGATTTATATTGACTGTTTCCCTATGACTATCATTAAGTGTTGTACCTTATGTTTCTTGACGAATGTATCTTTTCTTTTATGTACACCGAGAGCATATGCACCAAGACAAATTCCTTGTGTATCCAATCACACTTGACCAATAAAGAATTCTATTCTATTCTATCTGCAACATAAAAATCTAATTGGCTGCAAGTTCACCAATGTGTATTTCCAAAATACTAACACATGCTTTGATCCTGATTGAGCACATAGAATACATGGATTCTTAATTAAAAATAATGCAACATGCTTTTAAAGTCACAAAGGCAGAAAAAAATCTGATATAGTGAAATATATTTTACTATTATTTATATGGTTTTAAAACTACATACATTTGCAGGATATGTATATATCCTCCTCTTAGAAAAATATTTTCAGAAGAATATAGAAACAAATACACTGACCCAGAAAAGAAACTCTTTTTTAACTCAGTACAGAATGTATATGTAATTGAACCAACCACCCAAGATGTATAAATAAGAATTAGAATTATATGCATTATTGCCATTATTCTACATGCATTTAGGTATTTTTTTATTTTTTTTAATCTGCTTTTCTTTTTTTATATAAATAAATCAAGGTGGCAAACATATCTTAAACAACCACAAACTTGTGAGATGAGTTGGGCTAACAGAAAGTGACTGGCCCAAAGTCACCCAGTTTTTATGCAAGGGGTGTCAAACTCAAAGCCCGTGGGCCAGATCTGGTCCAGGGGTTGCTTAGATCTGGCCTGCGGGGCTGCCCTGGAAACAGCCACGGACTGGCCCATGATGCCTCTGCCAGTGAAAACAGAGCTCGGGAGAGACGTGTGCAGCCCTACCAGGCCACGTTTTCAGTCACGACGGCTTTCTACAGACCTCTGCCAGCGAAAATGCAGGGACCCCGAGCTTCTTTTTTTTTTAGTTTCACAATTGGGTAATCTTTTGTTTAGCACTATTTTACAGCATGACATTCACACGGGTGAATTATTTCAATACTTTTTCCTTCAAACCATCAGACTATAACTTTGTATTCTAATGATTAGGGGAAAAACAGATGGTATCAAAATAGAAATATTCTGTCGGAAAAGATTGAAATAAAAAAAGTTTATCTATTATCATGATTACATCACTTGAATTCCTGCTTTGACTGAAATTATTCATGAATAGATAAATCATAGCAAGCTTGGTAGTAGAAACAAACTGGACAAAGTTTCTGTTTCCATGCAGTTCCATGTCATGTTTTGGATCAGTTTCCATGATTTTCCAGATCCAGAGTTTATACATTTAGAATATTAAGACATATTAAGACATTAAGACATTAAGATATTAAGACATTAAGACAAGTTTTTTAAAAATGAAACAATATTTAATATTAGTGTATTATAGAATATTAAAATTAAATTCTGTAATACAACTTCAGCTACCTACAAATAATGATCTCACATACATATATTTCTGTATTTCGAAATTAGAGCTACAATGATATACAGAAATATTATCTTAACAACACTAACAATTTGATGAAACTGCATAAGTAAAATAAGAAGGCTACATATAATGTTCTATAATTCTATTTTATTGTGACACTGAAGTACACTTTATTTATATTTTTCAGTTTGACATAAATTCTAACGATATACAATATCAACTCTGCTTTACTGCCTAACAGTTTAACACAGAACATCACTGTTTAAATTATCAACACTGCCTATAACGATGCTTTCAATTATGTTCTTTCCATGTTTGCCTCTGTACACAAATTAATTGTAGGCTTGATACCAAATAAAATATTATGGTGGAAGTAGTATTTCATTATAGCTACAATTATTTCATCTTTATTACCAGAAACTCTCTTACACTTGAAACAATCCATTATTCCTTAGTTCACCAACTGTGAAAGGCCACTATTTGTATCTTGACAATGTGTCATTGCAGTAATCTTGCTAGGCAGTTTTATGCCTCTGTAGTTTGTAATGGTCTTTGTACACTTATAAAATTAAACCAACACTGCGTCCAAAACAAGGTACAGAACAGAATAGATTGTCTGGTAAGGCTATTCTTTAAAAAACATTAAAATTTCCTGATTCATCAGTTGAATCATGCCGTTCCATCTAAGGATCTTATAAATTTTCACCTAAATTCACATAGCATGGTGGTCAGATGTGTCATGTGTCATAACATCAATATGAAGAATCTGAATATATCAGAATGGCTTATGTCAGAAATCCTGACATAAGAGTTGTAAAGTTATAGTAAATTTATTTTACATATTTACTTAATTTAGTCACCCACTTCCAATGCAGAAAAGTAGTAATAACTATTGGCAGACAGCACATATATCTTGCCTGAAAAGCTGTCAGTAGCAACACTGTGGGTGTCAATTGATATGAAGTATGTGATGCAAACACATTTGCCAATTACATGCATTAGACCTCATAATGAGAGATCTCACCAGTGTAGCATAGCAATAAATTATCTTAAGGACACTAATTATAATTTTCCTTCAACCAAATATATTCTTGGCAAAATATATTTTATACTTCAAACTGAAATTCAGGACAAGGATAGCAAGTTCAGATGAACAGCCAGCATAGTTATTAATATTATCTCTAGACCAAATAAATAAATCAAGAAAATGTTTAGCAACTACCTGATATGGTTTAATAAGAACAAAAATACCAAATGTTAATATTTATTCCTTAAGATAACTTATCTATTAGGAATATGCCAACAGTAAAAGTGCACACCCAAATTAGAATTTGATAAGACATCCCTGTAAGATAACCCATTTAAAAAAGTCTAAAGTGGAAATAATTGATAATTACCCAGAGAGATGGTAGACTCCTTTTGAATGTTTATGTTCGATCAGAGGCAGAGAAGCTGCCTTTTAAGAATGCTTTCATTTAAATTCCATCACTCAGCATCAGACTCAGTCATCTAAATTCACACCATGATTTCTGTCCCACCTTGACTTAAATTGCCTTTGATTGCACCTCTGTCATGGCTGCAAATTAGGGATATACAGATCAACATACATCTCATTGATGTTATTATCTGTGCTATTAAGGCAATATTCCAGTATCTTGATTTTTCTAAAAAAATTGTCTCTATTAATTATTTCCACTTTAGATTTTTTAATGGAATATCTTGTAGGAATATTTTCTCAGATTTTTTTTTAAAAAAGCTTTATAAATGGAACTTTTTTGCCATCATATGCAGTTATTTTCATATATTCCTAGAGGCAACTTCAAAAAAACCTGATGTTTCTCCCTTTGTAACAAGAAAAAGCTTACACTGAATACAATTCTATTTTCTCTAAGTAACTTTTCCCCATTTTCCCTTTTCTTGATTCTTTCTCAATGATTGTATGCAGTTTCCAGCAACATGTACAATATATCATATGTATTTCTCAGTTTTTGAGAATTTTAAACCTATGAAATAAGACTGTTAATAAACTCAACAAAGGGGCCACCTCTGCTTTTTTCCAGAGATTTATTTTCCATCATGGAAAAAATTAAAATTATCTTGCACACACACACACACACACACACACACACACACACACAGGGGGGAGGGGGAGAGGGAAAGAGAAAGAGAAAGAGAGTATTATGCAAAGTCTTATGCCACCTTTAGATTTCTTGTTGTAGCAATTGTACAATGACTATATATAATTATGTCTCAGTATCCTTATTAGAATACAACCAGAAAATACAGTGAATATTCCAAAACAGAGGGGGGGGGGTTCCGTAGGTCAAAAAGGCAAGCATGTTGAGTGACTTCCCTTTACACCTGAGCAACAGCAGACACCTGGTTCCCATAAAGCTAAACGTAACCCTAGGTATTCTCATTGCTATCACCGATATGTGTTCTACTCTGTAATGCCAAAAAAATTGTTATGCAAAAAGGCTTCTTACACAGTTTCTGTAAGACATGCTTGAGCATTACATACAGTAGGTATCCATGTTGTATAAGTGTAATTCATTGGAACCTTGCTAATAATATCAACTGTAGAAACTTAGCACCCACCCCTTTTCTAGAAGAATGAAACATTTGAGAAATATTAAATAGGCAGAATATTATATTTCCCTGGATGAGAAATGGAGAAACATGTTTTTGTAGAGAGAGAAAGCAGCCCCCACCTTTTTAAATAGCCCTCAATAGATGTCTGCACTTGAGAGATAAAGAGCTTATTGAAAACTAGATAGCTCTATTCATGAGCAAATATCCTCACCCAAGAGCCAAACCAGGACAAAACCATTAAGCCATAATAGGAATTGCTCAACACCTTTTCAAAACACAAGCATCGTCATTGCATCATCCCAGCAGTCCAAACTTCAACCAAACTTAGCTCAGACAAACACCTAGGATTTGTAGTTTGCCTATAGAGCCAGCTATGACCCCTACATAACTCCTACATGGCCCCATGGGAGTCTGGCAACAGCTAATTGAATACATGTTCTTGGACAGGAACAGGAAGCTCAACTCACAACTCCATGTGGACAGCTGCTCAGAACCCATGTGGTTCTGTTCATCATTAAACCTTCTTTCCAATCAGCCTCCATGTTTCCAATGTCTTTCTCCCAGTTTGGAACTGAACCAGATGGATATTTTTTCCAACATAACTTTCAATCACATCATTCCAGTGAAAATTCCAAAGATCACAGAATTTGACACACATAAAATCATTCTTTTGCAACAACAAGACCACTCTCAAAGGGAAATCAACAAACAAATTGTATATTCAAGGTGTGGTATTCAAGACCAAAAAATTATGTATGTATGTATGTATGTATGTATGTATGTATGTATGCATGCATGCATACACACAGAAACACATATTTGGAATCCATGAGATGGAGCAAAATGAGAACTAAAATCACCCATTCTTCGGAATAAACTATGCATTTTTGTCATGCCCCCATCGGAGCCTGAATCTGCGGGGGAAAGGAGCTGAAACTGGAGCCAACAGAGATCGAGGGGGCAGCTTTGTTGGCTTTGGAGGAAAATGGGGAAGAGCAAGGCCAGTCAGGCCAGGGCTTTTCAGGATTAGGACAGCCTGTAGGCAGGGAGGCACAAGGGCAGGATGACCAAGAGAGGCTAAACAGTGAACATGAGAGACAGAGCTCAGGAGATGAACAAGGACCACACCCTCCTGATCCTCAAGCATGGATAATGGAGAGAAAGCGAGAACAGAGCAGACTATGCTAGTTACTAGGGAGGAGAGTGCCCCATCCCTCTTCACAAGGAACACCTGGGAGACTTAAGGAGACACTGCGGAGGGGCATTTGTCGGGAACAAACACTGAATTCCTGGAGTGTTGAGTACCGATGTTTGAACTTTCCTGGATTCCTTGCATTCTTTCTAGATTTCTGGATTACTTGCTATGCTCCCTTGCTTCCTGGACTCTTCAATTTTCCCTGCTGGATTTATTGATGTGCAGCCATGGTGTTCACAGCATTGGCTTGGACTATTTGCAGTCAGAGGCTGCTTGAGGGGGGGGGGGTGCTTGTCATTACTTTGTTCTGGGACTTGCTAGAAATGTAGGAGCATTTGGGGAAATTTGGAGCAATAAAGGGGCGGTTTGAACTGCCAGCTGCCTGTGTTATTTGTGCCGTGCCCCGGGTCATCACAGTTTTGTCCTGGCTCTTATAATCCTCTTCATTCATATGATGCTGTAGAATCTGAATTGTTAATTGTTAACAGTTTTCTTATTTTTTTAAGCTATTATGTTTCTTTATAATCTATGTTTTATTAATTTACCAGTATTATACCCAATTGACACAATGTGGCTTGTCAATACCATCTCTATTTAATTTAGGTCAAAAAAAAATCTGGTAGTATTTAAGCATAAGATATGGGACTTAGACATTTAATAGAGAAAGCCAAATTTATCATCTCTCATACAAATAAATTGTTCTAGCTTCCTGGACACTCTGAAATAATCTATAGAATCTATAAGATTCTATAAATTAAGAGTCTTATCCCTAGCCATATAGGTGTTCTCCCTACTAAAAAGACAGCTAATTGATATGCCATCTTCCATATGAAGAGTGTAGGTATTTGCTTAAACGGAGGTTGATACTGTTTTATGCATCCTTTTAAAGTATCCTGTATGGTTTCATTGGATATGCCTACTCTTGAATTTGATACTCACTCACGCTGAGAAGACTGAAGTATTCTTACTAAACAATTAATAGTTTAGTGCAGGCATGTCAAACTCGAGGCCTGCGGGTTGAATCTGGCCTGCAGGGTGCTTAGATCTGGCCCATGGGGTCACCCTGGAAACAGCAAAGAACCTGCCCATGGTGCCTCTGCCAGTGAAAATGGAGCTTGGGAAGGCTGCACGCGGCCCTCCAAGCTCCATTTTCACTGGCCGAGAGTTGCAGGATGCTGTCACAGCTGAAAATAAAACCCGGGAGCCCATTTTCGCTGGCAGAGCATTTGGGCCACCACCAGCATCCCCGACAAGAGTGACGTTGAGCTGGCCATGCCAACCCTGGCCATGCCCACCCTGGCTCCAAGGTCAAACACAACCCTGATGCGGCCCTCAATGAAACTGAGTTTGACACCCCTGGTTTAGTAACTCAAAGCCAATAGCAAAACTTTTA
The DNA here is from genome assembly GCA_012654045.1 of Ptyas mucosa. NCBI lineage: Eukaryota > Metazoa > Chordata > Lepidosauria > Squamata > Colubridae > Ptyas > Ptyas mucosa. The sequence continues at coordinate 4,054,471 of WNWU01000007.1, read as the reverse complement.
TTTATAGACTTAGCAGATAGAAACTGTTAACATCCTTCAATGAATTTTTAATTTCATAGTTTCTACATTTCATACGTATTATTACATATATATATGTATTAAATAAATACATAATAAAGTATAATAAAACTACACTTTAGGCTAGCTAGCCTTTCAGAGTTTAAAAATGGTTATCTCTATTCAATTTATTTTTTATTTTATGTCGATTAAAATAATAAAATATTGTAAGCCAGAAAACTGTGTTTCACTAATTAGATTGCAAATGTCTGATAGTTACAGTGTTTTCTTCTAATTATAATAACATCTCTTTAGGAGAGGTTATGCTTTTGCTTTAGGTTTTTTTTCCCGTTCTTATAGAAACATTCAAATGATATAATTTGGGCCAACTGCCAAATCTTCACTAGCCTTTTGTATTGACATAATTTCACTGAACCCTGCAGCACCATATAAGATCTAAATAAAGAAAAGCACTGAAGAAAAATATTTCATGTTCTCTGCTTCTGAGATTAGTAATATTATTCAAGCTTGCTATAAATTTTATTTAATGTCAAGATTATCAGTATGCTAGAAGCTGTTTGGAGTTACTGGTTTTAATTCATTCAAGAAAGTTGTGTTACAATTAACTTTTTACATATGATCTTTTAACAAAGTAATCACCGGCTTAACAATAAAAAGTTATACAATTTTCGTGGTCTTGATCATTTTGTTTAAAAAAATCAGTGATCCTGTCTTTTGTGGAGTACAATGATTATACTATTACACTGGAACTTACAATTTATCTATCATATTTTCCAATGCTTGTGCTAATCAGTACTGAGTCTTATATCTTATGTATCATTTTGTTTCTAGAAAATACTTCAAAATTTTGCCCTAATGCTTTGACGCTACTGAAACACTCTTTTAATATCAATGTCTAAATGATATAAAGAACAAAAACATCTTATTTAATATATACAAGTGTCTAGAATCATTGGGTAATATCCAAATAATAGTTTCAATAGCTAATTGCTCTTGAATAAATGCAAAGAACCCCTGAGAGATTAGAAGAGTACAAAGTCAAATCTGGTTTATCAAATTTATTTAAACCTGAAGTAACTTTTTAATTTAAAGCAAAATCAGAATGCAACAGAATCTTGGAGCAACATTATCTCCAGAGAAAGGGACAGTGCTTTCTATCCTGAGATTCTGGAAAGCCCTTAAGATGTGGCTCTGGTCTGGGGTTAGTATGTTTGTGGAGATCCTGTTGTGTTTCTTGGTATTGCCATGGTTGTTTTAGTCCAGGCTTCTCCAGGTTTTTTTAAAAATTATTTTATCTTTTAAGAGTCTATTGGAATGGGAATCCATAACATTTTAAAATAATAAAATAATAATATATAAAAAGATTAAGTACACGATCTGAATAAAGAAACTCACTCTGATCTCTGGACAATTCAATATTATTTATATTGATTAGTACTAATTTTGTGCAGACACAAGCATCCTTTAACTGATCAGTGATTGAACTGTATTTTAAATGTTCAAAGCACGTATTCTGCACTGACTGATACAGTTATTGGATAATTCATTTTGAAGAAACCGATAGTATTTTTCTGAATAGTAATTCTGCTGCACACAGGATACATGACAAGTGATAACCTCATGTTATCAGTATGCAATTGTTTAATGATGAGTAACAGCCCAACTGCACCTGATAGTATAGATCTTTTCAAGGTCTAGTGCAATCTCTCAATAACCAACCCACATACTTTATTCAGACCAACTGAAAGTGTCTGAAGTGTTATCAAAGATAGTGTTTATTACAATATTTTATATATTGGCCAAGACACTTCCAATTTTACATGGGAGAAAACCCGAATAACCAAAGACCTACATACAAATACCCACGAAAACCTCAGAAAACACACACACACACACACATATATATATATATATAATATATATATATATAAACTTTAGCAATGCAAAAAATGGACTCAGAGGTTCTTATTAGCTTATAAGCTTACATATCCACAAGAAGCTAACACAATACTGATATACAATATGGACAGTTAATTTTCTTCAGAAGCAATAATGTTTCCAGCAAGAGCACTTAATGCAAATATTTTCTGTCAAATACTATTACCTCTTCCATTGGATATGAAAGAACCTTAATGGAATGGGGGAAGTGAATAGATTATCTGGGGAAATAAAAGCAATACACCACAGATCCATATATATATAGATCATGGTCAAAAATTTCCTTTTAAGAGCTTGACAAAGAATATTTTCTAGAGGTTCTGAGGTGAAAAGTACTATATAGTCACATGATGTTTAAATAACAAGTTTTTGTTTACTTCAAAGCTTTTCAACAATGGCAAGTGTTATTTGCTTCAGATAATTCATTTTTTTCATCACGAACTCCACTCCATTCATAATGCACTAAAATTAAGTCATTCTGAAATGCAAGAAAAATATCTAAAACTATATACATAACATATACACATATAAAATATGTCTGTAAAACTTTGCTTCATTCATGTTCATTTACCAATGTCTAAATTTACGGTGAAGGTGGTTGTATAATATTTATTTTAGTCAAGATTATATGTTACTTTTTTACTGGTAATTATTTCTCAAGGTCAAGGATACTAGATAATTGATTTCTAATGTGCTGATTTAGCTAAAATATATGTTTAGAAGGTGACTTTCTACAAAAGGCCAACAGCAAAAGCTTAGTAAATTGTTTATTAAAAATTATGCAAATTAGAAGTCATATAAGTTGAACTCTTTATTTAGATTCTGGTGGTGTTACTTTTCTTGTTAATGAAATATAAACAATCAAAAGATTAATAAAACTTAATGTTATGAGTTTATATCCAAAATGGCTCCCGTTGGATTACATACAATCTAGTGACATACTGTAGTAATATACCAATGAAAATGAAGAAAAATTTCTCTATAATATTTTAGCAATTATTCAGAATAAAATCGAATTCAGATCTCTATATTTAGCAGCCAGAAGATCATTCTGTTCTCAATAGAAAGTAAAACAAATAACTCGACTGAAGAATTTTGGAAGTATTGCAAGGAGAAAAAATGTCAGCAAATTTATTAGTAAGGGATATTCACTCACTTTGGGACAATAGGACTAAAAGATATTGGATGATTAAAGAAATAAAGATGTCAAATGAGATTTTAAAGGAGATATAAACGTGTGTTTGATCTATAAGGAAGACACAAGGATGAGTCAGAATGAAATTGTGTGTAAGTGTTGAAAACTGAACAAGTCAGAATACGTCTCCCAAAGATTTTAAAGGATACAAAAGTTGAAAGAAGAGATACAAAGAATTATATTTGAAAGTAGACTTGATATGCTCTCTATACAATATCTGCCTAAACAAAATAGACTAAAAAAGGGGTCAAAAATACATCAGAGAGTGCAATAATGCCAATTTAAAAGAGTACTGCTTATCCAGGAAAGGAATCTGTAAAAACACAAAGAAATATATGTACAAATAAAACTCAATTACTGTGTATTGGATGGGCCAATCCAAGTTAGTTGTTATCCATTCTTGAGATTTAGTCATGTGGCACTTCATGCAAATTCTATTTTAACCCAAGATAGCAGAAGAAAATTTTATTGAAACTATCTTTTTAACCATTGTAACTTTTTAAAAATATCTGCTTGAAATATAAAACTTAACTACCTGATATGTACATAGGTAAAACTAAAGGTTCCCCTCACATATATGTGCTAGTTGTTCCCGAATCTAGGAGGTGGTGCTCCTCTCCGTTTCAAAGCTGAAGAGCCAGCGCTGTCTGAAGATGTCTCCGTGGTCATGTGGTCAGCATGACTAAATGCCAAAGGCGCATGGAATGCTGTTATCTTCCCACCAAAGATGGTCCCTATTTTTTCTACTTGCATTTTTACGTGCTTTCAAACTGCTAGGTTGGCAGAAGCTGGGACAAGTAACGGGACCTCACCCCATTATGCGGCACTAGGGATTTGAACCACTGAACTGCCGACCTTTCTATAGACAAACTCAGCGTCTTAGGAATGCTTAAAATAATTATATGATTAAAGTGTGTAAGGTTTCTATAATTTTAGAAAGTAAACAAAAATGTTATATTTAAATGCTATTATAACCATTATTAATTCTTAATTTTATATTTATTTAAAATTCTTCTGTAATATTTACCCCTACCAGTTCATCTATTAATAATCTGCTTTTCCCCTACTTTTTACGAGGACTGATCACAAGAAGGAACTTCATAAAAATCTTAAATGTCCACATATTTTTTCTCCTTTTAAATACTTTAAATGCTTCAAAAGTAGCCACCAGTAACTTAATATACTATACTTAAGTGTTATGTCATGCTTAATGTACTTTAAGAAATATTTTAAGTCTTCCTGCAACTCTTAACAGAGTTTCAAAAATGCTTGTTGCACCTTTTTAAAAGAAATACTGTTACATAGCATACAAGCCTTTTGAAGGAAGTGTTTCTTCAAAGCATTAAAGCAACCAAGGGTTTTTTAAGCTCATTAAACTCATTAAGCTGTTTTGTAAACTGTTCCAACTGTCTCCACATGAGTATGCATGCCTAAACACTTGATTTTAACCAATCAGAATATAATCTCGTGACCTTCCAAATATGAATATATATTATAATAAAATCATATTAATGCTTAAGTTGTATTCCTAAAACGAAAATTCAAACTAAACTAGTTTAGTTTAAAACTTTTAAAAAATGACCCAAACAAAGCTAAAATTGGAATCAGGGAATCTTATTTTAAAACTGCTGCATAGCAATAGCAAAAGCAGAATTATATACCACTTTGTAGTGCTTTACAGCACTGTCTGAGTGGTCTACAATGTCAGCATATTGTCCCCAGAAATCTGGCTCCTCATTTTACCAATCTTGGAAGGATGGAAGGCTCAGTCAATGGTAGAGCCTGTCAGGATTGAACTCCAGACTGCGAACAGAGTTGGCACTATTGACACTATTGTATGTATGCAGGAATAGAACCCTTTATTGCAAATAAAGGCAAACACTTCACATCTTAGATCTTAGTCTGGTCATCAAGTAACAAAGGGTATCATCTCCCACCTAAATTTTGGAAGTGGCATAACAAAATTTAGGAATTTCCAACTGGTCAGATACAAAGAATCAGCATATCCTGGATATTTATTAATTGAAGACAGACGAAGTGGGTTCTAGAATCTATAAAATCCACAGTAAGGTAAATCATGGGTAATGAATTTTATAGGACCTGTTCTACAGAATACATTAAATCACTGTCATATTTATCTTGGTCTGAACAACGCTACAAAATGTTACCAAAAGCAGTTTTTTCTTCTTACAGCAAAAAACCCCATTGTTAAACATTTTTAAAATGGGCAAAAAGTACTGAAATACACACACATACACGCACACAATATGTATGCATGTATAGGTGTGCATACACACACACACACTTTCACTTCTAAATTGAAATAGCATGCATGGATATAAAATTAAATTATATAATTGCACCTATTTATGTTCATATTGTGACTGATTCCCTGTTGCTGTATTATAACCAAACAGATGAAGTAGATTATTTAAAGAATTCTTCATAATAAAACTTCTTACTGTGATAGCTGAACCACTAGATAAGATGCATAACTCTCTATAAAGTGATTATTGGCTATGGAAAGCTTTCAATTTAGTTGAAAATGGTTTTGTGTAAGAGTGCTTCAGAGGCAGTGGCAAAGGTTCTATTTAGCGCCTTTAACTTATAATAAAGGAAGTAGAATTTCCAACAACCTAATTTGTATCAAATCATTGCACTGAAGAAGGTTGGGTAAGTAAAAACCTATTACATCATTCTATAATCTTTTCCAATATTTCTAAGATAGTATTTGCTACAAATCAGTGAGAAAAAGTCAAGATTCAATTAGATATTATCACTTTATTCCATAGTACGTGATCGTAAGAATGCTATACTAGGCTCTCTTACTTGGAAGAGTATTCTTCTAACATATAGTTAGAATTCAAATCCATGTAATGTAATGTAATGTGTATGATAGTTCATATAACGGTTTCAAATAAAATTTAATGAAGCTCTTTTCCATGTCTTTTCAGGTTAACTTAGATATATTTAAAGGAACAGAATTAAGTAATAGTAAATTAAGGCTTTATGTCAATTTAAGCCAGTCAGTTTAAGCTAATAGTTTAATACTATTACTGTGGATTAGGAAATTCTTATGGAATTTTCAGAGGGTTACAGTAGAAAAGCTACCAGTAATTATCCAATAATAATCTTTAGTCTCCAGATACAGCAACCTCACAGAAATCTGGAATACAGCTTCAACATATCCTCCTAATGATGATGCTACAGAAATAAAAATAAAATCTTGAAGTTTTATATAACTCTTAGTGACTTTATGGACACATTTATGTCATTTTCTTATACACACACACACATTTTATTAAGGTAAAACATATCTACTATGCCTTAAATATTGCCATATATATATATATATATATATATATATATATATATATATATATATGTGTGTGTGTGTGTGTGTGTGTGTGTGTGTGTGTGTGTGTGTGTATATATATATATATATATATATATATATATATATATATATAATATTATATCACTAAAAGCACGGAAGATATCATAAGTGAATTTAAAGCAAGCATTTAATATGTTTTACCCATATAGAAACCTTACTTTCTCTTTTCAAATCAATAAAAAGCTTTTTTTAATAACAGAATAATAAACAATTTTTAAAAAATATTTTTTAATATTTTTAATACTTAATTTTTTTATTGTTTTCTATTATTGAAGTGTTTAACTTTTTATTTTTTATTTTTTTATTGGTTTTGACCTGAAGATTTGCTCAATGAATTTACCTAAAACATAAAATGTTTTACTGCCAAATACATTTTGGAAAGCAGATTCCTCTGCTTGTCTGTTTTAATTTGAAGATCTGCTCTGTGTATTTATATAACATGTAAAATAAAATGTTTCACTGCTGCCAGATAAATTTTGGAAAACAAACTCCTTTTTGTCTCTGTTCTTTGGGTTAATACTTCTGAACTGACTGAACTTTTTAATAAATTGTTATGGATAGTATTAGCTTATTCAATGTATCCATCTACATATTTACTAGCTACTGAGAAGCAATATAAATTCATGTATTTTGCAATCAAGGTATTTGGTTATTTACTATTTAAAATAAACTCAGATTGTTAGTCATAATTTAATTTGATAGATTATTATTTATCATACCCTGCTTTTTAAATACTGAAATAATGTATTAGGGATAGATGATACTGTATCGTTGCCAATGTAGACAAACAATTATGATTTGTTCAATGTACTGGAATATAAACGAGCTTTTACCTGTATACTTTCTCCTTGAACATTTAGTACAATTCTGTAATTCTTTAACATTACACACAGACTATACTAACATATTAACATATATTAACAGATTAACAGAGTTGAAAGGAACCTTATAGATCATCTAGTCCAACCCCCACACACAAGCAGGAGACTCTACACCATTTCTGACAACTGGCAGTCCAACCTTTTGTTGAACGTTTCAAGTGATCAAGTTCACACAACTTCTGAAGGCAAGTTGTCCATTAGTTGATTTTTTTAAAAAAATTGATTTATATGCCACCTTCTCCGGAGACTCAGGGCGGCTTACAATAGCCTTCATACTTTTGTATATTTTATACAAAATTTATTGCCCCCACAATCTGGGTCCTCGTTTTACCTACCTTAGAAAGGATGGATGGTTGAGTAAACCTTGAGCCTGATGGGATTTGAACTTGCAGTAATTGTAGGCAGCTGATCTTAATAGCAGTTAATGGCACTGCTTTAGTCTGCTGAGCCACCAGAGCTCAGATTGTTCTCACTGTCAGAAAGTTGCTCCTCATTTCTAGGTTGAATCTGTCCTTGGTCAGTTTCCATCCATTATTCCTTGCCTGGCCTTCAGGTGCTTTGGAAAACAGTTTGACCCCCTCCTTTCTGTGGCAGTCCCTCAAGTATTGGAAGATGGCTATTATGTCTCTCCTGATCCTTCTCTTCACTAGACTAGCCATGCCCAATTCCTGCAACCATTCTTCATATGTTTTAGTCTCCAGTCCCCTAATCATCCTGGTTGCTGTCCTCTGCACATATAAAATGCACATAAAAGTATATTTCTATACTATATGAGTATAGTATAGACTTTTTAATTCACTGATAAACTTAAGCAAGAGAACATTACATTACAAACAACATAATGATGGAGCACAATAGCAAAAGGATTAAGCATAGTGGAAAATTAAAGACCAAACTTAATGGATACAGTAGTGGGCAGTAATAAAATTGCACTCATGATAGCTTTCTGGGGGCCAAATATGTACATATCAGTGTTCAAGAACTACATGTATAAAGTGTCTCTTCTGAATAATTAAGGTTCATTTTAAGATTTCCAACAGTCATAAAACTCTTATTTTCAACTAAGAAAGTTTTGATGAAATAACAAGAGATTATACAGAGGAAGGAATAATCAATTCAGCTATTTAAAAAGAAAATCAATGATTGCAGGAAGCCAAAACAACTAGCAAGTAGCCTCAGATTGGAGAAATCATTTTAACAACCATTTATTGACTGACAATTTGCAAATAAGTTAAATAGAATCCTAGTCATTCAATCAAATTGCTTTTATCCAGCTGTAGTTGCCACTTCTTCCCTATAGAAGCTTTTCTTTTCAGGGTTTGTTTGTTTGTTTTTGTATCTTAATTGATGCTTCCATTTTATTTTATGAAATAGAAAAGAAAGACAAATGAAGGAACAAAAGAGAACATAACCATGGATGAAATGTGATTGCTATTCTTTTGCCTAGAATCACACCATCACAGCATTAGCATCACACCTGACATGGAATAATTCAATAAAACTAATAAATACAGTATAGTATAATTAAACTATTTCTAAAAATGATGCTCAATACCTATGCACAAAACCATTTCTATAATATATAATGTAACTTGCTTTTTTAAATTTTATATATTTTATATTATTCTTTATAGATAACAAAAGACAGCGAACATATTTAAAACCCCTTCCACACAACAGACGTATATGGTGAATGAGTTTGAGTGTCTTTGATTGGCTCCAAATCACCCAGCAAGCTTTCATATGTAAGGTGAGACTAGAAATCAGTTTCCTAATTTTTAGCTTCGTGCCTTATTACTCTAACCTGGCTCTCCAATATCTTAATGATTATTACATAGGAATAAGATTCATTAAAATTAGTAGAACTTCCTTCCATATGATACTTGTATAATTTTTATCCCAGCTCTTCCCATGGCCTTGCATTTCAGGTAAGTACAAAGTGAAATGCAGCAATATAACATTAAAATGTTGTAGTATGTGAAGGTGAAATCCAAAAATAATTGGAAAGAATAATAGGCTGACTTAAGATCCTAAGATATAATAGGATGGGTTTTTCAACATAGTACCTGAGGGTGAGATTAAAATAATCAAGTTCTCTGGAAAATATTCAATATATGACAAATACAGAAGTTAAAATAATTTAAATTAAGTCTGATAAATTTGCATTGGTTAGCTTGGGATGGCATAAACTGGTTTATGACAATGGATAATCTTCAGCAGTATACATAGGAAGTTGGATAAGTATTTTTACATCAAATACATTCAAATAATTTTTCATCTTAATAAACAACTGAACTTTTAACTACTTACAACTAGTTTTTGGTTTTAATTTGCTTTCATGGACCTGCTTAAACCTTAATGTATTTTTAATGTCTGCTTACTTCATTAAGTGAATACATCTATGCAAAATAGCTTGCTAGAGAGAATATTGTTTGTTTCCAAGATAAAAGTATATGTTAAAGTATTTTCAAGAGTTCTTATATAATGAAGGTGAAAATGTATTCATGTGAAGTCTAACTTATTGCTAACTATCAATCATAGTGAAAATCATGAAATTATTAGTTTATAAAAATTGATAGATTTTATTTTCATAAACTATAAAAGATATCTCTATTTGTCAATGCAACAGCTTACCTAGCTGCTCATTTCTGTTGCTTTAAAACAGAATAGTTTGCAATGTATCATGCACAATGAATTTATAGAGAGTATTACTAATTTAGACAAAACAATATACTATCAAGTTTACATCATTATAGCATGAAGGAGTACTTGATTCTCTTCTCTTACTTAGATAAAAATACAAATTGCAATATGATTAATGCCTAGTAGATCTTATTCCCATATTTCAGTATTTTCACTGAAATAAAAATTATCACTGAAATTCATTTTTGCAGTAAGTATTTGTAATTAATGAATTCAATTCAAATTCAATTTTTCTGCTGCAAAGTCTGTATTTAAAAATAAAGCTATCACTTCCTTATAATTACAATACCAGTTGTTGCTTAACAGTTTAGTTGCTACTTCTTTTAATAAATGCTTTTATTGATGGTTTAAAATACTGAATAAACTGTCCATAAAAAAATTAAGGAAAGAGAATCCATCTTTTAATTAAATTCTTTGAAAAAGCACTGGCATTTTTGTCCAATTGTTTATTATTATTGGCTAGTAACAGGAAAATAATTTGTTTATAAGGCCAATACTGCTTGTTAGCAAAATTAGAGGATATTGAATTGTAACGTAATACTTTTGTGCTTCAACTGTATCATAAAATTATAAGAGCTGTTCTGTTTGTATCACACCAAGTATTTGCATACTGACTACCATTTGTTCAGCTTAAAGCACCCTTTGCATTTTCTTTTACCAGTAGAAATGGAAAGGAATATTTCTTCTTCTTGCCTTGCTCATATTTCTCAGAATCTTCTAGAAGAGGAGATCTTTTTAAAAGATCTTCTAATCAGAAGATGCCAGTGCAACCTCTAGTTGTATGGGCAGACCCTGTGGTGATACGTGACAATGGGACTACTTACAACAATTTACAAAATAACTGCAGTAGTTGGACATATACAGTACTAAGCCAAAAGCAGTAAGACACATATTGGTCTATACAAACCACGTAAATTCTTAAATATGTTTTCTGGTGATCTACAATTTGCAAACATTTAAAGGTTCCTTTGTTACAAAAAAGTAGTTGCTGTTCTTCACTTCAGTTAAAAGATCATTATAATTATAATCCTAACCTACACTATAAAATTGTATAGTTATGTCATATAATAACCATATCAAGGAATAGATTTGGAAGTAATCAAATAATTCTGCATATTTGCCAATCTATAGTTTGGAACCATAACACACTTTCAGGTTATCTTTCTCCTAGTTTATGTGAAAATATACTAAAGCACCAGAATATATAAATTAGTAATCTAGAAAAAAGCAGAAACTGAAGCAATAGTTAATATTTTAGTTTCTACAGGTTTTTTTTTAAATTGAGCAGGGTAATTTACATAGTGTAGGAAATCATTAGATTGTCATAACAGACGATTCTATTCCCATTATCTCTTAATTAACACTGAAACATTTAAAAGCTATTAGAATCCATCCTCAAGAGTTCTAGATTGTAAAAGTTCAAATCCAGCTGTTTTAGACAGAACACATCTATGTTGGTATGCATGTCTGTGTGTGTTTGTGCAAATGTGTGTACACATTTGCACAAACACACACACATGCACACCAACATAGATGTGTTCTGTCTAAAACAGCTGGGTTTGATCTTTTACAATCTATACACATTCATGTATAGACACACACACATATATTCCAAATATATGAGATGCTGATCTCAATCTTTGTCAAGATTTACTCTTTAGAATTTCAATATTATCTATACATTACAGATTTTAAAGTCCCAGCATACTACTTAAAATAGTGCAGATAGATGAAGCATTGCAGCCACATTCTAAAATTAAATATAACATACAATCTTAAAATTGTTTCAAATGCAGCACCTGTTCAACTTCACAAAAAAGTCATTAAGCTCCAATTGGCACCCTAATCAGAGTTCTATTTTGTAAATAATTTTGATTATAGATGATTAAATGAATGCTATATCTTTGAAGAGCTTTAATGTTTTATAAAGAAGCTTTCATATGTATGCATATATGGCTCATATCTATTTGCCACACACTCTCTAATTATTTCATCACCTTAAATAAGAAAAATAATTCAAATTATTTAGCTTTATTGACCATCTAACTCCAAAGAACACATTTGTATCATTGTATCATTTCTCCTCAGAGTGACATTATAGTAACTATATTTCTATTTGTTATCACTTTTAACTGATTTTGAATTACATCTGAATTGCCTATACTTTCCATTAAGAGTCTTCACAATATTACATTAATGTTTTATTTAGTACTATGCATCAAAAGAATAAGTATATAGTATAAAGACTTAAAGGATTTCCCCAACGGTAGAAACCATCTAGGTGTTTTACTGGAATAGGATTTGGAGTTACAGTTCCATGTTGTGAAGTTTACTTACTTTCAACAGCAACAGCAATGAAATACCTAAAGAACATTATGTGCATAAAAATAATTGATTATAAATGCATGTTCTTCAATTTTACTGAAACTAAAATCCAGGCTTTTAACTTCTCACTCCAATCCTATATTCTAGGAACATTTTGCACAATTCATATCATGTCATTACATAAGGATATGAATTACATGTGCCATTACCTTCTAGTGCCCCACTGAAAAGAACAGATAATATCAGCTGGAGTATCACACCCAGTGGTGGGATTCAGCCAGTTCGCACCCCTTCGAGAGAACCGGTTGTTAACTTTCTGAGCAGTTTGGCAAACTGGTTGTTGGAAGAAATCATTAGGGCAGAGAACCGGTTGTTAAATTACTTGAATCCCACCACTGATCTCACCTCTTATTTTCTTACTTCAACTTTTAAGCAAAATGGAGATATCCTTGCCACTTTTACTTATTCTTGAAAATTGTATTTATTGTATTAGTAAGGATTTAAATCCAGGAAGTCTTAAATTAAAAAAATAAATAAATCTCTTTCTGTATTTCATTAGTAATAAATTTAAGAATAATCTGAATTTTTAATAAAAAGTTTTTACACTGATTTTTTAAAAACTCTTTAAAAATAGTTTCTTGTTCTATCAGTTGATAAAACTTATCTTTTCTAATATTACTATAAAAAATTAAAAACTCATAGTAGTATTTTTTATGAAAGAGAAGATAAAGAAAATGGGACAGATAAAAATAACTGAAATAAGAAAAAAAATCCCATTCCTTGTTAATAGCATTACTGAATTTACCCAAGATCCATCAGCTATTTTCATATTCTTTCCATATTTCAAATTCAATCTTTCCATCAATTTTCAAAACTTTTCCATAACTAATTTTCCTAAATATACTTTTACTTTTTAATTACATTAATTTTAAATTATAATTTTATAATTATATTAATTTTAATGAAACAGAATATATTGCAGAAAAAGAATGGAATGAATTCTCCGGTTTCTGCCAATAACTCTCCTTCAAGTGAACTTGAATGTAAATGTAATTCTGCTTACCTCTACCAACTTTCGCTATATATTAAATATAGAAACCAACCTAAAAAATAAAGTCTTTTTTTTTAAAAAAAAGATGACTTAATCCAACCAGCAGTGAATTCTAAGCCAGGATATATGCTGCATACAATATCATTAGATTTAAATGTTTTACAGATCAGGAATTTTTATTGTAAAACTATATTTCTACAAGCCATGTATTTCTTAGTACAACCCTTATCTCCACTAATGTTCAAGAAGCCAGATTATTCATTTTTGTAATATCTTCCATTCAAGCCTTAGTAGGTATTCAAAATTTAATCCCAAACATTCTGAATTATGTTGTTCATAACACACAATTCAAAAGTACAATGATAGCCCTCTAGCTTTTTCAGCTGGAATAACCAGTACCTAATCTTTTAAATATTTGTGAAAATATTTAGTGGTTAAATTTTCATAGTAATTATGAATTTTAGTTTGATTGTACAACAAGCCTTGATCTATATAGTCAGAAATCCTGTTGAACTGAATTGATATTTCATTAAGTAGAGATCAGATTAAATACACATGGCATAGATTTATCCCATTCTGTATACATAACACCATTATTCCAACAAAATAAAGGATTTATATACATACAGAACAATATCTCTTGTGTCACTCACTGATCAGTATCTTACAGAGTAAAAAAATATCAGTGAAACTTTTTCCAAAATAATTGTTTAACATAAAAACACTTGTATATACTAAAAAGCAAGTTGTTGTTGTTTACAAAATCAATGTACCCTTGATAAAACTATGATATAACAATAGCTTTTGTTTTAAAAACTTGCTTCCCAATCAAATAAATTGTACCTAATCAAATAAATTGTTTTAACATGGGAAATGAAACACTGTACTATTAGCTACAGGAATTCTGAATATAGATATTTTAGGAATGAAAGCATAGAATATCTTTAAATCAATACAGACTGCAAATCCTTCACATAATTACCTAGAAATAAAACCTAATGAATTTCTGAGTTACCACGCACAGGACTGAATCACCAGTTATTCATACAATTTCACTGAAAGCAACTGGCTTGAAGTAGGATTAACCTGTGCTCTAAAGCTAGAGTTATTGCTGATGAAATGTATATAGAATGGAACAGTATTTCTGACCCACATTTTAAAATACATCGTTGAAATTTAATACTGTTAATTTCACCTATTTCTTAACAAGACCAACTTTTACTATCTGTGAAGAACTTTTCACTTTTCATCAACTTCTGCATATTGTAACTATCAGTATTATATATGGTACTACTCAGGTACAGCATAATATACCAATACATAGAAAACTATGGAGAACTATTTTTAATATTCACACCAGCAAGGAAACAGAAAAGATCCATGTATTTCACTATTTTCCCAAATAATTCTTATACAGCAGATGAAATAAAGTGGCTAAAGATACCCATAACAATTAGATTTCTAGTGGTCATGAGAATACACTGAGAATAAAAAGTTATCTAAAGAATGTTTTTCTTAATAATTCAAACTGATGTGTAATCCTAGAATTTGGGGGTTTCTATTTATAAATTTTAATTAATTTAATTAATTTTATTTCATTAATTTCAATGGAAATCCATTCTCATTTTTGAAAACATTGGTAGAATGCCATATCTTGAATTAAAGTTCCTGTGTTGAAGCAAGTTATAGTTTAACTTTTGAAAATAATGTAGTCTTACATATTTAAGCATAGCAGAAACTTGGTTCTGACTATACCAATTTGAAATATACAAAGATTCTTTCTAAATATGTGTTAGAAAATAGCTCAGGAAATGTATATATTTAATAATGCAATACATTTATTTTTCCACTAGTGTTTCACAAATTAGCACACTAACTTTTACATTCCCATTTAAAGTTTAGCTTTTAAAATCCTATAGAACTTTTGAACAATAATCTTAGCAAGATCATAATTTCAGATAACAAAATCAGTTTGATAAAACATAGATTAAGTCAGGTAAAAAAAGAGAGATCCAATTTCATATGCCAGATTCCATTATCCACTTACTTATAACTGTAAAATCACTAAACCAACATTTTATCAAATACTAGTTCTAAAAATTAAAGGACAAGAAAAACTCATAATTATTACTACAAGTATTAAAGGGCGTAATTATGTCAAACCCTGATTTATATATATTGAAGAAAATAAAAACGTGATTAATCAAATATATGAAGTGTACAAACTTTAGCTGTTATCACACTTAAGAAATCAAATGAATACACTAAAAAAAGGAGATAATTGATAGTTAGCGTAGATTAGTAGCATTCATGTTCCATTGCTGACTAACTATAAAAACTTTAACTAGATGTGCAATTGTAATTGATGTTAATAAAAAAAGCTTCTGAATAAAAAAGTATACTCTAAGCTACATGAAGTTTGCAATATAGATAAACTATAACAACTTGCTGAATATCATTTTCTGACAGCTTGTCTGAAAAGCAGAACAACAAAAACACATCTTCAGCCATTTTCAGGGTTTTGGTAGCTTTTTGTTTGAAAAGTTTCTATTGTAACATAGCAACCAACCTAATGACTCATTCTCAGAACACAGGATAAATTTGTGATAGTGAATTAAACAGTTAATGAGTATAATCACTTAAAACCATCAGGAGCAAGCTGGCATGCTTTCCAATTATACCTGCCTAAATTAGAGGCTCACCTTATCTGATTCAACAGTTACATTTCTCTAGTTAGCCAAATAAGAGCTATCTTCCTAGAGCAAAAGACAATGCCTATTTATCAATGTTGTCATATGCATCAGTTAATTGTACCATAATTGTTAATACTAAAAAAATACACCTGAGGCAGATACAATCCTACAAAATGTATTTCACATAAAACAAAATTATTCCAGATATGCCATAACCAACATTAACAGCAAGGGACATACTCTCATTGGGGAAGCAGCATAGTATCCCCCTTTTATAAAAAAATATCACCTTTTTAAAGCTATGATTACAGAGCAACTGTTTATTATATGAAGAGCCTGTGCTGTATTTTTCATTGCTCCATCTGCTGGATGTCTTTACAATTCTCTTTTTTTATAAGGGGGTGGGAGGCAAGTATCATCAAGCACTTCAGCAGGTGGCTAGAGCAATTTTTTAAATCTGCTTTATTACTCAAAATTCACATAGCTTTATATTGTTTCTTTTAAAGTCATGCTTTCTCCTACAGGAACGTTTTATTCTGTATTTTAATGAGTATGAGCCACATTAAACCACTACAACCATTCAAGAGAAATGTAGCCTTTAAAGCAGGCCAAAAACAGTTTTACAAAACGTAAATCTACTAGGAAGACATCTACCTGGCTTCAAACTCTGTATGCTTTTAGATGATTCCACCAGACTAAAAATGACATTACCTAAAGATATTAGCTTCAGACTATGAAAAGCTGAAAGGGAGTTTATAATTAACTGCCTTTATTACGGTTAAGGATTCAGACAACTTACGTCTTAAAATGGGGGTGGGGTGGGGGGAGAGACATTTAACAACCCCTCCCTCCCCACTTTATTAAAACGAAACAGCAGCTACTACGGAGATCAAACTTCGCCACTCTAGCAAAACTTGCCTGCCTAATCAACGGAACTGAACTCTCCTGATGGAGCAACAAGCAGAGTACACTTGAAAGTGGAAGTCTGAACCATCCTTATAATAGAAGGCGCGAGCGGCTCCTACGGCGGAGGAGGGTCTTGGCTTCTCCTAAAGCGCAAACGCTTCACGCCGATCAGTCTCGCCCAAATGAGAAAAAGAGGTGGGGAACAGGAGCGAGAGGCAGGGGAGACGCTGCCAATAGCATGTGCAAGGCAGAAGCAAAGTTTGACACACAATCCGCTCTCTTAACCCGGGGGGGGGGGGGGGAATGTCTTTCCATCATCCCGCCCCATCACCTTCCACCACGGCGGAGCCAAAGATGAACGTACCTGTGTCTGGGTCTGTGGCAGCCTTAGAGCAGGCAAAACAAGGCGCCCATCCGAGAAACAGCCGCAGCCTGGACTCCCTCAAAAGGGCGGTTCAAAGGCGCAGGTAGGAGCTGCCGCCGACGTGCAACACGTTTGCAGAGAACTTCGCCGCGTCAGTCACGGGAGGAGACCCTCGCAGTCCGATCCTGTCGCTTGCGCGTAGGCGCCACCTTAGCAGAAGACGACGGGTTCCTCAACCTCTTATGGGCGACGAGGTTAGATGGCTGCAGACAGGTTTCCCCTTCCCCCCAGCTCTCCCGCCCACCTCAGTCAATCCCACCCGCTCTCTACTTGCTCTCTCGCAGCTTCGGCAGCTCTGCGTTCGGCAGCAGCTCCAATTGATTCCGGGCGCGAGTGAGGTGGGGAAACGGGGCAAAAATGGACTGTGGCGAAGAAACCGAAGAGCTCGGCCAACGGCAGAAAGGAAAAGAGCGCGGTGCTTCTCGCAGCAGCTTCTTCCAGATGCTGGAGAGGAGAGGAGAGACGAGCTGCCTTCCCAGCACCCGAGGGCTGAGCGGGCAAGGCAGGATACGCGCACGGTCTGCGGAGGGCACTGGCGTGCAGCAAGCAGCTCCTGAAACCTACGAGCGTTCAAGAACCGCTGCTGGTGGCAGCTTCTCTTTGCTTCCTCTTAGCCGGCAAGCTCTCGGCTGCCGTTTAGTCTTTGCGGTTTCTCTCATTAACCTCCTCTGGAGCGGCGCTCCCCTCAGAATGCCCCTTAGTCACGGAAGCGAGTTTGCCATTGTTAATGGAAGGATTTTAGCGATGCGCCGGCAGGGCTTCTCTCGCGCCCTCCCGCTCATGTGCCTTAAAGGTATATCACGACTTGGCTTCTCAGCGTGGCGCTTACGTTTGTGAATGGGCTACATAAACCCTTTCCGAGAGGACACCGAGAGCACGTGACGATAGGAGTGGGCTCATTCCCCTTGCCGCGCGCGCGTGGGGGGGGGGGGGGGGACTGCTGCTGCTGGAAGAGTAAAGACGGGCGGGGTTACCCAGAGGAGTCGGGGAGGGCAGGTGAATCGCGTTTTGAGGTGAGGGAACGGTGGAGGAGAGCTGGTGTAGTCATTTAAGCTGGTGGGAAAGAAGAAGTTGGACTTTTATAAAGAGCAGGAACGCTCAGGGTGTAACTGCAGATGTTATGTGCGTAAGGTTGCCGCTTTGATTTTGAAAAGAGTGGAACACTTGTTGAATTTTTTTTTGAATCAACCAGTAAATAGTCTGTACACACGCGCGCTTCCTTTTTTTCCCCCTTTTCCAACGGAAACTGTGAAAGACACAGACAGTGAGAGGCGGATTCCCTAGTTAAATCAATAAGCCTTCCCACTTTTCATAGTCTTTCATCTTTTGTCACTTGTAGGAATGCATAAGATGCTCTTCATACTGCTTATGAACTATGCAATTCATAATATGAAAAAACTGGAATTACAGAAGTATTGAAAGGGGAAACTTGGTTATCTATGTGCAAGCAGACTGTTGATTACTGAAAGGTCAATCACCAACTGGCCCTGAGTTTCAGGTTGATGCAATGTTGATTTTATGCAGTGAACCAAATCCAAAAGTGACTTATTTGTATGAACTCTGGTCTTCAAATGATTTCTCTTTTAGTAGCTTTATAACCACTATTTTATGGCATTCTGTCCTTCAATTTTTTTCAAATAATAGTCGTACAAGAACTAACAGACTGACCAAAAGTTAATAACTTCTCATGGTGGAAGATAGACTTAAATCTAAGTCTTCCAGGTTTTGGTCCAACACTTTAACCACTACTGATACACATATTTTTTGTGAACCAGGATACTATGGTTTGGTCAATAAATGATGATTGAATAAGTTTCATAAACTATGTGAGAGATACATTAAAAAGTTAAAGATGGATAGTATTCCCTATTTCTCTGGATGACTGTCTACTTTAGCCTGTTGTATCCTATGACAGAATATACAAGCAAATAACAGACTTTAGAGGGGTGTGTATTTGAGCAATTGGAGATTATTATCACTGTTATTCCAAACCTCTGATAAAATTAAGGACTATTGGTCAATGTTTTTAAATATTGTTCTATGTTTTATTTGGCCTTGGCTTGTTATCTTGAGCGAACCCAACTATGATTGGTCACGAGCTATGATTTATACATTAGTATGTCGTGGAGCCAACTAAATTGTTTATTCAATTGAATATGGTTCAGCAAATTTATCTGGACCAAACTGCCTCTGTATAGATTATCGCACAATATTCTAAGCTAAAATGTAAAATGTGCTTGACTACTTTGTGTCTTAGTGTGTTATGTCACAGCTGATTAAAAAGCTGAATTCATGGTTCAAGGTGCACAAATCCAGTCAACTAAATAAATGTTGTACATGTTGAGCACCTATCCACTCTAATGATGTGGTATGCCTCTTGATCATGGAAATGTCAGTAGATATCTTTTTCTCTTGCTAAAATTATTTCCCTAGACATAAAAATAATAAAGTTACTACTTGGAAAACCTCTCTATCCTTCATAAATGGTAAGAGGAAGATAGTATCAATCTTAGCAGATACTATTTTCACTTGCTTATTATCTGTCTGTACACAAACTGTTTATTTGTGTATTCTTATATCATGTTAAACCATGCTTGATTGTGGCTTACTGCACTGTGTAATGTATGAATTAATTCCTGTTCTCTGTTGAAAGCAGAAGGGGAAGTATTGAGTTTATTGGCTGATCCAGAGAGAAGAGAATGAGCAAAGGAAGATAGCAAGCTCCTCACTCAACTTTCAAATGGCTTGATGGGCAGCCTGGTGCCTATATTTGTTCCACCGTTTTATTTACTTGCTTACTTCTCACACTGTTGATGATATAATTGAGTAATGTTGATCACACTATTCAGCACAGTTAAGCAAGCAAGAAGATCAGTTTTTTGCTATTTAGGCGATCAATACCTTATGCAGCATTGTTCAGTTATCCAATAGAAGCTATTGTACTTAACTGCTTCTTAGTTATGCTATATGCCTAATCATCTTTCTTGCAGGTTCCAGAAAAGATGAGTAGCAAATTGAAGTATCAATGACTGCCCTATGCATGTTTCTTTTTGCGATGTAGAAAAAGCATAAGTGAAAGTAAGCAATCCTAAGTGAAGATTCTAACAGTGAGAGTACCACTCCATCTTTTTCTACAAGCTTAAGGAAAAATATTACTGCTTAAACTTACTTGTTTGATCCTTTTTTCTTCTCACTAGGTGATTGCCTTGTATCAAAATAAAAATAGCACTGTGTGGAAGTAATAAATTGCCATAGAAGGTCAGATAATAAGTTTTAATTTTATGTAACAAAAAGGGTATTGGACAATCCTGAAGCTGGTATAGTCAGATGAGCAGAAGGGATAATAGTAATAGTAATGTTAAGAGTACTGTGAAGGATAAGAAATATAAGTAAAACGCAAATAAAGGCATATAAAGACAGTTTTCTATATATTGCCTAAAGAGAAAGGAGAAAATGTGACAGTTGTCTGGATTATGCAAAGCAAGAAAAAACTGTGGAAAGATATCTTTAGCATGGAAGTTGTCAACATGGCAGAAAGAATGAACATTGTAGTGTTCTAATGCCAGTTTCATAACCAAATGAATAACTCATGATAATGTAAAACAATGTGAATACCAAGGCGTGTTGAATGAAAGTAAGTTATTTTAACCATTTAATTGTGTCTGACTCTTGGCAACTTTATAGCTAAGTGCTCTCCATGCTACCATGTCAAGCATTGTTAAATTGTTGGACATTTAATTTTGTATCAGATTTGATGTTATCAAGTAAGCATGTTCTTTGCTTGCTCCTCCTCCTTGTTCCACTAATTATTCCTATCAACATTGCCTTCTCCAATGAATTTGCACACATAACATGACCAAAGTAAATCAGACATAGTCTTAAGATTTTAGGTTCTAGTGATGTGTCTGGTTTTATATAATTTAATACCTCACTGTTAGTTACTCTGGCTATCCGTGGTATATGCAATCATTTATGCCAGCATCACAATTGTTGTTACTAAGCATATGATATTTTACAGAGAGTAAGTGTAGAAGCAAAACATATCAAGTGATGGCTAAAAAATATGAGATCCCACACAAAGGCTGTGATTGTGTGTGTCAGGGTTCTGACAGTATGTATATTAACTGACATTCTATAATATAGGTCACCTCTTACAAAACAATAGCAAACTATGTTTTTCATTTCTAAGAAATAGCAGCCAGCTTTCATAGATGAAATTAGAGAAACAAAGCAGCAATTCTAAATATACTTAACTAACCTGTCATAACATAATTTGATTTATTCTTGAACAAATATGCACAGGATTGTAAGAAATATATTTATAAGCTTCCACAAACTAGAGCTTCAAGCCAACATCACTGAATAAATGACACAAATCCTTAGGGAAAGAGAAAACTGTCTACGAGTACAAAGAAAGCAAAAGGCTATGAAATGCAAAAGTCCAATAAGCCTCCAATATTCTTTTCCAAGATCAAGTGTATACAAATGTCACCTTATTTTACACACACACACACACACACACACACACACACGTGTTTGTGTGTGTGTGTGTGACATGCCTGGAGTAGGAGTATCACAACTTACTGATCTCATTGCTTCTGTTTTTATTGGTTTTTTTAAAGCTTGTATGTATGTATATATATATGTCACATTTCTACACTGTCCATCTCAATTAAGTGACTGGGCAGTTTACAAATAAAAAACTATAAAAAGATGTATATTAAAAACAGTTAAACAATGAAAAATTATAAAGTTAAAAAAAGAAGCTGTTCCTTCAAGCCACCAATCAAACCCAGGTTTTAATGCCACTCTTAGATCTTATAAGTTGACAGAACTAGGTCTTGGTGCTTTTTCAAAAAGTGGGGGCATGCCTCATCTCTGGGGAAAAGATGTTCCATAGGGTGGGCTACCAGCAGTGAAGACTTTCTTCCTAGACTCAACCAGGAAAAATTCTTTAGGCAATGGGGTCTGCAACATACTGTCCCTGCTTGATTGGTGGGATGGATCAATGAGATAGGGACAAGATAATTCGTTAGGTAACCTGGTCCCATTAGGCAAATACCATAACTCTTAGCTGTCCAGAAATAGTTGAAGATTGAATTGTTTTAGAAAGCGTTTTGCAACTCAAATCTCTTACCACTGCAATCATGTTGTTTTAGATAGTGTTTAGAGTTTTTATGAAATCTTTAGGTTATTTTGAAATCCATCCCATTTGAGATGAATATGGGAGAACCTTGCTAACAGAGGACCCAAATATCCAGAGCCCTTCACTCTTGCTTAGTTGAGTCAAAGCCCATTGTGACCCATCCAATTCATGCAACCTCCAGGCACTGGGGGAGGACATTCACAGCATCCCTCAGATAGCTCAGGATAGAGAATATAAAGCTGAGTATCATCAGCATATTGATATCTCATCCCAAACCATTGGACAACTTTAACAGTGTCCTGACATACCCCATAAAGAATGGTTAGATTTCCTCCTTTAATAATGATTGGAACCAAAAAGAGGATACATCACTCCAAAATGTATGGGATACAGTGAAAGCATATATTAGAAGACTGGCAATGACATACTTGGAAAAAAAGAATAAAAGGAAAAGACAAAAACAGAAAAAGCTAGAAGAGGAATATAAAAAGCTGGAGAAGGAATTACAAAAAGATACACAAAATAAAATTAAAAAACAAATGGACTTGGAAAAACATGAAATCTAATTGAACAAGAAGATTTGGCAAATAAATTAAGAGCTGCTAAACAATTTTTTTTTTGAAAATGCAAATAAGCTAGGTAGATGGTTGGCATATAAAATGAAAAAAGAGAAGGAGAAAAAAACTAATCAACCAATTAACTGATGAAAAAGGAACGGTATGTTATAGAAATGAAGAAAAGAAAAAATAGTTCAAAAGTACTATGAGAGACTATATAAACAAGAGTTAATATCTAGAGAAAAAATAGAACAATATTTAAGAAAATCTGATCTACCTAAAATATCTGAAAATTATAAAAAGCACTAGAAAAAATAATGATGATGATGGAATTAACTGAAGCAATAAAAAAACAAAAGAATGGGAAAACACCGGGCCGGATGGATTACCAGCAGAATTATACAAGCCACTGCAAGATGTACGAAGCAATGTATTATTGGAAGTATTTAATGAACACTTAGTAAATTCAAAGATACCAGACTCATGGATAGAGGCATACATTACTCTTATACCTAAAGAAGACACAGATTTACAACAAATTAAAAACTACAGACCGATTTCATTGTTGAACTCTGACTATAACATATTTGCATCAATAATGGCAAACAGATTTAAAAAGTTGTTAAATGAATTTATACACATGGATCAAAATGTTTTTTACCTAAAAGACAGATTAGAGATAATATGAGAACAATTTTGAATACTCTGGAATATTATGAAGTGCATTCAGATAAGCAAATGGCAATGATATTCTTGGATGCATAAAAAGCGTTCGACAATGTGAATTGGCAATTTATGATAAAACAATTACAAATTATGGACTTTGGGGGGAGATTTATAAATATGATAAAAACAATTTATAATAAAAAGTCAGCAAAGGTAATGATAAATGGAGATATGACAGAAAAGTTTAATATAATGAAAGGAACAGGACAAGGATGCTCTCTATCCCCATTATTATTTGTATTGACACTAGAAGTATTAAAAGAAATGTAAGACAAAATGAAGAAATAAAGGGATTGAAATTTAAAAAGAATATAAACTACAAGCCTTCGCAGATGACTTAGTATTTATCTTGGAGGAACCTCAAATAACAGGACCCAAATTAATAGATCAAATAGAACAATATGGAGATGTGGCAGGACTGAAAATAAATAAAGCAGAGACAAAAAGGGGGGAAGGAGGGGGAGTGGGGAGGGATTGGGTTGGGTGGGTTGGGGAGGGGGGTGGGGAGGGGAGAAAATGTTTTGTATAATTTGTAAAACTTTTTAATTAAAAAAACATTCAGATTGTGAAGAAAGTAAAACATTTAGGAATTCAAATAACTTCAAGATTTGTAACAATTTAAGAGGATAATTATTATAAACTGAAAAATCAAATTGAGAAAGACTTGGAGAAATGGAAAAATCTAGTTATCACTAAAGGGAAGAATTGCAATAATTAAGATGAATATATTATTTTATTTATTTATTTATTATAAATAAATAAACAAACAAATAAATAAATAAATAAATAAATAAAATGAATATATTACCAGGATTCTTATTTTTATTTCAAACAATACTGATAAAACTGGAAAAGAAATATTTTGAACAATTAAATAAAATAATAATGAAATTCATATGGCAAGGGAAAAAAGCGAGAATTAACATAACGATGTTACAAGAGATGAGACTTTGAGAAAGATTTGGACTACCTAACTGGGAACTAAACTATCAGGCAACGGTATTGACATGGATAAAAGAATGGATTGAATTAAGAAATACAAGACTATTAACTTTGGAAGGACATGATTTACAATTGGGATAGCATGGTTTTTTATGGTATGTCAAAAATAAGATGCACAGTTATTTCCAAAGACACTATGTAAGAAATGCATCATCATCATCATTATTATTATTATTATTATTATTATTATTATTATTATTATTGGATTTTATACCGCCCTTCTCCTTTTGGACTTAGGGCGGTGAACAGCCAGAATAAAACATTTGTGTACAAAAGTTAAAATAATTTTAAGATAATTAAATAAAGTTTGTCCCATAATTTTAAAACATTCAATTAAAATCAGTATCAATTTTAAAACCAACGTAAAAAGTAAAATCAGGCCAGCCTGGTTAATCGAAAGAAATAGGTTTTAAGGGCCCGACAAAAAGTCTGGAGGTCTGGAGTCACTCGTATCTTTGGGGGTAGATCGTTCCAGAAGGTAGGTGCCATCACAGAGAAGGCTCTCCCCCTAGGGCTCGCCAGCCGACATTGTCTGGCTGACGGCACCCTGAGGTGGTCCTCTCTGTGGGAGCGAGCTGGCTGGTGGGAGGCAATTGGTGGCAGAAGGCGGTCCCATAAGTACCCCAGTCCTAAGCCATGGAGCGCTTTAAAGGTGATCACCAACACCTTGAAGCGCACCCGGAAGTCCACCAGAAGCCAATGCAGCTCGTGTAGGAAAGGAGTCACATGGGAGCGCCCCGTTGCTCCCATAATCCCCCACGTGGCACATTCTGCAGCAGTTGGAGCCTCCGGGTGCACCCTAAGGGGAGCCCCATGTAGAGAGCGTTACAATAGTCCAGACGAGAAGTGAGAAGTGCTTGAGTGACCGTGCGTAAGGAGTCCTGATCTAGAAAGAGGTGCAACTGGCATATCAGGCAAACCTGATAGAAGGCCCCCCTGGCCACGGCCGTCATATGCTCTTCTAAAGACAGCCGTGCGTCCATGAGGACACCTAAGTTGCGGGCCCTTTCCGTGGAGGCCAGTGATTCGACCCCAATAACCAGCAATGGTGCCAGCTGGCTATACCAGCTATACTGGCAGCCACAGCCACTCGGTCTTGGAAGGGTTGAGTCGAAGCCTGTTTCTCCCCATCCAGACCCGCACGGCTTCCAGGCACTGGGACATCACTTCCAAGGCCTCGTTGTGATGGTCTGGGGTGGAGATGTACAGCTGAGTATCATGAGCGTACTGATGGAATTCCACCCCAAAACCACGGATGATCTCACCCAGCGGCTTCACATAAATGTTGAACAGGAGGTGCGAGAGGACCGACCCTTGTGGCACCCCACAAACAAGATGCCTCGGGGTCGACAGTTGCCCCTCTGTCAACACCGATTGTGACCAGTCGGAGAGATAGGAGGAGAACCACTGTAAAACAGTGCCCTCCACCCCCAATCCCTCCAGCCGGCACAACATGATACCATGGTCGATGGTATCAAAAGCTGCTGAGAAATCTAACAGGACCAGGATAGAGGAATAACCCCTACCCCGAGCCCTCCAGAGATCATCCACCAATGCGACCAATGCCATTTCCGTGCTGTACCCAGGCCTGAAACCAGACTGGAGCGGATCTAAATAGACAGTTTCATCCAGGTACTGGGGAAGCTGTCGTGCCACCACATTCTCAACAACCTTTGTGATAAAACGAAGGTTGGAGACTGGAGGATAGTTAGCCAAAACAGCCGGATCCAGGGAGGGCTT
Source organism: Ptyas mucosa (assembly GCA_012654045.1). Taxonomy (NCBI): domain Eukaryota; kingdom Metazoa; phylum Chordata; class Lepidosauria; order Squamata; family Colubridae; genus Ptyas; species Ptyas mucosa. The sequence goes on along the minus strand of WNWU01000007.1, from coordinate 4,027,769 downwards.
TTTGAGGAGGGGGCCTCACAACCGCCTCTTTCAAGGCAGTCGGAAGGACACCCTCACTCAAGCGTTAGTAATCTCCTGGAGCCAGCCTCGTGTAACCTCCCGGGAAGCCAGCACCAACCAGGAGGGACACAGGTCTAATAAACATGTGGTTGCATTCAGCTGTCCCAAGATCCTGTCCATGTCCTCGGAAGCCACAGGATCGAACTCCTCCCAAACAGTCTCAAGGGCTGCCTCAGTCATCTCGTCTGAACTAACCCAGTCAGCGGCCAAGTCTTCCCGAATCTGAGTTATTTTATCATGCAGATACTGTACAAAATCCTCAGCTCGATCCCTGCAAGGGATCATCCCGTGCTCCCAGATGGAGGTGGGAGTGTGTCACCCTAAACAGGATGGCTGGGCGAATATCTGATGATGTGATTAGAGCGGCAAAATAGCTAGATTTCGCTGCTTTTATCGCCACTAGGTAGGTCTTAATATGAGACCTTACCAGTGCCATGACAGATTCCGACCGACTGGCCCTCCAACTGCTTTCTAGGCGTCTTTTCCGGCGCTTCATCTTTCTTAGCTCCTCAGAGAACCAAGGAGCTAAGTGAGTTCAGTGCTGGGTCAGAGGTCGCAAAGGCATGACATGGTCCAAAGCCCCGGCAGCCGCGCTATCCCAGGCAGCCACCAGGTCTTCAGCCAAGCCATGAGCCAGAGTCTCAGGAAATGGTCCAAGTTCCATCCAGAATCTGTCAGGATACATCAGGCGCCTGAGGCAGAACCACCTGGTCGGCTCCGCCTCCCTGCAACGGGGTGCGGCAGTCAGTCAAGTCGAAGAAGCGAGTGGTCAGACCATGACAAGGGTTCAATGCCTATATCCCCTGTATCAAGGCCACTCGACCACTGACCAGAGATAAAAACTAAGTCCAGAGTGTGTCCACCTATCTGAGTAGGGCCATGAATTACTTGAGTCAGGTCCATGGCCGTCATGGAAGCCATGAACTCCCAAGCTACCTCAGATGTTTCACCGATGGATGGCAGGTTAAAATCCCCCATGACCAAAAGTCTGGGGTTATCAACCGCCACCTCAGCTATGACGTTGAGGAGCTCGGGCAGGGTCATTGCCACGTGGCAGGGAGCCAGGTACATGATCAACAAACCCATCTGCACCCCATGACCCACTTCACAAAAGGGACTCACATCTGGCTATCTGAGGTACAGTGGCCTCCCTCGGATTGAGATCTTCCTTTAAAATGACCGCTACCCCCCCACTCCTGCCCCGAGCTCTCAGCTGGTGAAAAGCATGGAAACCTGGTGGGCACATATCCATGAGGGGAACACCCCCCTCATGGCCCAACCAGGTCTCCGTAATACCTGCCAGGTCTACTCCCCCCTCCTGAATAAGATCACAAATGAGGGGGGCCTTATTTACTACGGACCTGGCATTACATAACAACAGCCAGAGACTCGGGCCCTGAGATTCTAAGCAACCTGGGGAATGGGAAGAACTGAGGGGACCGGGGCATGCAATCGCTCGAAGAAAGCAAGTGCATGCCCCCACCACACGATGCGGCTCCCTGCTCCCACCATACCTGCCCCTCACACTCAGCATAGTAATAGAAAAGCCCTCAGCAGAGGGCATTCTAATAGTCCTCTTACCACCAGAGTCCATCACCCCCGTGGCACCATTGACTGCCAGGCCAATCCCCTTCCCCCGTGGGTTTTCCCCCAACGCCACATAATATGGGAGAATGTTAGAGATAAATAGTGTTTGAAAATACCAATATGGTTATCTACAATGGAAGTGTTAATACATCCAGATATTATTAATATGGGGACTATTCTTAGATATAAAGATATACTAACAGATAAGGAGAATTGAAAAAGAAACAAGAAAGAGAAAAACAAGGGATTGAAATGGATTGGTATACAAAACTACAAATACAAACAAGATATGAAAAAGATGCTAAATTATATGGGTTCTACTTGGAAATGACAGAGCTGGATGAGATACAGAAACAGATGAAAAAAGTATTTTAAAACTATATAATTACCTATTGAGTATTAAGCTAGAAGAAGAACAGGTAAACAAAACAATGATAGCATGGGCTAAGAATTTTGGATATACAATTGAGTTAGACAAATGGCAGGAAATATGGGGAAAATTACAAATTGACCATGTCCACAGCATATAAAGAAAATCAATACAAAATGTTCTATCGATGGCACATGGCACCTGAAAAATTGGCAAAAATGTTTAAAGATAAATCAGCTAAATGCTGGAAATGCCATCAGATACCAGGATCGTATTATCATATGTGGTGAATGTGTACAGAAATGAGGAATTACTGGATTAAAATTAGAACATGGCTAGAGGAAATGATAAAACAACGTATTGATTTAAAACCTGAACTGTTCCTATTGGGCATCATACTAGAGACATATAGTAAAGAGAATATTTATTTGATTATATATATTGTAACTACAACGAGAATTGTATTTGTGCAAAATTGGAAAGCAGAGAGATTCCTTTTAGAGGGAGAAGTAATTAAGAAAATATTGGAATGTGCAGAAATGAATAGATTAACATTGGTAATTAAAGAAAAGGAAGAATCGGAGTATTTTAACATATGGGGCAATTATATTAATGGTTAGAGAAGACATATATATATATATAAAATTGGATAATTAATTAATATAAACAAGAAATTTGGAAGAATTATGTAACAATCTAAATGAAAATATAAAAGTATGATAGAAATATGATATGAAAATGATGGAGGAGGGAGTAGAAGACACAAAATATGCACTCAGATGAAACACTGAATGATTAAGGATGTATTATTTGTTTGTTTTTTTAAAAAAAACTTTTATTAAAAAATAATAATGATTGTAACCAACCTCAGAGTAAAAAGAAGAACCAGAACAATGCAGTGTTGTCCACCCCTAACTCTTGAAGCCAGTCCAGAAGGATGCCATGATGGGCTATTATCAAAATCCACTGGGAAGTCAAGAAGCGGAAAGATAGATGAACTACTATTTCATTCCTGCCAGAGATCACTCAAGATTGTGATTAATACTCTCTCAGTCCCATGTCCCAGCCAGAACACTGACTGAAAGTAATCTAGATAATCCATTTCATCAAGGATCTTTTGAATCTGACGAGCAATGACACTTACCTAAAAAGCAAAAGTTGGAGCCTGAACAAAACATGTCCAGGCTAGTTGGGTCAAGCAATGGTACCTTGAGAAGAGAGGGAATGTTCACCTAACAGCCAGTTGGACCAGGCCCTCCATCAAAAAAGAAGTAAACACCACCCAGACTTAAGCAAATGTTTTCACTTGAGCAGCATTAACTAACCAGAAGGGGTACAGATGTACCAACTAGCAGTTACAAAGGCCCTGTCCATTTCCTCAGGTTTAAGTGTATTAGATTCCTCCCAGATAGCCCTCTGGGACAGCCCCCATATCCATTGGTCCTGGCCCCAGGCCAGAGTCCAATGAACAATGAGTATGAGTGACTTTACTTTATCTGTAAGATGCACAACATATTCCTCAAGCAATTCTGTAGGCGAAGCTTAGTATTATTTTACAGTACATATGCTAGAGTATATATTATACAGATCCTGAAATTTTCAGTTCAGTTTGTTATAATTTCATGAGGCATGGTTTGGAGCAATAGCTCCTTTGAAGACAATACAATTAAAACAAATGGACTTATAATCTACATGCTGATTTGTTTGAGAAACTTTCAAGAAGGTGGTTTTCATTACTTCATAAAATGAAGTAACATAATTTTTTCCTCCTTACCTTCCACTTTAAGGAGAATGGTATTGCCTGGCTTTTTTCTGACCACAGAGTTCATAAAAATAGAAATATATATATATATAAGAATGGTAGTGTTACTCCAATAGTCCAGAAGCTATTTCTATATGCCTTTATGCTTAGGTAAAATTTCAGGATTTCAACAGCAAGGTACAAGTGTTGATCCCTTCATTTCTACATTTCTTTTACAAATTAATAGTTTGAATATAATTTTGGCCAAAAAATTTCTAAGATTTATGACAAAACAGTAAACAGTGAACAAGCTGGCATTTTCAATTACACCTGCAGAAAGTTAACAAACAACTATAGTTATTTATTTTTAACTTTGGCAAATTTCAAAGAAAAGTATATTTCCTTACATTAAAAATTAAAACTAAAACTAATTAAGATATGTAATACTTCATGTCTTGTACATTGTTATGTATTAATTAGTTTAAAAATAAAAATATCTACTTCAAATAAATGTGTGTGTGTGTGCAAACATGAACTAATCTCAACATATTCATTTAATCCATATCTATCTCCTGGGCAAATTCTGGATCATGCTATATAAATGCCTGTTTTGTTTGCAAATTCAGCCGAGGGAAATTTTTGGCAGTGAACCATGTGTCAAGTCTTTATTCAAAATGCTTTATTTTATTTCTTATTTGCAAAATATGAAAATGATCTGGATCAATTAACTAGATTTTTAGAGAAAGCATAGTCAACTGCAGGAATCACTATAACTATTACTTAGCTATTCTTCAGTGTTAACACACTTTTCTTATTTCAAAATACAGACCAAGAATTGTTTAGTGTCATTAATAAAAGTTCAGAATTAAGCGACAATTCAGCCCTTTAATCTTTCTTTTATTAAATATTCTGCATCTAATTGGTTTTGCTGGGGCAAACTGGCTTAATTGTGACAACAGAAAGAAATGGCTGCCCCACTGGGACAATGTTCTGTAAGGTTAATAGAAGGTAATTCTAAACAACTCTATTTCCCCTCCAGACTTGTAAAATTATTTATATAGATTATTTAATTGGCCTGTAACATTCATGTATCTTTTCAAAAAACACTGCATGAGTAACCGAAAGAGTTCTTTCATCTGTCTAACAGTCAATGAGTTTACATAGATTTATTTCTTTAAACAGAGAACAAACGGTTCAAACATAACTGCATACCTCTCAGGGTAGTCAAATAATGAACTAAAAAAAAGATCAATGCATTTTTTTCAGTAATAAAGCACATTGTCAAATGCAAAAAAAAAGATTTTTTTCTAAAGAAAAGATCATTGGTTGGCTTTTGACATTTTTTTCATAAAGTATTTAAAAGGAAATGGTTTGTGATCCTAGCAATCTTAGAAATCCCTTCTCAAAGGAATTAGCTGTATTTGTCAATCTGAGTGGTCATTGCACTTAATAGAAAGCGTTAAATTGAATTATGGAAAATCTTTTGGGTTTAGCTAGTTTCAGTTTCAGTTTCAGTTTCAGTTTCAGTTTCAGTTTCAGTTTATTTAATTTGTATACCACCCTCCTCCCGAAGGACTCAGGGCGGTGAACAGCCATAAATAAAAGGGTAGTGTATATTAATTTGTAAAATAAATTAATTTATATTAATTTGTAAAATATAAAATTTTATGTTATAAAGAAATCGTACACTTAAAACTCAGTTAAATAGATGCAATTTCACCTTTCACGTTAACAGAAAATGGGATATTTTATCAAAAATTAAACAGGGAAATCTAACACTGCTAGATAAATGTTAATATTTATATTGGTATAATTCTGTTTATTGCTGTTTATTTTGAAATCCTCCTTTGCACTTACACAAATTCTTTTTATTTTTCAATAAAAGGCAGGCAATCAGTGGAGGATTTCTGCTTTCATCATACTTATGAAATCAGTAGTGGGCCACAAACACCACTCCTTTGCAACAGGCTTGCAACTGTGCAAGACTTGTAGATGGTGTTTGTGTTACTATGCTGCTCTAGTCAGCTTAACACTCTCCCACCACTTACCTTCACTTCCCACCAATGTCACTATAGTCAATATAAGCATTAATTTGGCTTTTCCTTATTAAGAAAACCATTTTTCAATTCACAGCTTACAAGCAAAAGGTATGTAGTAATATACAGAGCTGCTAAATCCATTACTATTTTAAAATGCATTTGCCACTAATATGAAGTAAGTTGTTTAGAACACCATGCGGACAGAACCTCTGCTCTTTATTATTTCAATTAAGCCTGGAAGTCATCTGTTTGTTTATTATTTAATCAACATATATGGCACCCAAGCCACCCATTGCAACTCTGGGCAATTACTTAGACTAAAGGCTGCTCTGCACAACCAGGGCATTCAATTCAGTAGGAGCCACTATTTTTTAAAAAACTAGGGATGATCAACTTCATCCTCCACATGTTCCCAGCCCACAGAGAAACCAATATCGACTTGTTTCTTCCAGCTACATGTCAAAAATAGTATTTGCTGACTAGTTTAAGGTCAAACAGTGCTGCCCTCCATCATTGTAGGCAGCCTCTTCCACTCTGGTTGACTACTACAAGCTGTAGGGAGGAATGTCTTCCTAATTACTAATTCTGCTTTTCATCAGTTTGCATCCTGGACTGCTGAGTGATGAAGGGATAGATATTTGTTTATTTAGCTTATTTAGCAGATGAAACAATGACTATTAACTGGTTTCTCCTTATAGCCCAAATGACAGGAAACATGATTATGCTGTGATATTTTGGTTAGTCTTACTGATATGGATTTTTTCCATCTTTTTTTCAAGCAAATGAGATAAATAATAATTCTGTCAGCTTCTTTTTTACCTCAAGTTCCAAGAACAACAGGTGTTTTTCTTTTTCTGGACCACTTATTGCTTTATGTAGATAACAAGTACAAGAGGTCTCAGTAAATCTGAGGGTAAAGCAGGAGGATTGGCCTAGAAGATCTTTGAGGACCCTTCCAACTCTATTATACTATTATTCTCAGTGCTTCTCTAAATAGAGCAAATGCATAAAATAATCTTACAGTGGTAATTACTTATGTTTGGTGTTTGTTTTCCCACATGTGAGAGAGTAAAGATGCAGAGGAATCCACTAGTCCCCAATTTTTCCAGATCTACGGACTGGCAGCAGGAGAAGAAGATAGTTTTGCACATGCAATCTAATCCCATGTATGTGCAAATGGAGCTTTGCACACTTGTCCACAACTTGCACAGCCCAGTTTCCAATGGACCATAGACCAGTAGTGGTCCACAGACTGAGAGTTAGAAACCCTTGCACTAGTAGGAAGCTGTGGTAAGTGTGGTCTAGACAGAATCCCAGACATCACCATGGTCCAGACAGAGAAACTCAGTGAAAAATATTTTGTAAGAGGGCTTCTTTTTCTGGGGATGTAAAACCAGAACCAAAGACTGAGTGGGGAAAAAAAAAAAGCCCAGGCTCTGTGCGAATAATATTTTTTTCTAAATGTGATTATTATAGGGCTGCTGCATAAGGGGAAGATAAGCTTTCATAAAATGTATGGAAACTGGAAGAAAGGCAAGAATTGCCAAGTGCATTATTTAGTAAACTAATCATAATTTATGAGGAAAATCCATTTTGAAGGCTACGTTAAAGCTACCAGGAGAGAATAAAAATCACCATCTTTGACATTGGGCCAACATAGACTAACTTAGAGATTGAAGAAAACAGCAACAAAAGTCCAATGATAACAATGTGCACTATATTATGTCTATAGGATTATGTAACGGATTGCAATATCAATCAGCTAGTATAGGCAGCAAAAAAAATGTTTCTAAAGAATTTTGAATGTCTTGGTAGTGAAAATAATCCTTTAACTTTAATAAACTTCGTAAAGACTCTTTTTTCTCAGCAGTGCTACATGTTTGATAAATATCAAGTCTCATACACATAAAAAATTGAGTACAAATATTTGACCAAATGAAATATATTAACTTAGCAGTTTGGAGTGCAACTAACCTTGCCCTATACTCTTAGCTTTTTCCCCCTGTAGTCGAAACTGCCTCAGTTGTCGATGAACTCTTTTTCTTTTTGTCATTTTTATAAGGTTTTATTAATGCACCTTTTCTGTGGAGTGTGGGTCTCTTATAGAATTATCTATTGAATGTGACAATATACACATTTAAGATGAGAAATGTACAGCATGGCATCCAACTATATGAGGGAAGGTTGATGTACAATGCTGCTGCAGACAGTAATCCTCAGATAAAGTATGGTTAGTTTCTGACACCATTCCTTAGATAGCTACTCTACTGCAGAAGCTGGAAGCATTAATTATAGACTAACATGAAGATAACCTTCATGAAAGAGCCATTAAAACTGAAGAAATAAAATCTTAGTTCTGGGGGGTGAAAGTTTGAGAAAGAAACTCAAAAGAGTTCTGATTCTGTTTGGTGTGAGATATGGCAAAGAAACCCTGGTAGGCTTTCAAGATTCTGTAATTATACCCTAAAATTCCTATAGAGCATCTTTTTCCTGACCTGGCCTATTTCAAAGACTGATGTTAATCCTGGCATTACTATTTAGATGTGTGTCCCATTAAATTTAGTGACCCAATAAATGTATGTAGGCTTCTAGTCTTGAATCTTTAAAGCTGTAAGTTATCATGGAATATAATGAAAAGAAGGTATCATAAATGAATATGTTAGTATTACCTGAGCTTTCTCCAGCATAAATTCTGTCACTACCTAACTTTATAGGCTATTAAGCTGGTTTCTGAATTTCAGATGTCCAAAAATTAAATGATAATGAACAATACTTTATGAAAAATATCTGAAATCTGTGATATTCCTGGGGGAAAAAAGCAGCTCACAATTTATGGGGAATGGAGAATAAAGTATTTGAGACTATAGAATAAAAAAAATTGTGGAAAAGCATATAAATTCTGTACAATTAAAGAAAGGCAGGTAGTTCAAATAAAGGTGTAAAATCAAGATTACAAAAAGCTATTCACTCTAATGGAGCATATTCATACACAAATAAAATTTAAAAATATATAAATGTAATTTTAAAGCTGGTTGTTACAGCAAATGTTATAAAAATGCAACATTAATACATGTGTACAAATGTGCATTTGTAAAGGAGTGTTAAATATGTTTCAGAATGCAGAGAAAATTGCTTTCTTGGTAAGAAAGGAAAAAGAGTTTTTGATGTAGGAGGCAAGAAACAGAAAAAAGCTTTATTTTCTTTGTTTTGGCAGTTCTGGACTAATTTTGATGACTTGGAAGAACACTCAGCTTCTTCTGAATTAAAAGAGAGTGTGAACAAAAAGTAGGTAGATAGGTAAATTAGATAGACAGACAGAAATACAATCTGTTTAGCAGAAACTCCTGTTTTTCTCCTTCTACTCTCTACTCTCCTCCTGTCTGAGGACATTTCTTTTTATTTTTCCTGTAAAATGTAGAAAGCAAATTAAAAGAAATAAAAACCAAATTGTCAGTAAGGTTTCAGTTAGAAAGAAGACCATACTTCTTTTTCATTCTGTTTCTTGCGTTAAAGGGAGGAGGAAGGACAGGTATTCTTTAGCATAATGATTGGGTAGACAGGATATTGACAATGATAATCCTACTGCCGTAGGACCTGACAAACTTGAACACTGGAATTTTCAATTATCCAGTGTGTCAAGAATTCCTTTGCATTCAACATCAGAAAATTATATGAAGTATATATCTGTGTGTAAGTATATGAGACACCGACAGCACATTAAGTGAATTCATGGGTGCTGAGAATGTTTTCAGAAACTGACTTGTATCTTACAAGTGTCTTGCCTGAGTTTTAATAATAATAAAAAAACATTCTCCAGTGCTTTTACCAAACTGAAATGGGGTTTCTCTTTCCAGCTGCAGGCAGTATGTTAGAAAGCTTTCTGACATTTCCCTTTGTTGTTGAAGGGAAGGTTTCTGATCTGCTTCTATAATAATTGTTATGCCCAAATATTATCACTTTGGGATAATATTAGCATAACAGAGAAAGTCAGACTTAAGCTAGGAAGCATAGTTTACCATAGAGGATAAAAGCTGTTTCCAGTAGAGCTGAAATATGGTAGATTCTAATATAGCTGCAACTTCTATTTAATTTAGTGCTTTTGCTGTAAGCAAGGATGAGAAGGAGGTTTTTTTAAGGGAACATTGAAGATTACTCCTAAAAACATCCAATAGGGAATACTGGATAGATAAATAAAGGTTTATTCAAAAATATATCATGATATAAGACTAAAGTTAGGAAAACAATGATTAATGAACACTGCCACAAACTAAAATATTCATATTATAGAAGATACTTTGACCAGTCTGTTTTGACAAGCAGACCATGACTGGAATCATGCTGTTTGGGACTTATTAGATATAGGTAACTGGATATTATTCTACGTGAGTCAGTGTAAAACCCCATACATGTGGCATGGCATAATGTGATTTATCTCTTGGTTCTGATAGTTTAAGAGAAGGTACAGTGCATATACTATTTGAGTAGATTATGGAGTTCACTATTTGTTTTAGTTAACAGCTACTCCTCTATGTATAGCTGAATAATATAATATTTGCTTACTTATTTAAGTGTTAAAAGAACTTGTAGAATATGTTAATGCAAATAATACTCTTTTAAATCTGTCAGTGATTTGCTGAAATTCAATAATAAGCCATGCTAGGGGAAATGCTGAGAGGGTGTTCAAACATCTTTTGGTTGGAAAGAACTGGAGATTTTGATATCATTCATGACTTCGCTAATGTCAAACATTGAACCAATTAATAGGAAAATTCAGATAATAAAATTAATCTATAACGAACAATATTTTGCTAGGACAAGTAAGGTCCAAATAGCTTTAGCAAGTTAGAATTGGGGAAGAGCTAATTAGGAATTTCCACCAAAAGCAATGAGAGGGAGCCTAATTAGTCTGCTATTATACACCTTGGAATCAGAAAAAAATAAGAATTAGGAACCATAAACAAGGGTGTAAATAGATTATATTGCAATATCTACAATATATTATTACTATTGATGTGTAAATAAGGGATTACTATTTCTGGTAAGGTTTAATACTTTTTAAATCTTTTGTAATGCTTAATTGGGATTATATTTTGATTATTTAAAAAGGTATGAATGAAAAATAAATGGAAAAAGGAGCTATATATTTATGCTATTAAAATTTTTCTAATTTTTACCGGATCTTTGCTGATAAGGAGAGCTGAAGAGATGAATTTATAGAAAATATGGTGAAGTATGGATGAAGATGTATTTAGTTGTATTTTAAGAGACAGTGATGTTAATTTTTAATATACTTGCTAGGATGAAGGGGGACTTTGTTTTTCTTACAATTTCCATTTTTTCTGTTTTTGTGGGAAATTATTTTCCTATAAAATGAATTAAAATTCTCTGGAAATAATAAGTGCGTAATGTCTGCTGCAGAGTCACTAGGTCATGTTTGACTTTTTGTGACCTAAAGTATTTGAGCTTCATCTTCAGGAGTATTATTTAGAGATGTACAAAATCTTATAGCATGAGTTAACCAAAACTTTCTGAAAAAAAATTAAACCGGGCACTAAAATGATAGAAATTGGCATAATTAGACATAATTTAAAAATACTGTGTCATTTTAAAAATAAAATTATCCTTACTGACTACAAGTACAAATGATTAATTCATATTAAAATAATAATAGTAATATTTTGTTACTTTTCTATTTATTCATACATTTTGCCACTGATAATTCTTTGACTGAATGATTATTTGATTTTGAGTAAAATATTGTTCATTTAAATTATCTGAAACTGTCTCTGAATTCAGTGCTCCATGTTTTAGATAAAGCAAATACTCTCTCTTTTTTTTGCCCTACATACAGTTTAGGAACTAATGTTAAGAATAGAGAGAGAGCTGGGAGAAAATAGATGGCTGAAGCAAGGCAAAATGAGAAAAAGTGCAAATAAGTAAAAGTTAAATATAATCAAAAGAAAAGATAACAAGAGTGAAAAGCTAAATAAAGCTCTGTTATTCAGAAAACACTTTGAATAGCTTTTTATGTTGCTGGTGTCATTCTATAGTTCCATTCAATTTTTCAGCTGTTCTATTATTTGGATATTAATAATTATATATTAGAATGACAGCATTATTTTAATATTAAATATAAGATAGACGTTTGAGGCATATAGGTAATTATCCAAATTAATAAACAGAAAGGCCTAGTGTAGAAGTCCAATAGCCTGATTTTATTCCCTAGAATTTTGGAACAAAAAAGTTGTTCAAAATAATCAACCTGTCCACTTTTAAATCCCAACTCAGGTAGCCTCAGAATGTATGGAAATATGTGACTTGGGTCTCAGGTGAGATTAAATTATTAGCATTAGAAATATATTCTTGGATTCACCAAACCATTAAACTGACAACATGGCCAAAAAAAGCATCCAGTGTGGTCATTAAATGTGCGAGCTATAATGGCAATAATTATGTAATTACAGAAGTAAAATGCTTTTGACATCACTGCTTAGTGCAGTGCTGCTATTCTTCTGTCCACATATTCCAGTCATAATGGACTGTTTCAGAAATGATCAAATAGAAACAATAAATTACCATCAGGTTTGTAAGTTTTATTAATATACTAGTAACAATATGAAAGCTGGATTTTTCTTTATGACCCCTTTTTGGGGCCAAACCAGCAATAAGACAATTGGCATAATTTCTGTTATATAAATTCTCAAATTGAACATCAAATAATTTAAAAAGAGAAATATAAACTTTATTTTGCATATTATGTGTGGGTAATCTACAATTAGGTTCACCTGACATCTCCAATCATAATTAGTATAAACATGATTTTTCCCCATGGGTATTCAACTTCATTCTGCAAGTCTCATTTTTTTTGTATTTTGTTTCCATTAATTGTTTTTCCTTAATCCTAATTATGTTATAGCAACGTAAATGAACCAGTTTCCTCTGCCGCCTCCTCCTCCTCCTCCTCCTCCTAGGATAAAGCAGGATGACATCATGAACAATTGAAGTAATATAACACATTTAAACTTTAGAGAATTCACAATGATTGTAATCATATTCCCTGATATATTTTATCCTTCACTGTAGCTTTACTATGTTTTGTCAGTGTTCCCAGATTTGGTTTCAGTGGATTATCCAAACTTCTAATATTAAGGGACAGTCCTTTTTTCCTATCTACATATTTATTCCATACATAATTTATATATTTCTGTATTTCCCTTTCTTCATTCACTTTGTAAATTAAAAATTGTTAAATATTAATTTTTACATCATAGGGAAATTGCTCTTTTTTTTGTTCCATTTTCCCATGTCCATTATGAATTTTTTGAGATTTCACTCAAAAAATCAGAATGTTGCATCAGAATGTTGGAAAGGAGTTACCAACAATGTCCCTTCTGTCCAGTCAGAACATTAAAAGGTTAAAATAGTCTTTAAAAGTTGGAATTTTCAGTAGTTTTCAAGTGTGATATTTGAACTTAGTTTTAATTCTATATTACATCTCCCTCCAAACTACCATTGTAGTTTCCTTAAAGGTTTCCTTAAAAACTACTGTGACTAAAAAGAAAATAATAGAATAATTGATTTGGAAAGCATCTTAGAGGACATCTTATCCAAACCTACTCTTGGTGCAGGATTCATTAGATGACTATCCAGCCTTTGTTTGAAAATTGAGACTTCAATGCAAAAATCATCCCATGACTGGAAATTAGACTAATCAGTAGAAACCACATTAGCCTAATCCATCTGGCATTTAGGAGAACATAGATTAGGAATAAGAAAGTATCAATAGTGGCAGAGGAAGGACCAACAACCTCTACTTGCAAGATAGATCTGAATAATAGCAATAGCAATAGCGCTTAAACCAGTAGTGGCTTTCAATTTAGTTTGCTACTAGTTTGCTCATGTGCGTGCACTCACACACGTGCATGATACTTTTGCACATGGCAGAAGCATCCGGTGGGTGGGCGGAGCCTGCTGCCACCACCACTATTGTTTCACCTGATCTGGGGCGAACCGGTAGCAACCCACCACTGACTTAGACTTATATACCATTTCACAGTGCTTTTACAGCCCTCTCTAAGCGGTTTACAGACTCAGCATATTGCCCGCAACAATCTGGGTCCTCATTTTACCCACTTTGCAAGGATGGGAGGCTGAGTCAACCTTGAACCTGGTGAGATTCAAATTGTCAAACTGCTGGCAATCGACAATCAGCAGAAGTAGACTGCAGTACTGCACTCTAACCACTGTGCCACCACGGCTCTAGCTGAGATGTTTCTGGAATAAGAACCCCACACACATACTTGGGATTTTCAAATCTGTATTAAAAGAATGTTAACACCTTTATATCTTTCCATATAGGAAAGTCAAATAGAGTGGCATGGTGGGTTCCCACTTGGAAGGTTGAGATTTCAATCCTAGATAGCAGCAGATGTTTTTCTCCTAGGTACAAAGACAAAATATCTTCTGCAAACTTCACTTAGTTCAGAAAGGGCATATGGTCAGTAAACGCTCAGGTCCATCCAGCTGTTGTATCTTTACCCCCAAATTAAGAGATTACAGGATCTGTAAAGAGATTACAGGATTGTAATCTTGCTATGAAAGTGCTGCAACCAAACATTATTGAATCTTGCTATTCCACTTGAAATAAAAGGTGTGGCAGGTTGTGTTTGATGAGACACAGAACAATGGTTAGCAACAAAAAAGGTTTAGTGGGTAGTTATAGGAAGGAAAGAATAATGAAATTATATAATGATAAATTTTAGCAAGAAAAATGATTTTTTTATATTTTCAATATATAATCACAAAAGGCTTATAAGCATTTCCTGTGACTACATAATTAATTCTGTCACTATGTGGCAGCGTTGTTACTTACATGATAGCTATTATACTAAAACTAGCCTATAATCTGACAACTATTAACTATTTTTACTCACTTAGTTATTGCTTTCTTTGGGTGGGGGTGAAGGGGTGAAGATGGAGATGGATTAATTCCAGTTTTCCATTCAAAAAGGCATTTTATCTCTACCCTGTATTTTAACACCTTAAACCTATTACTGATTGCATCTGTCTATCTATCTATCTATCTATCTATCTATCTATCTATCTATCTATCTATC